>CAOLHI010001750.1:0-441080 GCA_948474755.1 Ctenosaura bakeri
GGAATCAGGGGAAGGCATGTGTTCTCCACTCTGGAGCTCTCCCCTCCTATTCTCCTGCAATTGGCCCCAGTGGGAGAACATCCACTGAGGCAAAATGCAAAGGAAGTGTGGAAAAGGCTGGTGTGTGCCTTCCTTTTCCCCTCTGGGGCTCCCCTGTCTCATTCCCATGTATTTTGCCCTGCGCAGATTTGCACCAAGGCAAAATGCAAGAGAAGTGGGGGGGACAGAAGGGAATAGGAGTGGGAGTGCTGAGGTTATTTGGGGATTTTCCACTTTCATGATGGTTCTGCACCCCAAACCCTTGCAAAAGTGGAGGGGCCAAGGTATAGTTTAGTTTTCAGGATCCTAGATTGCACCTTTCTTCTCAGGATGTTTATAGAAGTTGCAATCCTGTCTGAAGTCATCTGGCCAGATGATGTCATGGCTCTTAGCCTCCCAGATAGCTTTGTGATCTTTGTGGTTTCTTCCACATAATGCCTTCTCTGATGGGGGAGAATGTGCAGAGCCAAAACCCCATTTGAGCCCTGAAGCCTTGGAGAGTGATCCTCAAGACCTATTAAGAGCCAGGTTTGCCCTATGCTGTGTTTGCCCTGTGTTTGCCCTGATCAGATTGGTGAGGGTGGAAGTGAAGCATAGGAATTTTTCACTACTACAGGCATGCCTCACGTAACAAGGCTTCTACCAGCTTATCTCTTTTTTGCACTCACTAACCCACCCTTTTTCACCTAATTCTCTATCGGGAACACTTTTTAGCAGCATGGTCATGGGGGATGGAGAAACACAGACTTTTGTATTAAGTTGCAGTGCAATGTATGCAGTAAATAATACAATCAACCTGGCACTGGGAAAAAGCAGGATTCTGCTCTAGCTGATCCTACAGTAGCTGTGTGTGCCTGCCTACCACAGACAAAGTGAACGGCAGCTGCATCAAGAATCCTTTAATGAGCAAGTGTAAAACAGAGAAAAGGAGAGAACAGATTTGCCTGGTTCACCACCTATCCTCACGGTATTTAACAAAGCATAGATTATAAGTTTGGCCACCAGCATGGAAATATTAAGAAAAGTGGAGGGTGGTTGAAAGAGAAAGTTATCTTAGGATGCGTCACCCTATAGGCTTGCCTGTTGTGCTCAGGTATGGTAAATGGAACAATCCTGTGCCTAGTGATTCACTCGGCAGTTTGAGTCTTTGCTACACTACATAATTATAGCACTTTTGTGTCATTTTATCTGCCACAGGTCTGTCCTGTGAAATCCTGGCATTTGCCATGTACCAGGTATTTAGACTATAGTGCCAGAGAGCTTTAGGCTCTCATGAATCTATACATCCCAAGATTCCATAGTGATAGCAAACCGCTATAATTGTGAAGTATGAAAGAGACCCAGAGTCAGCTTCTTTGAGGATGGAGTAGAGTGGGAGAGGCATGTACTTTCTTGTCCTTCACCTCAGGTGGCAAAATATCTTGGGCTGACAGCTGTAGGCATTCCCCCTCTTAGCCTTACGCCATCTGTCTCTGTGATGGCCCAGGCTGAAAGAAAGTGAGGGATCCCGGAATACCCAGCAAGAGAATTAGTTCCGTATTCCAAACAGAGAAAGCAAATCTCAAACTGGAAGACTACAGCCTAAATTCTCTAGTAGAGAGAGCCACTGAATGAATAGCACTTACATCAACATTTAGGTAAAGCCTATTTGTTCTGTGGAGTCTGCTTTAGTATTTGGTAGCAAAATAATAATTCCAAATGGTATCTAAATGACCCTAATTTTTAGTCCATGATGAAAATTAGAGAATTTTCAAGCATAAGGTGGGACAGCTTGACAACAAAGTATAACAAAATCAAATCATCAGATTTGCTCCAGAGAGGTATAGAACGACAGATTACATCAGAGCTTCTCTTCAATGTGTAAGAGAACTTTTCAAGAAAGTTTACTCTGTTCCTTCAGGATTGAACTGAGATAATGGATTACTGTCCTGTATTAAATTTCTTAGCAAATACAGGATGGTTGTAGAACCATCAATTACAGTTGGTTTCCATTATCACTTGGCTTGTTTTGTATATTTTCCACCTATTCATAAAATTATTAGAGATGGTACCTCTTGCGTTTCATGGCCATATGACCTTATTATTTACATTCTCCGAACTCTTAAACCTGGTGTGTGTGTGTGTGTATTGATGAAGTGAACCGTAATAGTCCACCAAAACCTATGCCACAATAAATCTGTTAGGATTTCCAGTCACCAAGAATGGAGCTTTATTTGACCTAAGGAATTTGGACCCCCCCCCCAACGAGATCTGCAGAAGCAGGGTAATATGCACACCTGCTCTATCTTGCATACATTATCCAGGTCACTGAATGGAACTCTCCATGGCACAGAATGTTGATTTATTTTTCAAGCTGAAAGAATTCACAGCCTAAGGGCTAACGTACTTTCCATTGTTGCAGCTGTCTTCTGAACTTCCCCACAGTTTCTGTAACTTGAGTGTCAGTAAGACCTTGCCTACCTCTATACAGAAAAAAGAAAGAAATCCAATTATAGGCACCATACCTTCTTTTGAATCAACCAAACTGGGCTATACTGGGCCTTCTCCTTTGTTTTTACCTATACATATGATGTTGAACAAGTTTAGTTGGTGTGTGTTCATGCCTGCATTCGCCTGTTGGCTTAGGTGACTTTTGCAGGGTTTTTGTAGTCAAGGAATACTCAAAAGGTGCCTTGCCATTGCCTTCCTCTGTACTAAAGCCTACTACAAGCTTTAGTTCACATACCTTCCAAGTGGGAGGTAATTCTGCTTGTTCCTGCTTATAACAAACTTTTAAGTGTCAACAGGATCAGATCCGCTGGTGAGCTACTAAAGTACAAGAGAAAGGTAATGGCACATTCTAGTTAGTCTTGAGAAATGTAGAAGACCACACACACCCCTAAGACAAAGACTGAGCATGATCACCTTTGTGAAGCATGAGATGTTGAATATCAGTTGGAAAAGAAAAACAGGGAAGGGGAGAGTTTATTAGCCTGTCCGAACTCCCTGTAATTCATAGTAGCTGGGAGGATGGCATGGAACACCCTTGCTGCTGAAAGAGCAAACAATGGCCCTTCAGATGCTGTTGGACTATAGCTCCCATCAGCCCTATTCCACATAGCCAGTGATGTGGAATACTAGGAGCTGCAGTCCAATGTCTGAAGGTGACTGTTTGCCCACCATGTGTTAGAGGAAAAAGACACATTGTAATGTTTTTACTGTACTTATTACTATAAAATTCTTGATACCAAGAATTATGCTTGGAATCCAACCAGGTGTACAGCAATCAGTTTCCAAGTCTGAGATTCTAAAATGCCAACCTAAGAGAGAATCAGAAACAATCTCTGAGTATCAACAGCAGGTATATTATTATGAAATGGGATTCTGATGTTTAAGAACAAAGGACTATTACTGGTAGAATCACATTGCCAAGGAAAAGACTGGAATTTCCCATCTCACCAATTCGACACTCTCCTGAGCGAGATGCTTTTGCCAGACACAAGCAGGTGGGTTTGGTCCAAAAATAACTAAAGGGAATTCACTGGCTTGGGGGTTGAACAAGGGAATGGGCTGAATGGTTCCACCATTACATTCTGCTTTTTAGCTCCATTTCAAGAAGAAAGCAAAGAATCAGTGAAGAATCAGCAAAGAATCATGCAAAGCCTATTGTATATATATATCTATGCTGAAAAACACTACAAATTTTCAGTCAGTGTTGATTGTATTCTTTGTTCCTTCTTGGGAACTTGAATTCTGTGCCCAGAAAAATCAAATCCTGCTCTCAACATAAGTTAAATGAAACATATGTTAATGTACTTACCTTGCCCAATGCTGCTTTATTTTAATATTGGGAGGCCCTCTAGGAATTTGCTGTGGGGAAGCAAGAAAGTGATGTAGCAACACTGGGAGATACTTGGAAGTGGGAAGGGGTGTTGAAAATCATGTTTGGGCTGGAGCTGAGAGCGAACAATGAACAAAAGCTTGCTCTCCACAGATCACAGCAGGCTTTTTGCTGATTTTGTTGCTGTATTTTCAGAACATTTTTAAACCCATGTCAAAAAACATCCTCTTTTTTTTTGGTTAAGATTCTGTGCTTAGTGCCCCATTCTAAATGGAGTATAGAAGGTCAAAGTTCTGGCTAGGGAACCTGTAACAAGACATTCTCTGAGCTGGCCCTATCATTAGGCAAAGAGAAGAGGCTGTCTCATCATCAGAAGATGCAAGGAAGAAATAGGGATGGCAGTAAAGTATTGGAAGACAGAGCCATGTGTACTGTGCAGCCTGCTCTGTGGCCACTAGGCTAACTTGTTGTCTTTAGATATGGTGGACAATGCTTTTGCATCACTACTATTGGGGAAAAGAAGGAAGATTTCAGCTTAAGCTCTCTGGTTGGTTTCTGCATGCAAATGCAGAAGTTGTAATTTTATTGTTATCTTCCTCAGGCAGCAAAATGCACTGGGCCAGATGTTTTTAAGGGTGAGCCTGGTAATCACAGGAATTGCATGCGTGTGAGGGAGGAAAAGAGGACGGAACACTCTATCCCTTTTTTTGTGTCCAGTGTAAAACTATAGTGGGCTGCTGGGAGAGGCACAAAACTTTCTCCATCTTTCTTCTTTGGGCCCCTATAGGCTAGTAAAATGATTTGCAGGCTTATAGTTTTCATGGGCTCGTTGACAAAACTCCCATAAGCCCTAGGATTCCTCTCCATTCTTGCATAATTACAATTGGAAGTCAGCCCAAGGTCTTCCGGCAAGGTCTAAGAGAATTACATTAAATGAAATGAAAGGAAGAGAAGACAAGATGAGACAATAAGGAAAAACTTGGGAACTGACCAATGAGTAGGAAGATGCGGGTGGTAAAGGAGATGCAGTTAACCATGAAACTAAAGTGGGTGGTTGTGGAAAGCAGTCTCAAGGCGTGGCAGGTAATGTGGTGCTGAGAGATTGTTCCAGGCACAGGAGACATGGGGTGCCAAAAACACAGGGATGGGAACAGCTGGGGAGATCGTCTCCATGTCCACACAGAAGCATGAATGCAGAGAAGATGAGAACAGGAGGGAACAGGTGAGAAAGTGGAGTTTTGGAGTAGTTGAGAATTCTCCCATGGTGCTCAACATGGATTGTGTGATCTAAAGTTATGTAGACCTAAGCTGTATTGTATAGACTGAAGTACCTTGACAAATCATCTAGGAGAGGAGGAGAAAAAGGCAGGGAAGGAGAGGAAAAGCTACAGAGAGAAGAAAGAGGTCCAGAACAGGAACAGCAAACTTCAGTTCTGGTATTGAACTTTCTGTACTCTGCAGAATACTAATTTGTGCTGGGTAGGCATGAGAGCTACTGCATGAAACTGAATGTGCTTTTCCATGACCCCAGTTCTGGGTTGCCATAACCTCCAACTGCCCTGATTTGGCAGGGGGAGTCCGGATTAACCCTTTATCATCCCATATTTCCCATTTTCCCCACATTTCAGCTGTTTTTAAAATGTCCCAGTTTCTCTCTCTTCCTTTCACTCCCCCTGCTTTGTCCTTGGCTTACATCAGTGGCTGCAAATGGAATTCAAAGTGCAAAAGTAATTTGAAATCAATTAACTCTGCAGGAAAGAGAGGAGAGAAGCTAGACTATTTCCTTCCCCAGTAAGCTCTGGCAAAAGCAAACTGCTGTAGTCTGTCCTAGCTTGTCTGTTCTTCCTCTTCTTGCCATCTTGACCATATTCTGATGTTGCTCAGCTACATATGTCCTGGTTTTCATTGGTGAAATATTGGAGGGTATGGGCTGCCGTGCTGGTTGGCTGGATTTTAACCAAATTCTGTGCAGATAGTGGTAGTCCTTATTTATACAATCAATTGATCCAAAAGCAATTCTTTGCTACCTCTGTGGCATTATCAGGACCCAGTCCTTTAAATCTCAGAAAATGGGATGCTGTTGACCAGGCAACCTTTCATCTTCATACTTTTCTTGACTCCACTCAGTGCATTTAGCCCTGCCTACTGCTTGATCTTCTCTTCCCAAACTGAAACGTGGACCTCCATGAGATAGAGATACGTGAAAATAATCACTTTAAAAGATCAAACTAATGCATACATAGTCTCTTAAGAGGCAAGCCCAGAAGGCCTTGACATGGAAATAATGAGAGGGAACACTTTCAGTTTTGGGGGGCAGAATTTTGGAAGAGCAGTCTGTAACACCTCTCCAGAAGGCAGGTCAAATCCTAGGCCTTGCGGAGTTTATGGTTCCCTTTAAAGTCAGATTTTATTCTGTGTTCAAAGATGCTATAAGAAGTAATGTTAGTTGAAGAGCTCTGTGTATAGTGTTTCATCTCATATTCAGAAGAACTTGCTAGATGCAGTTGGTGAGGATTCAGGAGAGAACCTTCTCTGTGCCTTCTCTCAAACTGTGGAACTCCCTTCCACAGGAGGTCCAGTTGGCCCCTTCCCTGCTCTTTTTCTGCTGTTGGGTGACAACATTTTTATTTAAGCAAGCATTTGTATCATGAATTTTCATTAGTGGTAGTGTCTGTGTAAGTGGTGTGCTGTTTTAGTCTTTTGATCTGTTATGTTTTAAATATATTTTATATGTTTCTATGGTTTTTATTGTTTTAATAATTGTGACATTTAATCTCTTTTTAACTTTTGTGAAAAATGTTTTTGGTAGCATCCTTTTAGATCATTGTGAGCTGCCTCACTCTATTTCTGCACTAGACTGTTATAGCGCTATGATTCCACTTGCAACATCCTATGGAATCCTGGGGTTTGCAGTTTCGGAAGGGGCCAGCTGGCCCCTCCCAAAACTGCAAACCCCAGGATTCCATAGGATGTTGCAAGTGGAATCATAGCGCTATAACAGTCTAGTGCAGAAATGCTCTCAGATTTCATTTGGGAGAAAGACGGGGTATAAATTCAACTAACAAACGAAATTACCTTTTTCGACTGCAGAATCCAGAACGGGAGCATACGAGAAGCAATCCCAAACTCCGATATTGCAGTGATATAGCAATGCTCTTGAAAAGGTCAAAGACTGGTGCTCTACATTTCTGTAAAGCATTGGGCCTATTTTGGTACCTAAAGCTCTTCCAAACGATTGCTTGGAAACCGAGCATCCTGTGCTGTCTTTCAGATAACGTTGGGTTAGCCGGGGACCATGTCAGAGGGGGACCGGCCGATAAGCAGCCTGAGTCAAGCCAGCAGCACAGCTACCATCTCTTCAGTCTCCATGGGAACCAAGGTGAGGCATCCGAAACAGTGCAGACTTTCTAGATGGGGATATAGGTCCCACAGCCCTTTTTACGTGTCTTTCTGAGCCAAGTTGGGCTCACACAGACTCATTTTTTACACTGTAAAAGTGTGAAATGCTGGAGTAGTATTTGCCTTAGAAGCTTACAGCTTGTGCTCTTGGAAAAATAAGTTTCATTTCAAGTAAAGGAAAATTCTACATTTTGTTATTGGATTCCTTTATGTCATTTCTGACTTATGGCAACCCTAAGATGAACTCATCATGGAGTTTTCTGGCAAGTTTTGTGGAGATGGGGTTTACCATTGCCTTTCCTTGAGAACTGAGTTTTCTGGCAAGTTTTATGGAGAAGGGGTTTACCATTGCCTTTCCCTGAAAATGAGAGAATGTGACTTGTTTAAGGTCACCCAGTGGTTATCCATGGCCCAGCTGGAATTTGAACCCTGGGCCATTTCCGCACTAGATTGTTATAGCACTATTATTCCACTTTCAACATCTATGGAATCCTGGGGATTGCAAACCCTAGGACTCCACAGGATGTTGAAAGTGGAATAATAGTGCTATAAGAATCTAGTGTAGAAATGAACCTGGTCTTCCAGAGTCCTAATCCAAAACTCAAACTGCTATACCACACTGATCCTCTACCACAAAGAGTTAGTAGTCCTCAAACATTTCTAATAGTATTCCTGCTATTCTGTACCACTATTATTACTACTATTTCTTAACTTAATTTATACACTGTCTTTTCCCCCAAGTTAGGACTCAAGGTGGTTTACAAATTCCAACAAATATAGTTAAAACATACAAAAGATCTGCGTGATTTCTAAATCCTGTAATAGAAAAAAACAAGTGATAATATAAATAATATAAATAAAAATAATGATAGCAATAAATGGATGAAGCAGTAGAAAAATATAAAATAGCACATAAGTAAATTAAACCTAAAGGAAAAGGAATATATAGATGAGCACCCATACCTTAGGAAAGGGAAGTTAGTAGAGAAGTTAAGAAAATTAAAAAAGATTGTTTGATTGAAGACGTCAGTAATAAGAATAGTGTTTACGGGATGATAATATTTTGCAATATAATTTAAATATGACAGAAAGCTTCTTACTTTTTTTCTGTTAAGAAAAGCTGCATTAAAACAGAATTAAATTATTAACAACACTAATCACAGTTTAAACTGATACAAAATACAATAAAAATGTTTTAAAATGTAGTATAATTAAAACAGTGCAGCACAGTACAGCACACTCTTAAAATCCTATTCACTTCATGGCTAATTAAAGTCTCCTGCATGGGGTTGCCAGGTTTTTCAGACATCAATACGGGACAGCCCAATTTGTTGCCTGGCTACCTCAAGATTGCTTGGTATGTATGAAGTAGGTCTATATAAAACCTGCCTCAAGTTTTGCAAGAGGAGGACCTCTTGTGAGAATTCCAGGGTTCTGTGAGATTTTCTCCCCGGAACACGGATTTCCCAGGAGGAGCCTTCCTCTTATGAGACTTGAGGTGGGCCTTATATAGACCAGGCTCACAAGCTGCTCTCTCGGAAAGCTGAGAGCTGGAAGGGCAGGTGCCAGCCGCTCTTGCAATGGACAGACTGTGGAGCATTTGGGACTTGAAAAAATGGCCTCCGATGAGGGTCTGTCTGTTGCAAGTGCAGCTGTTGCTTGCTCTTCCTACTCTCAGCCCACTTCTGCACTACACTGTTCTAGTGCTATTATTCCACTTTCAACCTCCTGTGGAATCCTGGGGTTTGCAGCTTATGGAGGGGTATTTAGAATTCTCAGCCAGAGAGCTCTTTGGTCTCAGTAAACTACAAACCCCAGAATTCCACAGGATGCTGAAAGTGGAATAATAGCACTATAATCATGTAGTGTGGAAACGGCCTGAGAAAATATTATGTGAGCCATAATTTGGGACTCTTTTGCCTGGCCAAGTGAGAAAAAAGAAAAAGGGTAGTGGCATGCCAGCTGTGATCCCAGCTGGCAAGACACCATCCTTTGGTACGTAAGGATACTTGCTGCCTACCAAATGTTTGGGGGTTCTGTTGGAATCATGGCTGGGGCCAGCTTTCAACAAATTAAGGAATATGGGATTTGGAACACCCTCCCTGACTGCGATATGGGACCAGAATTCCAGCTCCCAAATAAGGAATGTCTTGTACAAAACAGGATATTTGGGGACCCTACCACTATTCACTATTGATAGTTGGATTTACCTATTTGTATCCCATAGCGACATTCAGCCCGGTCTGTCCGGAAAGTACACACTTTTGGAAAGAGAGCAAACTCCATCAAGAGAGACCCCAATTCACCCGTCATCATGCGTGGATGGCTTTATAAACAGGTAAAAGATAGTGAAAAATGAAGGGGATTACTAAGGGCCTTTCTGCACTACACTGTTATAGTGCTATTATTCCACTTTCAATGTCCTGTGGAATCCTGGGGTTTGCAGTTTAAGGAGGGACATTTAGAATTCTCAGCCAGAGAACTCTTTGGCCTCTGTAAAATACAAACCTCAGAATTCCACAGGATGCTGAAAGTGGAATAACAGCACTATAATAGTGTAATGAGGAAAGGCTCTCAGTTTGAGGAGTTTGATGAGGGGAATGGATAGGATTTGTACATGCGGAAATATGACCTAAATAGTACAGGCAAAAGTAGCTGTGGGCCTTTGTAATTACAAATTATACATTACAAATAGCATGTATTTCTATACCGCTTATCAGCTAAGGCTACTTTCAGAATCAGATATTCTTAGGATGGAAGACAGGCTCTATCATTAGTCCGGGTGAGTCAACTGCTTTAGGGAAATATACATGTTCTGAAAGCACAGCAAATTGTTAACTGTTTTAATTTATTATGATTCTATTTTTATTTTCTGGGATGGGGAAGAGGCATTCTGTGGGATTTTCTGCCTCCTGTGCCAAAATAATTGGATGTTTTTGGAAACTATGCATGTTGATTTGGGCAGGAGGAGAGAGCTCTCCTATTTGGCCTCATTCAGGCAGCCAAAGTTTTGGGGCAGCCTTGTTGGTCAACTGAAGCCCAGGGTCCCAGCAGGCTGACTAGTGAGGCTGCCCTGTACTACCTTTCCATTTCTCTTTTCTAGTGGCTGTTACCATTTCAATTTTCCCAACATATTGTTACTCCAAGGTGCTGTGGGAATTCACATGGCAGCTAGGTTTGGAGTCTGCAGCCACTGCTGTCACCACATAAGCCCATCATGATCCATCAGCAGAGACAGGGGCCCCTAGAATGTCCCTTGTCCAGGGCTCCTTTAGACCTGAATAGCCTTGAGGTCTACTGGGAAAGAATAGGATATTGGCAGGAAGCTGGCACTTCTGTTTTCCTTTACAAGTGTAATGGCCACTTTTGATGTTATTTCCTCCCTTCCCTTCCCTTCCCTTTTTTTTTTTACAGGACAGCGCAGGACTTAAACTCTGGAAACGCCGTTGGTTTGTCCTTTCTAATTACTGCCTTTTCTATTACCGAGGTAATTGGGATATTTTTTTTCTTCCAAAGTTCCATCTGAGGTATCTCAGAGAGGAAGGCTATGTAATTTTGCTTCCAGAGGGAGTTTTTGGGATGTGCTGTTAGACATAGCATTGGGGAAACTGGGAAATCCTCTTCTGTCTCTGGGTGTCCCAGCCCCTGTCTTGTGCGGCAAAATTTCTGAGGGACTTTTCTAGGAGGAAAGACAGGGAGAAGAAGCATTTAAGGGACATTCTTCAAAGTCACAGAGTAGAAAGTTATTAATGTCAGAATAATGAGAATCTTCGCCATGGATCAGAGGAAACTTCAAGGGCAATGGCAGAGATTGCTGTTACATAGTTAGAAATTTTATGGTGAGGGTGCCTGAGGGTGGCTACTTATGCATCAAAGAGAAATTGCATCATCATCATCATCATCATCATCATCATCATCATCATCATCATCATCATCATTAAAATGACTCCCAGGTTGGGACTCAAAGTGGCTAACAGCAATTAAAAAGACATAGTTAAAACCACAGTAAAACACAAAACAGTAAAAAAAATTTAAACCAATGTTAATATACATAATTAAAAACTCACACACCCATACACATCAGTGCCACAATTAAGAATATCCAGCACATTCTGTCAGACAGGGCACATATAATCACTCATCAAATGCCTGTCAAAATAAAAACATCTTTACTTGACTGTGGAAAGAAAGTAGAAAGGGTGCTAGCCTGACTTCTCTGGGATGGGAGTTCCAGATCCTGGGGGCAGCCACTGAGAAGGCCCTCTCCTATGTTCCCACTAGATGTAGCTGTGAGGGCAATGGGACAGAAAGAAGGGCTTCCCTAGCAATCCTCAAAGCCCGGGCTGGTTCATAAGGAAGAATACAGTCTTTTAAATAACCTGGACCTGAGCTGTGTAGGGTGTAAAGATCATCACCAGCCCTTTGAATTGTGCCTGGAAATGGACCAGCAGTCACTGGAGTTTTTGCAACAGGGGAGTTGTGTCATCTGGTCATTGAAAAGAATGACCAAAGAAGACGCAAATTTGCATTAAAAGAACATGTGTTTACACATGCGTGCATGCACACACACGTATGCATTTTAAAATGTCAGTTATCATCTGAACAGAGGTGCAATACATCTTACTACAGTCAGTAAGACTGTGACTGACTGTGGATGGGCAATTTCTCTCTCTTCTTAGATTTTTTTAAACTTTCAACCAGACTTGGACTGTGCAGTCCTTCAAATAGCAGCTGTCTTTAAATAGCAGGACTGAGTTCTGTTAAGTAGAATGTACAGCCTCCCTAGAGGACCTAAAAGCTCATAGACTGTGTGTGTAAAAACAGGCAGTCTCATATATTTAAAGCTGTTTAATTCTATTAATTATCCCCAAAATAACATGTTTATTTATGTTGACTGGAGGTGATGAGAGTTATAAGCCAGTGCATCTGGAGGATGACAGCTTGGCGAAGGCTGCTTGAAGATGATGCATTGATACTTTCTGTGACTGATTTGAGGTGTTGGGTGCAAATTGTTTGTGTTTTCCAGACAGCCGTGAAGAGATGGTTTTGGGCAGTATCCCTCTCCCTAGCTATGAGATTCGGACAGCGTTCTCCAAGGAGAAGAAGAACCGGCGCTTTGTATTCAAGGTCAGTCCTGTCCTGTATCTGCATGCATGGTTGTAGCTCTGTTGGACCAAAGGCCTGCCTAGGTCAGCCACTTCCTTCTAACAGAAGCCAACCAAATTTCTCCAGAAAGACCTACAGTAGGTGATGTGGATATTAGCTTTTTCTGCTTTTGCTTCCCAGCAACTGGTGTTCAGTGCTATGTAGAAGTTCTGTTTTAATTATCTTGGCCAATGTCTTGGGACAGACCTGTCTTCATGATGTGTTTAATCCCTGTGAAAATCTATTTCAGCTAGTTGCCACAGCCACATGTTTTGGAAGAAGCTCCATAAATACAGGAAGCTGCCCAGGTCATACTATATACTTATCTATTTATTTGTATTCTGTTTTTCCTCCATCATGGAAATCAATGTAATATAGACAGGATTTCCAACTGTTCTTCTGTCCATGCACTCTCTAGGCCTCGTCTGCTTAGGTTCAACAAGATGATTGCCTCACCCTTCATGCTGTACTCCAGATGGGGTAACTGCTGGGAGGTGTAGACCCACACTGGCTCCTTCAGAACACCCTGGGGGCTGCACCCCACCATTGCCACTGCTGCTAAGGCTGTGGCAATGGTAAAATGAACTCTTTTTGTTATAGAAACCTGTGTAGTGGACTGGGTACTCTTTCTGATTTCTGGATTTCTGGAAGCTTTTGGAAATAAAGCCACCTTGAAATCAAGGCATGTGCTTCCCCCTCCTCATCTGGCAAAAAGTGCTGATTTTGCTTGTTGTTGTTGTGTCCTTTCACTCTGTTTCTGACTTACGGCAATCCTAAAGTGACTGTATCACTGGGTTTCCTTGGCAAGATTTTTTCAGAGGGGGTTTGCCATCACCTGCTTTGGAAGCTGACACACTGTGTGACTTACTCAAGGTCACCCAGTGGGTCTCCACAGCTGAGTGGAGATTCAAACCCTGGTGTTTCAGGGTCCTCGTCCAACACTCCAACTACTATACCACTGATTTTCCTGCCATCCTAGTGAATTTAGAAGCAGAGGTGGTGGGCACCCTTGGGGAAAGCAGCAAAAGTGGCTGGGAGATGTGGCCCAGTGAGGATGAGAGGCTCCAGTATCAGTGGAATGGTGAGTTCACCTTAGATTCTATTCTGAATTTTAAAGGAGATACTTGAGGTGTTGAACCCTATGTTGCAAATAAGACCCTCACTCTGGAAAAATTCCTTTAAAATTCAGACTGGCATTTAGTGGGGCTTCACATCAGAACCTCCAGCCTCCACTGGGGTTGGCCACCCTTGGACTCGTCTGACTAGCAGTATATCTGCAGGGTTTCTCAGGTGTTAGTATTTTGTGCCATCTGGTCCCTGATCCTTTTCCCTTATTATGCTAGGGACTGAACTTGTGACATTGGCACATGAAACACGGGCTCACCTCAGTTAATTATTTGTTAATATAATAAAATGTTGTGGCTGGAGTGGAAGTTCTGGCAGGAACATTATCAGGAAAAAATGGAGGGGTGATAGTGAGAAGCCCACCATTTTGAGACGTGGGTAGCTGACCTGAGTCTGAAGCATCTGGAAGCTAGAACTTTCTGACCTTCCTGGCAGAGAAGTTGCTGCACAGAGATGTTGGGCTTGATGCTTGTTTACTTCCACGAACTATTCTGTTGCTCTAAATCAGAGAACACGGTTTGCTGGCAGCCATGCAGGAAATGCATCAGGAGCCAAGAAGTCTACTATGCGTTCTCTTCTCCTGCAGTAATTCAGCAATGTGTCTCTATATATCTGCTGCCTCCTTGAGGATACTTGGGTCACTACAAGGACCTCTTTTCCATCCTTCTTCCAGGCTGAACATCCCGGCATGAGAACGTATTATTTTAGTGCGGAAACTCAGTTGGACATGAACAGCTGGATCAGGGCAATGAAACAATCAGCAGCTGCTGAGTGTGACTGTGGAAACTAGTAAGGATTGTTGTGTACATCTGTGTGCTGGGTTAATAGCCATGTCAGGGCCAGGCCACCCTAATTTGCTGCGTGAGACAAGGGGCAAGATGGTGCTGTCTCTGTTCCAGCATTGGAACAGTACCCTTCCATTCCAACATGAACAACTTTGGCAAAGGGACAGGACCCTCCACTGAACCAAAGAGGAGTAGGCAGTTTAGGGAGTATAGGACATACACCCCTAAGTGAGAGGAATGAGCACAGTGCTGTCACTTCTGGCTCCCATCTTCTGCTACCTGAGGTGGTTGCCTCATTCTCCCTAATGTTTGGGCCCACCATGGGCAAGTCCCTTGGATTTTCTAGCTATGAGGATAATACGTCAATGGATTATCTAGGGAGCTGGGTTCCTTTAATGGTAACTTAGGGCAGAACTTTGCAAACCGTGTTGTGACACATTAGTGTGTCACTTGCAGTGCACAGGTGTGTCGTGTGAATGTAACAGGTGGAGGGGCTGCCTCTGCTGTCACTGCCACCCCAGGCTAGGGAAGACCCCTGCTAGGGTGGCGGTGGCAGGGCAGGCCTGAGTGGGGGGCTGCCTCTCCCACCGCCACCGCCCTGGGGCTGAGGAACACCCCGGTGAGGGCGGTGGTAGTGGGCCAGACTTGGGTGGAGAGGCTGCCTCCACTTACTGAGTTACTTACTGAATTACTGTGTTGCAAAATGATGCATGTCTAAAAAGTATGTCACCAACATGAAAAGTTTGGAAAGCTCTGGCTTAGGGAAGAGGAAGAGGGAAATTATAAGAATAGTTGTTTTGAGTTTTCTATGAGGAACTGAGATTCAGTTTATCTCAGGAAGTCTCAGGAGCCGATATTTATGGGTTGGAAGAGAAAGTTAAACTGTAGGATTTGTGGCAACCAGTTGGGTTGGTTGATGGGCAGAGTGGGAAGAAGTCAGATTTTGCATTGGCCAGGGAGATGGGAAGCATTTAGTCATGGGCTGTTGTTGTAGGTGAACATAAAAACTTAAACCAAGCTTGAGCAGTGCTTGGTAGTATGACCTTTAGGGAACTACAACTCCCCAAATTTCCCAGTCAACGTGCAGATTTTGGAAGCTGTTGTTCAGGAAAGATAACTGCTCTATGTTCTGACTTAGAGAGCATGTCTAATCTTCCTTTCTGCCCCACCTCAGCACCCGGGGTCTACAAAGCCAGTCTGTGTCCACCCGCACCAGCTTCGAGGATGTCACAGTTGTGCCAGATGACTGTGCCAAAAGTGCCGAATCTCTGGAAATTGCTCGTCTCTCAGAGAAGCAGGAGGATGAGGCCTCTTCATCTGAGAGCCTCCATCTGCAAGACAGTCAGAAAGGCTCCCCTTGCCCCAGGAGGATTTCTTTATCAGGTTCTATCAATGGGGGCTACCATCATGAAATTAAAGAACAGCCAGATATTAGGTAAGACCTTTGAAGGCATGAGACTCAGTTTGTCAGCAGAGGGTGCTATAGTCAGCAGGAAGGAAGGTGCTGGCTGTTGACACCATTTTGCTTCCAAAAGGTGTTGCTGAATTGGGGCTTAATTTTTAACATCTGTCTCCTCTTCTCTTACTAATAACTTTTATATCATTTCAGCAGTCATTTGTAGAGTTGGCCTTCCACATTTGCTAGGGTTGGGGGCACAGGACACCCGCAAAAGTAGAAAAAACATAAATATCAAAATTTGTGTGTGTGTCTGTGGGATGGGGCCAAGGCATGGTGGGGAGAGCAGGCACCCAGGGTCCATATCAGGTCAGGGAAAGAAAAAGGAAAGGGAGTAGGTCTCCATGGTGGCCCTATACTTCCTCTCTCTCTTGCACATCTCCTTCCTTGGGTGTGTGATGGGCATTGGGAGAGGGTTTGCGGTGCTAAGAAATTGGGCTGTGATCCATCCTTCCCTGGCCAAGCACTGGCTCATGGCGGAGGAGGAGGACCAGAGGCAGGTTTTTAAAGGGCTCCATGGCCTGGTGGGACCCACTGAGAAGGAGGATTGCCCTTGAAAAGAAGTGCTTAAGGTGGGGGCAGGCAGGGTTTGGAGAAGCTCACATATAATCAAGGCTGTGAAAGTTAAACCTGCAAACATGGAGGGCAAATTGTAATCAAGTTTGTGATGTGTAATTTGTACATTTTGTGTAGGCTGTGTTTTAGGTAGGTTATCCTGAGTTCTTATAAGGAAGGAGTGGCTACACATTAATGATGCTGGTAGTAAATCTTACTTTTTTGTCGTTCTCTCCCCTTTCCATTGGTAGCTCCTTGTCTTCCCAGACCCATGGCTCCCCCTCTCCCATTTCCTGCACAAAATTCATCACCCGGCCCCGATCCCCACCTCCTCCTCCCTCTGAGAGCCCATCCCCCTCCTCTCCTTCTCGGACCCCTCAAACGTCCCCCTTGCTTTCCCTTCGCTCCTCTCGCTCCTACTCCCTTCCCCTGACCCCAGATGAGTCTCCACGGGTGCCTGATGCTCACCTGTCACCCAGTCATGTCCGCCGGAAACCCCCACGGACAGCTGCAGCACAAGCGGCCTCGTGTGAAGATCTTTCTTCCCGGACTTCTCCACGGACTCTCATTGTGCGCCCCAACACACCCATGGGGAGGGTCGACATTGCCCCCAGTGAGGTCCCTCCCAGCAACCCTTATGCCGTGCTGTCACCTGCCACCAGGGGGCGCTCCCTGACCCCTGCTGACCGCTATGATGTCTACCCTTCCTCTGAAGACCCTTATGGCAGACGCTACACTCGGAGCCCTCACCCCAGCAGAGCCCGGCCGGTGGGTGATGATGGCCTCACAGGCACACTGGGAAGACCACAACAGAACCGAGTAAGTAGAGGTCCCAGCTACAGTAGGAATATTGGTGCCAGTTTTCATCCTTGTCCTGACTTTAATCCCTTCTCTGATTTTTCCTTTCCTACCAGTTTGCAGATCGAAGTTATATTTCTCCATCAACTGGACCAACCCGTGCTTTGGTCATGTCTCGGCTTCATGGCCGACTGGTGAGTACTTAGGTGCGCGGACACAGCACTCTTAGGACTTGGGAAAGTTAGGGGCCCTTAGGACTATATTTCCCAGAATCCTCAAGTCTATATAACCACAGCCATTCTAGTTGGAGGAATCAGGGAACTGTCATCCAAAAGACCCCTTAAATTTCCCTGGTTCTGCCTTTTCTGTCCTACTCACTTTGCTTTGCTCCTTCATTTTAATGTACCTATTTTGTCAAACCTACAAGAGCAAGCTCTCCAGAACATCATGTCTGTTGACTCTAATGTTTCCTCTTCCTACTTACAGTGAACAGGACTGTGTCTACTTTCCACTTAAAACAAAACAAAATGGTGAGAAATTTTAGGCCAACATAATCTTAATTCT
The DNA here is from genome assembly GCA_948474755.1 of Ctenosaura bakeri. Lineage (NCBI taxonomy): Eukaryota > Metazoa > Chordata > Lepidosauria > Squamata > Iguanidae > Ctenosaura > Ctenosaura bakeri. The sequence goes on from CAOLHI010001750.1 coordinate 17,687, forward strand.
ATGCCAATGTAATCCAACTTCTGGCCGGTTAAACCACATAAATTATTACAATAAAGCAAATGTTTGTTATACTTGTCATGGAGTGTAAGGGTTAGCTATCTATGTAGGGTACTGAAGCCCTGCTATAATCAAGGGAAGTCTTGTTTAGATGTTCTTCTGGCTTCTGAGATTTCTCTGTCATCTTTCAAGCGTGCATTCACTGCCACAGAGACTTGAAATTTGGCTTCTTTAAAAAACAACAGCAAAAGAAATGACAGATTTCTCAGAAAGCCACACTGGGCAACCAGTACCATATTCCACCATTTTCCTATAGTTTCACAGAACTGTGGCATGAAACACAGCCCTGCTCATGACCTTCCTTAACACTGCCTTCCCTTTTCCTACAGATCACTCCCCATTCAGCTTCATCAAGTTACCTGCACCTACCACCCCTGCCTCCCATGTCTAACCGGCCCACCCCTGGGAAAAGGACATCTTTAGGGACCATGGTATGTGATTTTTTTTTTGCTCTTGTCCTTCCCTCTGTTTGTAGACGGATGATGATGACAGATGTTTAAAACAAATGTTTAAACTTCACAAAGGGTTAGCTGTGTGCTGTGTGGAATGTTCAGCAGTAGGGGTGGTGATCATGGTGATGATGATGACGATTTATATGTCAGTCTTCTACCAGCAAGTACTTACAACCTTTTCAGCCTGTATGGGCCACAGGTGATTTCTAGCTTGTTGTTTATTTATAGTATTTATACTCTGATGTTCAGTCAAAAAGGCTCTCAGAGTGGTTTAAAAAATGCTGATTTGAAAATTCCCTGCACTCAGGCTTATAGCTTAAAAACACATGAAACACAAGGAAAGAAGGGTGGCAGTGGGGGAGGACATTAAGTCCAGCACATGCTGGCTACGTTTCTCTGTCTCAGAGGTCAGAGCAATGACAGTTGAAACATGGAGGGAGGGCCTTTCACTAGCTGCTGGGACCAAGGCATGATGTCATGTACTGGATAACTTACAATCCACAAACTCCACTCTGAGGTAGACAGTAGTGTTTATTTGTACTAAAGCAGGCATCGCAGCACTCTTCTTCCAAAGTTGCTGAGACTAAAGAATACGTGGAGTTTACAGACTTTATACCCACATGTACAAATTTTAGGTGCACAAACTGGAGAGGGTCATACATTTAACATTACCCCACATCTCTAGACATTTCCGAGACCTACATTTGTTTACCCTTCTTTCATCCTTGGAGCAGGAATGTATTTCCTGCCCCTTATTTTAGATGCTGCAAGTTCCCAAAACACGTTTTGACACTTCCATTTATAGAATCTTGGGGTTTGCAGTTTAGGGAGGGACATTTAGAATTCTCAGGCAGAGAAATCTTTGGCCTCAATAAACTACAAACCCCAGAATTCCACAGAATATTGAAAGTGCAATAATGGCACTATAACAGTGTAGTATGGAAAGTTACTTCCTTCTTGGGGTGGGAGATTACAGTGGAATTCAGCAGACATCTTCTGCTCCCTGTAGCTGGGTTGTGACCCTGCAAAGCAGAAGTCCTCATGAATGTTTGGCTACCAGTGACAGGGTTTGGAGGCAAGTGTTTAACCTTTGTCAGTGGACAAAACATTGGTAGAAGAGGGAGGGATGAGTGATTTCCCTTTATGGAGAAGACACTGTTCCCTGCAGCTCTAGGGGAAGAGTGTTGGAGGAAAACAACCGAGGCAAGACTCAGTATTTCCAGATGGCAAAGCAGCTAAAGGGAGATGTGGGAGGCTGTCAGACTGGTTATACCATGCAGCAAGTGTTGCCCTCTTTCTTTGCTTATCTGTTTGGGATGCTACTGTTCATTGTTATTGCTGTTGTTTTACATGTTTGCTTATTATTAGTGTTATTGTACTTGAAATTAACCCTCTCAAAGTAAAATGTGTAAAAAAAATTTCGCTCACCGTGAGTATAAAAATTAAAGCAGGGCTTCCCATATTAGCAATAGCAGTTACATTTCTATACCACTTATCAGTGCAAGCACTCCCTAAGCAGTTTACAATGTGTAAGCTAATTGCCCCCAACAAGCTGGGTACCCATTTTACCGACCTATGGAAGGATGGAAGGCTGAGTAAACCTGGAGCCCTGCAGGATTGAACTTGCAACATTGTGGCTGCAGTACCAGCGTGTGCTTTCATTCTGAAATTAATACTGGAAAGAGAAAGGAAACTGGATGAGGAAGACAAGGAGGCATAGGTATAGCTAAAGAATATGTGCCAACATTTCATAAATTAAAACTGGGACACAGATAGCCAAGCAATACCAGAGTATATACAGTTCCAAAATTTTACATCATTATCAGGAGGGGTCTTTTGAAAACTAATGGGTCTTAATTACATGTTCAAGACCAAGCTACTCCAAAACACTGTTGGATTACAATGGGCGGTGTTCTGAGCAATACCATGTTCCTGGGGAAATTGCTCCACGTTCTGCAGATTGTAACCAGGTTCAAAGGGCTCAGGGAAACCTAAGGGATGATGTGTGTGCTAGATCACATAATTGTCCCTGCTAATCAAAAAGTCTCAGCGCTTCACAACTGAACGCTTTGGTAATGGTGCAGGTTTTGGCAGATGGTCAACCATGTCAAGTGGGTCATGCCTGCTCTGCATTCTAAAGTAGTACCATTCTCTTTGTGTGTTGCTGTTTTCTAAGGGTAGATCCCTTTAACTTTTATACTGCAGTGAGCCAGTCTTTATCCCGTGAGACAGTGTTGAATCTTAGGGGCGCATTTCATCTTGCCATTGTCTGATATTTGTTATTGTTGTGTGCCTTCAAGTTGTTTCCATCTTATGGTGACACTGAGGGAAACTTATCATGGGATTTTCTTGTTCAGAGGGGGTTTGCCTTTGCCTTCTAAGGTTGAGAGAGTGTGACTTCTCCATGGTCACCCACTGGGTTCCCATGGCTGAGTGGGAATGTGAACCGTGCTATCCAGGGTTGTAGTCCAACTCAAACCACTACACCATGTTGGCTCTCCTGATGTTTATGTCTCTTCTTTTACTATCTTTCCAGAGTCGGACTTCTGTGCGAGAGAGAAATGTCCACCCTGGCAGCGTGCAGCGTTTTGAGAATGATGCTGATGTATGCATTCTCCTTCTTTTCTTATCTGTTGGATATCTTAGTACTGGGACTTTCCATTGTTACATGCACCACTTTTCAACAACCACAGGTTGTGTTTACAAAGGCATTTACAAAACAAGATATAAGAACAATACAAATTGCAAAAGTAAAACAAAGTATAAGAAATGCAGCGCAGTAATGTTAAAAGTGAAGGAAATGGTTAAATACAGAGCGGGGGAGAGAGATTGAGAGAGAGAGAGAGAGAGAGGAAAATCAGTCATAAAATACCTTTGGAAAGAGCATAGTTAACTCTTTTCCTGACTAGAGACAGGAAGAGGAGGAACTTAATGGATTTCCCCAGGATGAAAATTCTACAGCTGTGATGCCACTGCTAAAAAGGTTCTGTTCTAGAGGTTCAGTGTGTCGTTAAGGCAGCATTAGTTTCTAGACTACTTCACGTAATAAAATCTATTATTTCATTTCAATAGGTGATAAAGTAGCCCTCCTGGTGGATTCAGTCCAAAGTCTAGCACCACTGTCCTTCATACTGGCCAGCTGGGTGCTGGTCTTTGCTTATCATGAGTCAGGGAGTAGGGTACAGGGTACATTACCTCACTACCTCAAACTACCTAAGTGAATTCCCCAAGCTGAAGTCCATGGTGCTCCTGAAATAGAAAGGCTTGTGTACAGAGCTGAGAGTTCACTATTCTGGTCCCCAAAACTCCCGGTGAGGACAAGAAAAGGATGCAAGCAAAAAAGATGTCTTGGTTTGTTGATGAGCTTCTCATCTGGCTAGCTACCCTGGAGGCTGTGCATTGGGCTGAATGAACCATTAGTTTAGCATAGGATTGCCAGTTGTCCTTTATTGTAAGGAATGTCCCTTATTTGAGGACTAGAAAGTTCACCACTTAAAGGGCTGGCAAGTGTCCCTTAATCTAAGAGATGTTCTCTATTTGAGGGCTGGAAAGCTTTCCTTTTACCTAGACTGAACTAGATGTCAAAGGGCCCTGAATTTTGGCTTACGGATCCTTCATAAAGGCAGAAATGGGTGCATCATGTAATTTATAACTGTGAGCAATATGTTAATTTTATAGATGAATACATGGTTAAGCTTAAGTCAAGTTGATTCTCTCATTTGTTATCATTATTGTTGTTATTTATTATTGTCCATTTTTATTTATATACTATTTACAGTATATACTACTTCTAGTCACTTCCTGTTTGAGGAAAAAAGGCTGTCTCCTGCCCTAAATTGACCAAGGGGGACCCAAAAACAAAATGCCTCCACAGCCTCTAGAGAGCATTAGGCAGCTCTTGGGGGCAATTTTCTTCCTTTGGGGATGAGTGATGGTGGAGTGCAGCCCACAGGGTCTTCTGGGAGATAGAAAAAGAGTATGTTCCTTCTTATCTGCCAAGTTTAAAGTATTGAAGCTGTATCTGGTGGCTCCCATTGCAATTCCACTTCTGTCTCTGATTCTAGACTCTGTTGACAAAACTTTGTGGCCAAGACAAACTTCTCCGTGGTCTTGAAGATGAAATTGGGCAGCTTCGGGCTGAAAAGGTACTTTATTGTCATTTCTTCTTCTCTTTACTTCTGTATTGTCCTGTCCCCCACAGAATTTTCTTTCCAAGTTGTTGTTCATTGTGTTGCTGTTATTTTCTGCCACTTACAAAAAAACTGTAAACGGGAGATCTCCAAGAATGAGAGACCTTAACTGCTCTGCTCAGGTCTTGTCTCCCTCTTTTTCTAGTGTTTTCCACTTTGTCATGCCTTATCTTTGGCCTTTTCTGCATGGCACTCTTATAGCGCGATCATTCCACTTTCAACCTCCTATGGAATCCTGGGATTTGCAGTTTAGGGAGGGGCATTTAGAATTCTCAGCCAGAGAGCTCTTTGGCTTCAGTAAACTACAAACCCCAAAATTCCACAGGATGTTAAAAGTGGAATAAGAACACTATAACAATGTAGTGCGGAAATGGCCTTTATTTTTTCAATGAGCCATGTCATCTCGTCTCCAAAGGACAACAACTTCAGTTTAGGCATCTTGGCTTCCAGTATGAGCTCATGTCTGATTTGTTTTAGGACCCATTCAGTTATCCTTGTGGCGGACCATGGTATCTATTGACCCATCTGTCAAACCATTCCAAAAATCTAATAATCCCTTAGTATCACCACAACTTCCACAAAGAAAATGACCATGTGAATTATGTTGGCTGCAGTTAATACTTGGATGGGAGACTGCCACTGAATATCAGGTGGTATATTTCAAAGGAAGGAACTGGCAAAACCACCTCTGAGTAGTCATTGCCTAAGAAAATAATATGAAATTCATGGGATCACCATAGGTCTACGGGAAACTTGGAAGCATAGACACACACAGTGGCATTTCTAATATCTTTCTCCCTTTTTATTGTATGGAGATTTAAAAGAACGTTCAAACATATCCTTCCATGCAGAATACCAGTATATGATGGCCTGGGAATCATGTATCCAGATGGTGTTTTGACTATGGGTCTCAGTAGCCTTTGCCACAATAGATAGTGGTGAAGAATGCTAGGAGCTGCAATGCAACAGCACAGGTTTATGGTTGCCATCTAATACACTTAGAGAAAACCAGGTTTGGAAAGAGTGCACTTACTCACGTGTGATGAGTTCCATCTTTGCGATCCTACAAGTTTCACAGAAGGACGGTCTATGCTTGGACTTTGGCAGAGTTACTTTTGGGGATCAGAACTACCACAATTCCTTTAGCCTGGGAGTTCTGGGTGTTTTCATCCAAAAAAAATTAAATTTCCTATAGTCTGAGCCCATGTTGCAGGGCTGGACTCCTTGATCCTAAAATGGCTGGTGCTTTTCCAGGAACGTCTAGAAAAGGCCTTGGAGGTGACACGACTGAGGCTAGAGGAAAGTAAAGGCCAAGACGCCACAACGGAGAAAATTGGCTATCAGCAAAGACAGCTGCAAGATGAGCTGGTGCAAATCCGAGCTCGGCTCTGTGACCTGGCACTGGTGAGTGGCTTTCCAACCTGGATAGTGGCCAGTTAAGAGTGAACAAAATGTCATAATAAAATAACCACTCCCAATAGGAAACCATTGGAACCATGCTCTATATGAGGAGCAGCTTAGGGAGCTGGATATGTTTAATCTGGAGAAGAGTAGGTTAAGGAGTAAGATATAGCTATGTTTAAATATTTAAAGGGATGTCATATGGAAGATGGAACAAGCTTGTTTTCTTCTGCTCCGGAGACTAGGACATGGAGCAATGGATTCAAATTACAAGAAAAAAGATTCCATCTAAACAGTAGGAAAAACTTCCTGACAGTAAAAGTAGTTTGACAGTGGAATAAGCTGCCTCAGAGTGTAATGAAGTTTCCTTCTTTGGACATATTCCTGCATGGCAGTGGGTTGGACTCAATGGCCCATCCCAGCTCTATGATTCTATGTTTTTATGATTCTATGAATAGCTTATTTGGAACACTGATTGAAGCTTCTTTATACAAGTAACTTAATAGGATTACTGTAGGTGATAATGGGAGGGGGATCTGCCCTCCCTCAGGAATACATGAGATCTGTTCCCTTCCTTATGAACTTTTATTTACATAAAGAAGGCATCTACATTAATAGCAATCTTAGTTTTCCAAATGATAGGTCTTATGTAATGTTGGCAGTTGTGGACAGTGGGATAAGAATGAAATGGGGGGGAGTGGCTAGAATCCAGAACACGTGAGCAACATTTTGTTGCAGATCCCTCTTTTTTTTCTGTTGCCTCCAATATTCAGGCAAGAGTGGCAGTGCTTATTTAGCCAAAATAACACTGTCTTTACACACATCAGCAGGCCTAAGGAAACCCAAAGATTTTTAGAAATACAAGAAAATCTTTTGGAGGAGTGAAGAAAGTAAATAAAAGAAAATCCTAAATGAGGTCTTCCACAAATAGCCCAGTGAGGAATGAATGTGCTCAGAGGCAGTGGAATGCTGATTGTTTATTGGTGGAGTTGAAGAGAAATACAGAAAACTGGGTGGGAGATGGAATAGCTGGCTGAAACACTGAAAAAGCGCACTATGGTCATCTACATGTTGTATATAGATCTGGATACCTATTTTCTCAGGAGTCTCTCATTTCATTCTGAGGCATGATAGTCTAGACCTGATTGACAGGCTTGGTTTCTTATATGAATCTGTACTGTATGGGGTATTTCTAAATAGATAACTGGGCTATGTGTTCTTCAGATCCAAGAAACATATTCAAGGGTAGCTGAAATACAGCAAAAGACAAGAAATCCAAGATCCACAAAGGAGCGATACCTTTATTGGCCAACCAAAATGCAGAAAATACATGCTGCAAACTTTTGAAGCTTCACTGGCTTCTTCATCAGGCACTGACAACAGAAAGAACATCTGAGACAAAATGTAGGCCAGTGACTCTAGCATCATCACTTTTCTTCTCCTGTATGATTTTTAATATCTTTGCCTGACAAAGAAGCCAGTGACACTTTGAAAGCTTATATGATATATTTTCTGCATTTTGGTGGGGCAATAAATGTATTATGTTTTTGTGGATATTGGGTTATGTATTGTATTAAAAGACATCGCCATGCTAGTATGTATTAATATACATAGGGAACTGGTAGCACCTTTGAAACTGGCTTGAGAGAGAGAAGCTTGTAGCATAAGCTTTCATAAACTAAACCTTGTTTAATTTTGGCACAGGACAGTGACCGAGCATGGGAAGATTATGCTGCCCTAGAAACTGAACTCCAGATGCTGAAGGGCTCCTTAGAACACATCCGGAATGTAGGGCATCCTCAGGTAAATGCTCTCAGCTTCTAAACCTCACTCTAACAAGCTCTGTGAAAACTCTATAGAATAATTAATACACATCACTTATCTCCAAAACAACAGCAACACAAGATCTTAACCTAAGACTCTGAAAAGCCACAGTTTGTAAGCTGAATAAACTATGCTAATAATGAGCCCCTTTCCTGCATTTGCACAGATTTTTCTTGTATATATAAATGTAAATGTTTTCTAAGACAGAACCTTTCTTGCATAAAATACTACCTGCGGCTATGATGACTGATACTGCTGTTTATGGCAAATCATTTTATGTTTTAAAAAATCTTTAGGTGTGTAAAGTTTTTAAGGATTTCTAAACTGGATGTGAGGCTATTGCTTGTCATTGGTGCTTGGAAGCTTAATTATGAGCCTTGCAGTGCCTCCATATCATTTTATATTACGTGTATTTTCCTGTTGAACTGGTTATCCCTTTAGTTAGTTTTGGGACTGGGAGATGAGCCATGCATAGAATATTAAAGTCTTCCTCTCTTTACTTGTGGAAGTCCTTCTTGGTTCCTCTTCCACCTATTTTTTTAATAATATTTTTATTCAACTACACTTTTAGAGTACAGTCAGCCCTCCACATTTGCAACTTTCATTTTTGTGGATTTGATTATTCACGTATTATTTGCCGTCACCTCAGCAGTTTCCCTGTGCTATTTTTAATACGAACTGCAAGCCTTGTGAGACTGAGAAACTGCGAACAAGGCTTGTAAGTCCCTATTAAAAATGGTGTGGGGCAACAGTGGAGGTGGCAATGAGTCCCACAAGCCACCCACTTCTGCCTTGTGAAGGAACCCTGATGCCTCAAAGGAATCCATGGTGGGTTGAATATGGTGATCATACTTCTTTGTGTGTTAAATATGGTTTGGGAAGGTCTAGACGTATTCACTGTTGTTTCACTTTCACGGGGGTCTTGTGCCCCTAACCCTAGCAAATATGGAGAGATGACTGTATATAAAACAACACACATGGGAAAATAAAACACAAAAACACCTAATTGTAAACACTGCACTGACTAAATTAAACCAACACCTACTAATTACCTAGCCTAACCTATACATACACACAAAACTCAAAAAGGGAAATTCTCCAAATTCTCAGAGAATGGATATGTATCAAGTGACATTATGTTTCTTCTACTTGCTATTTAGATATATACTTTACCTAAGAGCCACTGTGGTGTAGTGGCTTGAGCATTGGACCACAGCCCTGGAGACCAGGATTTGATTCCTTGCTCAGCCGTAGAAACTCACTGGGTGACCTTGGGAGCCCCACAATTGAATGGAAAGCTATTTGATCACTATTTTCTGTGCAATGAGACTTCATGTGCCTGGATGTAATTTACCAAGAAAATTATCAGAAACTCAGAAACTTAGACCATTTGATTGCTGGAATTGCTCCTAGATAGAGCTTATGGTTTTGGTCTAGAGATTGTATGGAATGGAAAGGGTGGGTGGAGGTGCTGAATTACGTTCACCCTATCACTCTTATTCGTTCTTCTTTAGGACCAAGCAGCTGCTCAGCAAGATTTGTGGAGGATTCATGATATCCTGGCAGGATTGAGATCCAGCCCAGCACACCAACACACCCTGGAAAGCAGAAGATCAGGTGCCTAATGCAATACTTTTAACACTATGATAGCAAATAGTATGTTAACATGCAATCAGCAATGTGTATGTGAAAGAGAGCCACATTAGTATCTTTGGCATTTCCATTGCAGGAGTATCTTCAGCCATCACTCCAGCCCTGGATTCTCATCTGGGGACAAATCACAGTCCCCTAATGCCTTCCACTGGAGCAGAGGTACTGTCTGATCTTTTGGTTAAAGGGATAGATGGTCATACCACCCACTCATCTTTGACCTTCAAGTTTGCAGAGTTTGGGTGGCATTGGGGATTTAGTCTGCTTTGGTGTCCACATTTAAGAATGCCACTGAATCCCATTTGTAATAATATAAGTATTATTAATACTTTTACTGTGCATCCTTCTGCACAGTACTAACAAGTGTTAGGTATGACACCACTGTCACTGCCTCTGAAAAACCCTCTGCCAGTGTCACCCTCAACTACTGCTGCTGCCCAGTAGCTCTTTTGACACATTTTGTCTAGCTCCTCAGCAAAGGCCTGTCTGATATGGGAGACCTTACTAAGCAGCACTGCTACATCAGCATATCCTCTTGCCTCACAAGAACATGTAATCCCATCACTGCAAAAAGGTGCATGCTAATGTATGCCAGATGATATGGTAATGACCACTGGCTTCAATGCTTGTAGCTGGTGGGGGGATGATGGGAGAGAATCTGCCATATCTGGAGGCCAGGAAGTTGGGAAAAGCTGTGACAGGGTATTGCTTTCAGAGACAGTGATTGTTCACTGCTATGTATTTTTTTTCAAAAACAATGAAACTGGGGATATGTCACTAATTTATGTTTTGTTTTCTTATTATGGGAACTAGAAGGAATCTGAAACTGCCAAATCCAACCTTTCATTCCGTGAATCCCCATCCAGCCACGTATCAGCCACAGGGGAATCAGGCCAGTTGGAAAACAGGCAGCAGGATGCTTTCAGTGGAGGAGATAAGCCTGTAAGTCTGTGCTACGGTTTTCTGCTCATTTCCCCTCCCCAGTCTTGCCTGCTTTCCCTTGGCCTTTGCTAAATGGATATCTTTTGCATTCTCTGCCAGCAGAGTCCACCTGCCTCCAGCAGGGACCAGCAAGGGAGCATACTGCACCATTCAGAAGGAATTAGATGGTCTCCAAACACTGCCACCGGTGACCCCTCAGAATTTGGGAAAGGGAACACTGTGAGGGGAACAGATGCAGCTTGCCTGGGTAAGTAAGCTGTGGCGAGGTACATCTAGGGTACATTCTTGATTTTTAATCTGAGTGTAGCTGGGAAGGATGGGAAATGTATGCAGGCACCACTGTCAAGATCACCTCCAGCTGCTCTTGCAGGGAGATAGTGGGGTAGCAGGGTGGATAGTGCACAAACAGGATCCCCATCCTGTCCCGTTGCCCTATTGCCAGACATATCCATTCAGACCTTAGAAATTGTTGGACAGGGTACCTCAACAGGGGAATGGATTCACAACAGATCACTGCAACTCTTTTTCCACACCCTTCACATCTTGCCTGCTACTGCACTGGAAAGCTGGTGGGCATGGTTGGGTCAGGTTGACACCCCTCCTCTTCAGTTAACCAGGTTTCAGTTGTACATGCAAGGTCAGCTTGCTTGTATCAAGTCCTGGATCATACCCTCTTCACAGTCACTGACCTGTCCTTAAGCAGGAGTACAGTCGGCCCTCCATATCCACTGACTCAACCCACCATGGCTTGAAAATATATAAAAGAAGCAAACTTTGATTTTGTCATTTTATGTAAGGGACACCATTTTATTACACCGTTGTACATAATGGCACTTGAGCATCCACAAATTTTGGTATTCACAGGGAGGGTCCTGAAACCAAACTCTAGCAGATACTGAGGGCCCACTGTACTTTGTGGTCTGATAGCGTTCTACTAAATTAGCCAGGAATGTGTTGGTTGGTTGGGAAGAAGTAGGAACAGCCATGAGATGTCTCTCTCTCCTTCTCCTCCATATTTCCACCTATCCATTATGACTGAAATGACAGCACCCCTTGTATTTCCTGAACACATATTTGACTGATCACAAATATAGAAAGACCAAACTGTGATAAACAAACACAGTGGTTAGTTTAATCTGAAGAACTCCCAACACTTACTCCAGTCATGTAGGGATAGGGGGGCAGAGAGGGCGGTTTGACCTGGGCGGCAATGTTTTTGGGCTGTCCTGGCCCATAGCCACACCTCTATTGCCCTGGCCATGCCCCTGCGTGCCCTGGCCATGCCCCTGTGTGCCCTGGCCACACCCCCATGCACAGTGGCCACACTCCTCACACCGTAGCCCTGCCCCCCCCCACGTGCTCCAAGCTCTACCACTGACTTATTCAAAGCTAGCCTCATGGGATGCTTCTCAATAGGTGCTCCATTTTCTTGTTGAGAGAGCAAACATATTGTTTTGGCAAAAGCTTCCCATGGCCAATGCACAGTATACTGTCTTACTCCACTGTCTAGTCCATCTGGATTCAGTAAGCAAAGCAGGACTCTGTTGCACCTCCCAGCAGTGGTCCCTCTTTCCTTTTGGCTTTTGCCTTTGTCAAGATGCCTACCTTAACAATGCCTGCAGAAGGGAGGAGACCAACACACAATCTCAGCAAACTCAAGTTTCCTCAGTTTCAGCTTCCCTCCATAGTGACCAGGCCTCCTCAATTTCTCTGGCAAGATAATTTCTTTAAAATTGATCCTTCCATTGGCCTTTTAAAATTACCCACAGTTCCCTTTCCCATCCTCTTCTAGTCTGCATTCTCATTGTTCAAGTGGAGATGAGAAGGAACAAGATTCCTTTTCTTTCAATTAGTGTTTATCCTGTCTCAGTCTTGGGGAACAGGTCTCTATAAGCCATGGAGAATTGCTTTGGGCTCATTCCTTCCAGGATAGAAGAAGAGAGTAAGGAAGGATGGGAAAATTGCCCTAGGAATGAAGGCTCAAAAGTTACTGGCCTGTTTTTCTTCTCTTCCTTTCTCTTCATAGATCATGGGAGCCGCATGAATATACTAAGCAAAGATGCTGAGCCCAGCATAGCCAAGGTACAAAATAGCCTTTCTGGACTAGTGGAGCAGAATCTAGGTAGCATGACAGAATTGATGGGCAAATCTGTGTGTTTGTTTGTTTTAAAAAGAAACTCTTTTAAAAAGTGGTTTATGCAATAAAACTTTAATTTAGAGAGTCTTTTAAAGATTCTTTCATTTGGGGATGAAAGGGATGAAGTCTCAATGATTAACAACCTAGATCAGTGGTTCTCAACCTGTGGGTCGGGACCCCTTTGGGGGTCAAACGACCCTTTCACAGGGGTCGCCTAAGTCCATCGGAAAATATGTATTTCCGATGGTCTTAGGCTCCATTCCCTCCTTGGTGGTGGTGCGCAAGCGCGAGCCATGCGCTCGCGTCCTCCTGCCCCCTTTAGCGGGCCAGGGTCGACACTCTGGAAACTTTTCCCATACTGTCCCCCCCAGCAGAAACGAGAGTGAAGCAGAAGCAGAGCCCAGGGGGGTTTCGGAGTTTTTTCCCGGGGGAGATGTGCGGCTCCTCTTTCCCTCCCTGCCGCCCCCCCACTGTTCCTGGTCAGCAAGGCGGCCTTTGCCAGGGGCGGGGGAGACATTGTAAAAAATAAATAATTTTATGGTTCGGGGTCACCACAACATGAAGAACTGTATTAAAGGGTCGCGGCATTAGGAAGGTTGAGAACCACTGACCTAGATCAAATGTCTGGGTATATGAAGTATAAAACACAAAACTTTGAAATAATTAGTTACCTGCAATTCATTTTTTCTTAACAACTAAGGCATAGTTGTATTATGGTTGTAATATACAGGTAATTATTCCTTTAGCAATCTAAGAGTAATGTTTTAAATTACTTTTGTATTTTGAAGGGGTGCGTGGCTTTAATTTCTTAGGTGTGTTTTGTGCCAGTGGCTTTTAACATTCTGAAAGTAAACCATTCTAGTGAGTTTTGAATAAAAAGAAAGTAATGAAAACTAAGCTATGATGGTAGCCAACTACATTTTGGGCCTTGGATGTGTGATTCTGGCTACTTTTTTGAAAAACGTAATTTTGAAAGTGCTGGTAAAATTCGTGTTTGAAGTACTGAGAAAGACACTTTATAGCTGTAAAGAATGCTAGTGTGGCTAAGCAGAAATGTAAAAATAACAGTTGAAAGCAAAATCTACTTTGGGAGAGGCACAGGATTTGTAGACTGGGCAATGATTCCTCCCAATCTTCATTTCCCCCTCATTCTAGGTGGCTCCTTCTGAAGGAACTGCCCCTCGCAGTGGCCGCATGAGTGCCCAGGAACAGCTTATCAGGATGCAAAGGAACCAGGAGGCTAAAAGAAAATCAGAAGCTGCCCAGTCCAACTCTCTGGGTCACTGGCGAGACTCTCTCAAGCGTGGGTCTAGCCGGGTGGGTGTGAAGCCTTGTAGGGAGGAAGACTCTGCATTTGAAAGAGTGGCAAGAGACAACAACAAGGTTTCAGCCGTCTTTTACATTGAGTCTCCAAGGCTTTGACTCTTACAGTCTGGGGAGCAGTAGTGTAGTGGCACATTTTGAACAGCAGGCAGCTGAAAAAAGCAGGCGGCTTTCTTGATTCCTATCAAAAAACCAATTCTAGCAGTTTTCATTTCCACCAGCAGCAAATCTGTGGTTGTTGTGTGCCTTCAGGTTGTTTCCAACTCTTGGCAACCCAAAGGAAAACCTATTAAGGGGTTCTCCTGGCAAGATTGTTTCAGAGGCAGTTTGTCTTTGCTTCCCTGTGAGGCTGAGAGAGTGTCCTTGCCCAAGTTCACTCAGTGGGCTTCCATGGCCAAGCCGGGATTTCAAGTCTAGGTTTCAAGAGTTGCAGTCCAATTGCCCATTCCAGACAAGCCACCATGCTTTGTATTACAACAGGGAGAGCTTACAACAACATATTGTTGCCAGAAAAGTCTGTTTGCCCTCTAGCTTGGAAGACAGTGACTCAGTTCATAGATGACACCAATGTCCCTGCTGTTCAAAAACCTTGGCAATTAGACCCAGGGAGTACAGGCTCCAGACTGCCACTACTGGGAAGTGGGTGATGGTGTTGGTGGGTGGGTAGGTTAAGAAGGCTGCTAGGATACCTGAATGCATGGGGCAATATTTACTAGGCACTACTATGGAGGAGGGATTTCTGGGTCCCTTTCTTCCATTGGGTGATGGGTGGGAAAGCAGGAATTTTGCATTCTCAGTGAGGGTGTAGGAAAGCCTGATAGCCTGAAACAGGCAAAAGGAAAGCTGCGGATCCTGGCTTCTTTGGGATTGAATGTGGTTGGACTTACTGGATCCTTGGAAATGTGGAGTAAGATGCCAGGGGCCTAATTCCATTTGCTAGTCCCAGCTTGCATAGATCTATTGAAAGGTTTTGCTTACTATTCTGCAGGTGATTCAATGACTCTACTTCATTGGGACTAGCAAGTGGCTTTAGGGAGTGAGGAGGGGTTAGGAGAGGGCTGAGATTGAGCACGCCCACCATTTTATCCAGTTCCTTGGAATTGTTCTCCATCACTTTAATTAAAACTGCAGGGAAAGGACCATTGCTGTGTTGCTGTTTTTGATTGCCAGTTTGCTTTGTAACAAGAGATGCTTTGGGGGGGGGGTGCGGGGAGGGGGACTCCAGACAGAACTCTCTTGCTCATGCCCCTTCCCCCTCCCGTGATTTAATCTCTCCTTCAGCCCCTCCCCAATACCCCCCCTGAGTCATCACCCAAGGAGGGCGTGCAAACTGGGGGACTCAAGCCTCCTCGATGCCCCCCAACCCCTGAGTGGGAACGACAGCGAGTCATCCAGCTCTCCTATGCGCTGGCAACAGAGGCTTCACAGCAGCGGGGGAAACGCATTGCAGGTACCAGGAGAAGCAGCTGTATGACTTCCTGGGATTTCTGAGAGGGTGAGAGGACCTCAGGAGTAGCCAGGAGGACCTCAGGTTTTTGGGGGCAGGGGTGAGAAGTGGGTTGTGTCATATTGTTTATAGCAGCCTTTCTCAACTTTTTTCCTTGGAGGAACCCTTGAATTAATTTTTGGTCTCAGGAAACCCCTGTATGAAAAATTATGGGTCTCAGGGAACTCCAGCATAAAAATTAGAGGCTTCCTTCCACTTATCTGACAGATTAGCAACTGGAACACTGTCAGAAAATGGAACTGGCCGAAAAGCAGAAGCTATATACTGTACTGTAGGAAGCATGAAGGACTTGTGGAGGCTCACTTGGGACCAATCATGTACATGCTACTTGCAAAGTCTCTCAGTCAGCTTGGCACCTCCTGCTCCCCAGCTCACTTCCCAAGCCACATGGGCAGTTTGAAGTGAGCCTCCATAGGCAAGAAGAACTGATGAAAGAGCAGAATCCCTGTTGAATTAATGGAACTTGTCCTTAATTTGGAAGTGTCAAAAGAGCAAGTTGTCAAATAACTTGGTGTCAAAAGGCAGGGGCTTCCTGTATTATATCTATAGCAAAAAGAAGTTTTTTTTTTTTAAAAAAATCACAATCTCTCATGGAATGCCAAGCAACCTGTCAAGGAGGCCCAGGGCTCCAGGGTACCTTGGTTGAGAAATCCTGGTTTATACAAACCTGCCACTCTCTAGAAGGATTGGATCACAATTTCCATCCTTCCCAGCTAGCATGGCCATTGATAGGGAAAGCAAATCAGAACAAGTGATGAGATGGCAGGTTGGGGAAGGCTGTTCTGTGTTCTGCTTTTCAATTGCCTCCTTGCCCCATCACAAAGCACTGGTGAGTTAACAATTTCTGACATGTCAGAATCTGTGAACTCCCATTTCACAGTCCGATATGGGAAGCTGTCTCACCACTGGGAAAGGATTTTTTCCACAGTCATATTCCAGGACATGATGTGCAATCTAGCATGATTGCCAAAAATGACATTACTTGGAACACACTCTCCAAGGTCATCTGACAGTACCTCGCTGACTTCTAGGTTCTTGAATATAATCCAAGTCATTGTGGGTCTACAATTCCAGTCAGGAACATCTGGTAGACTGTGAAATTGATCATGGTAATGTCTGTGTCAATTGACTGTGTTTGCTGCCCACAGAATTCAAGTGTCCAAATGATAGACAGATGTTTTGTGATTTTGCTTTCTCCTCAGGAAGGACCAGCTCTCACTCCTCCCTAGATGACATGTCTACATCCCATGATAGTCTGAGCCATCAGCACCCTCCCAGTGATGCCACCTCCAAAGACTCAGAGTCCAGTAGTAAGATATCTGAGCATGACCAAAGAGCCCCTCGAAACCCAAGCTGTAGTGGTAACAGCAGCACAACAAATGAGGCATCATCTTCATCCCAAACAGCCAGTCAAGTGCTTCGTGCCTCAGAAGCTTCTGATTGGTCATTGCCTCATTCTGAGGAAGACAACCGGTTGTCCTCCAGGCCCAAGACTCCACAGTTGACACCCCACCCGCTAGAATCAAACAATGGGAAGCCACCTCTTCTTCACATTCCTCATCGGGTGACACCTTTGCCTCAGTCTGTCAGTTGGAACTTGTCTCTTTCCAGAACAGCCAATTGGGTTTCACCTCCATTATGGGATTATGAAGTGTGGGCATCTGAGCAAAGCCTTGTAGGTAGTCAGGCCTCAGCCAATGGCCTCAGATGGAGAGGTGAGAATAAGTCCCACCAAGTTGTGACGTATCTTGGAGAGGCTGCACGCCCTGTCAAGGTCACACTGGTGAAATCCAGTTTTTAATCCATATTTGTAGACAAGGCAGGGATAAAAAGATAGGTCCTGCAGTGTGGTGAAGGGCCATAGAGCTGGCAGTTTCAGAGTGGTGGCTTCCATGCTTGTCCCTTTATGTAGCACTTCCAATAGTAGGCACCATTCCCCATCTTATAACCTTGCTTTAAAACCCTTGCTTTTAAATCCCAGGGGTCTGATTTGCAGACTTCTTGTCTCACATGAAAGCATCCAGTCCAAGAATATGCATACTTACCTGGTTATAAAGGTACTTAAAAGTCTACATGCGTAGCACTAAGCTTGCTTAGCCAAATACAGTGCTTTATGCTGAGTCCTCTTCAGCAGTCCTTGGGAGCAAGCCAATTAACTGTTAATTCCATGCCCAGGGAGGCATAGCATTTTTTATGGTGGCCTGCAGTTGGGGAATCCTATATTGAGAACCCTGCGTACCCAGAAACTTGATACTGGTACTTGGCCTGGGGGAAAGCCTTCCCAAGTCCTCTGCTTTTTGAGTGGGGAAAACTGAGCCTCTGGTGAAGAGACTTGTCTGAGGCCATATAATGAGTTTGTGGAAGAGGTGTTACCCTAACATTCTAGTCACTGGACAAATGTTTAGCTCACTTTTCTAAAAGGGAAGGCATCATACTCACAGTTGCTTATTTGTGTTGGGAAGGTCATACACAAGGAGAGGAACACACATTCAAAGCTGTTTGCTCCTGTAGATTTTTAACATTCATTTGTTTTTTTCTTCTGAGGCATATGGTACGGCTGCAATATGATGGTTTATACAAATCCAGCTTTGATGACAGATCTGCAGAAGTTGTTTGTCCACAAAATTCATTCAGGTTATGTTAGGAAGTAGTGCACACTGATGGCATGAGGCAACAACAGAAAAACAAAGTGTTTCTGAGTTTACTAAGATTTCCCTTTCGAAAAGTGTTTGCATGGCATTTTGCAGCTTTGGTTGGAGAGGCAAGGACAGTAAATTTGAGAGGAGGAATTGTGGATGCTAGACATGTGGACAGGCTCCTGAATCTGTAGGAAAAGAGTTGCTCAGCATTTTAGGGCATGCCTGTACTAGCATCCCTTCTTGCTAGGTGGACTTGGCTTGCCGTGGCCTTGCCTGGCCTGTCTGTCCCTTTGATGGATGCATTTTTAGCTTTTCAAAGTGACTGACTGTTCAATGGATCAGGTAATTTTAAAAAAGCAATCGTTTGCAGTTGGCTTAATATGTGTATCTTGAAAAGAAAGGATGTGACTACTGCTTCCTGGCAGTTCAGTAGTAACTCAAAGTTGCATAATGGTAGGAAAAGAATAAAAGAGGTCTGTTATTGGGATGAGGGAGCTGGCACTGGGCCTGCTATTGAGGGTGATTGTGGTAAGAAAAGAAAAAAATCTTTGATTTAGGAGGAAGAATGGTTCAGGCATTGGCTGTGCTGAGAGACATTATTATGAGACATCTGTCCCAGCAAGCAAAAGAAATGTCTCATGTAGTTTAGTCCCAGGAATAAAAGGATGTACCAGCTCTGATGCCATTAAAATCTGGAACTTGGTCATTGAACAAAGCAGGACAAAAAGAAGTGGTGTGCACCATGCAACCTATTTGTGAGTTTGTGCAGGCTGCCAGACATGGATGTATCCTTAGGCACAAAAGAGCAGTGGAAAAGAAGGAAGTGGATAGCAGAAGAGTGAATCTTGGTGAGGTGATGGTCTCAGGACCATGGGGGTCCTGAGATGCAAAGGGAAGGGGCAAGGGGTGACCGTCTGTTATTAAGGGTCAGTGCCTCCACTCTCAGATTCAACAATAGTCTTCTCCACAGCTCTCCCAGGTATTAATTAGAGAGCTATCTCAGTACTGAACCTATGTTACAGAGAGCCTGGGAAAGGCCTGATTTCTGAGGAGAAGTGATGGAGAAGGAAGCTGAGATGGAGGGTAGCAGTGATGGCATGAGATTAAAGGAGTATGGTGATTTTGTTCTTCCTTCAGAGGCTGACATTCATGTCTCCGAGGTAACTGTTCTTCATCTGATGCTATCTTTTTGGGTTACTGAAGCAATGCCAGCCCAGTTGTGGATGGGTGGATCAATTGCTCTGTCAGGATGCCCAAACTCTAACTGCACCTTTTTGCTTCTACAACCCTTAGCTCTACTAAGCAATAGTTCCCTTCCCATCAAATTTGTAGGACTTGGCTATGAGATTTAGCAAACTGCCCCAAATCGGAACTGTGAAATCCCCCTCCGCAAGTCCTCCCCCCAGATCAAAAATGCTCAAGAGACCCCAGAAAGATGCAGACTGAATGAGGCATCCCTGTTGGAATAGCTGCCAGCACTGCAAAGGTAAATGCTTCTTAAAACCAGGGGCATATGGAGAGACAGGGGTGGGGAAGGGTGATCCCCCGGATGAATACTGGTCCCCACCCAAGGAAGTGACCGCTGCAATCTCCCCTTGGCATTTTAGCACTACCTACTGACCATCTTCTCATGTGTGAACAATTACAATTTGTATTTTCAATAAATGTTTAACACTATGCATCTCAGAGTCTTGGCTTTTTATTTCAGAGCCCTGTCTTATCTGTTCATGCTCTCCTTTGTGCTTCTTTGATCATAATTGTGTTTTGTTATCACAAGGACTTTGTTCTAAATGGCATGGGAGGAAAAGAGCTGTTGCAAGGCTTTTTTTTTTTTTGGTGCATTTAATAATCCAACCTTATTCCAATGAACTCAAGACGGGGAATGTCATCGTGTTTTCCTCCTCCCTAACCCCCTGCCCTTTGCATCAACCTTGTAGGCTGAGGTAGGTTGACGCTGAGAGAGATTAGTCCAAGGAAAAGTTTGAAACTACAGCTGCCCCTCCACTTTCACTAGGGTTAAGGGTACAGGACTCTTGCAAAAATGGAAAAATTGCAAATATCAAAATGTGTGTGTGTGTATCTGTGGAAAGGGGGCTTAGGCAGGGTTGGGGGAAAAGGCACCCAGGGTCCAAACTAGGTCAGAGAAAGGAGACAGAAAGGGAGTGGTGTGATGACCCTATAATTCCTCCCTCTGGCCCATCTCTTCCCTTGGGAGTGGAGGGGGCATTGAAAGAGGGTTTTGGGTGCTGAGAAATCAGGCTGCGAGCCATCTTTAGCTGGCCAGACAGCAGCTGGTAGAAGAGGAGGCCCAGAGGTGAGTTTTTAAAGGGCTGCACAGCCTAAAGGGAGCCACCAAGGGGGGAAGTTCCCCCAGAAAAGAAGCACCTGAGGTTGTGGGGCAGAGGTTGGAGAAACATGCAAATAATCACATCTGTGAAAGTCAAACTTGCAAATACACAGTGGCGACTGCACATTTCCCCAGTCATGGACCAACAGAATTTTTCAGTGTGGGGCCCCCCAGATGTCCTGAGCTGCTACCTTTATTATCTCTATGCACTCTAATCAATACTAGGTGGGTTTTGTTTTGTGCCTTCAAGTTGTTTCCGACTTGTGGACACCCTAAGGTGACCATAGCATAGCTTTTACTTGGCAAGATCTGTGCAGAGAGGATGTACCTTTGCCTTCCTCTGAGGCTGAGAGAGTGTGACTTGCTCAGGATCAACCAAAAGGTTTCCGTGGTCATGGTGAAATTTGAACCCTGGTTTCCCAGCGTCCTAATCCAACACCCAAATCACTGCATCGTCTTTGCTCTCACGTGGTCTAAGCTGTCCCAAAATTTCAATATTTTTGCACACACCTGACTGCATGTTAAGATCTCTACCTCTGAAGGTGAGGTGGATGACATTTGTTTTTGTTCGTTTGTTTTCTGTGTCAGCAGACAAACTGTTAGACTTGTATTTTAGTTTTGCTGACTGGAAGAGACTTGATTTTTCTTGATCAAAGTATGATTGACGAGGGTATTTTTAAGTACATAATCCTAACCACAGGCTACTAGGGAGCAATTCCGTAAAACAATTTACATTCTGCTGAGCAAACAGTCCTAGGATTGCACTACAGATAAATAAAATAAAAGTTTCAGGTTCCTGAATGGGCTTTTAAAACAAAACCATTAAGCTTTATTTAATTAATTTATTTTTAAAGTTACATACATTCTGGTTTCACACCAGAGTGGGTTACACATACAACCCAATCCAAGGAATTTTTTCCATATTTTGTTCCGAAGCAAGTCTGGTTGATTTTGGTGGGCATTTAGGATCAGGCGCTGCAGTCTGATTTGACAGGTTTGCTTGGAGGGCCCTAAGTAACAGTGTGAGTCCAATATGACCTAAGGATGCTTGCTTGCTTACTTTTACTTACCTTTAAAAAAGGTAGATTTAAGTCTGAGGAACCATGCAATAGATCAAGAAAACCAAGAAACAAGGCTCACAAAGTCATGCCTAGAATCTAACCCTCATGGACAAATCAATAAATCAAATACAAACACCAAATATCTTAACAGAAGAGACAGCTGTTACAAAACTTCCCATTGTTTGCTAATTTATGAAGAGTCAGAAAATCAGTCTCCCAATAACTTCTTTCAGCCTATGGAGGGAGCCACTGTGATAATCCTTTTTTTAAATTATATTTTTTTATTAAATATATAAAACCAACATAACGTCCGACACAACATACTACATCTACACAAGACATCAGCAACAATCAAAAAAGTGCACAATAATAATAGGCCAACATATAATTCTATCAAAGCATTCAAAAAACAATTAAAAGTGGCTCCCCTGCAACTACCAGCTATATATTTTCTATATACACATACTAGTATGGCAAAATAAACACCAAATACTAAAATAGCATTGCTTGTATAATCTTACTTCTATGGCATAAAATACCTCTGAAAAGGATATTCAAATATACTTATATTAATACTTAACTAACAATTGTTAGTCTAAAATTAAGAAAAAACTTTTCACATCATGCTTCATGATGCATATGAGAAATAGATTATAATCTATGGCAGGAAACTACAGTCATCTATAATATTCTTCAACTCATTTGCATGAATGATACATTCCTCTGTTCTATACAAAACAACAATATAGCAACAGCAAGTTCAGAACCCCACAATCATGACTGGAATCGTAACAATACGATTTATGACTTATATATAATATAATATATAATATAATATAATATAATATAATATAATAATTATTACATTATAATTATTACGTTATATTATATTATATTTATTATAATATGATTTATGATTTTCTACAAAGGACTCAAACAACCACATGCCCCCGAAGGAATTAATTTGGTCTATGATTTGTTTCTAATGTTATTTCTAACATATGATGGTTGACCTTTGGTGCACACGTTTTGCAATGGATTGCTCATCAGCACACCAAACCGATAGAAGCTGCAAGGTGCATGCTTAATAAGTTAATAACTTAATAAGTTAATAAGTGCATGCTTAATAAGTTAATAAGTTTATGCCGACCCTATGGATAAGAAAACTCCAGATCATCCTATCCTCAACCACCTTGCTCAAGCCTTGCAGATTTAAGGACGGGTCTTCCTTGACTGAGTCCATCCGTCTGCACACCGTCCTTTTATTAAGATGACCTCCTGGACTACATTTCCCAGAGTGCCGCGAGAGAGACGGACATGCGCAGTGGGGAAAAGCACGTGGTGCTCCTGCTGTGTGTTCAAAGATCAGCTGGATGTGGGTTATTAGGCAGTCGCTGCTGCGGCAACCGCTGGAATGGCAGCTGGATCGCGATACTCGGGCAAGGTCGTCATAGTCACGGGGGGCACGAGAGGGATCGGCGAAGGCATCCTCAGGGAATTCGGTGAGGAGGGAGAGAACTGGGGAAAGGAGGAAGGGAGGGGAAGTTTCTGCAAATAGATCCCGGGGCTCAAACCTATTAGAAACCAGCCTGAAAGTCCTGAAGTCCCCCAGTCTTGATGCATTAGGGGAGGGAGAGCTGGATAAAAGTTAGCCAGAGTGAAAAGTAATTTGTACATGCTCAGAGGCAATACTGTCATGGGGGGTTTCTTAAATATCTTTGCAGCATTTGCTATCTTGAGGCCACTTCAACAGGTGCATTGTGCACTCAAAATGTTCTTCCACCCTAAACCTGTTAGTGTTTTAAGGGGACAGAGGCATCCCAGGCTTTAACATGGCTGCTGCACCCCTGGACAATTTTCTCTTTGCTGTATATTTTTAGTACTGAGCTCTAGACTGTGGATGGGAAACGGGAACTGTGTCATGTGGATCTTTTTTAAAGGAAAAAAGAAGAGAGGAAGTGAGTTTGGAGACTCTTTCCGCACTAGCCTGTTATAGCGCGATGATTCCACTTTCAACATCCTCTGGAATCCTGGGGTTTGCAGTTTTGGGAGGGGCCGGCCAGCCCCTCCCGAAACTGCAAACCCCAGGATTCCAGAGGATGTTGAAAGTGGAATCATCGCGCTATAACAGGCTAGTGCGGAAAGAAATGGTGGGATCATTCTACTGTGCAACAAGAGCTCTTCAAACCATGAAGTGTTAGAAATTTTTAATTTCGAGGCATTCTCTGAGACTGGATGGACAAAATGCACACGTGGGTATGTAAAGATAAGGGTGCTATCTTTTTATGGACAGAATATTAGTGTGTGGGTGAGAGAAAAACAGTTAAGAGGTCATTGTTAAATACACAGAGTCCTGTGAAGTTTGGTAGTGGTAAGATGGGGTTACCTTCAACTTTTGAACTGTTTGATCTGGAACAAAGTGGATTCAAACTTTGCTACACAGTGCTGGGAAAGGTCATATTTGCTGACCAAGAACCATTAGAGGCTCACAGCTTCAATGTGGTTTAAATCATGGTGATCACAGCCTGATAAGCAGGTGTGTGAAATGAAAAGCTATCCTCAATTGGTAGGTTATTTGTAATTGTTTGCAGGCATGTATGCACGCAGGTATTGTATATAGAGAAAAAATCATGTGAGCAGTGAGGCAAAAATACTACAAGACACAAGAGGTACCATTTGTAATAAGTCTTTTTTGATAGATAAACATACATGGAACTAATGTTGTTTCCACTCTCGTATCACTCCATATTTGAAAAGCTTTACCTGTTGATTTCCAGCCTATTGGCACAGGCCATCTATATATTAGCTTTACCTGTTGATTTCCAGCCTATTGGTACAGGCCATCTATATATTAGACATGTTTTCTTTTAAATTAGTGCAAAATGTACATTTTATATCCTTAGACCACATTTCCCCCCATACCTCCGTTTGAATATTCTGCCCAAAATGTAGGGTTCATCTTCCATCTTTAGTTTCAAAAGGCCTTTGTGCATTTTTAGAATTACAAGGTCATCATCTTTATGCAACTGTGAATAAAACTCCTTTCTCTATAGTTGGAGAATCTCTCTTATCTTGATTAAATCTATCTGTGAGTTGCCTATAAGCAAACCGATTAACGCCTTTGCCTCCTTTAAGAAGCATTTCACTTCATTTAAACCCCCGAAGGTCTTCTTCAGTCTGATTGTTGTTACCAAAATGATAACTGCAGATTATTCCCAACCTCTTTCATTATGTGGTAATGGGTGGAAGGTGGTGGAATATGAATTGCCAAGTGTTGTTTGTGTGTTGACAAGGTTTTTTCCCCCTGGTATAACTGGTCTGGCTTGAAATTAAGCTGCTGTGATTAGTTGGGTGATGAGTTATTACATTTGTATTTTAATTTATATAGTAGACATTTGTCAGCGAGAAAAAAACTATTTATTCAGCATAAGGAGTGGTAGGAAATTCTGGGAGATGTAGTTTAACAGCGTATGAAAGACCATGTGATTCCCATCCCGTCTTCCCTGAACTTGACATTCGTTAGATGTGATGGTCTACACATCCCATCATTCCCTGCCAGCAGGAGGTCTGGTGGGAGTTCTAGTTCAACACAACTGGGCGCCAGATTGGGGCAGGCTGGTAGAGAGGTAAGAAGAAATAATGGTATTATTTAGCATAATCCAAGTTTTTATATTTCTAATATATTTATATTTCTAATCCATTGATGTGTATGTGTGAAAAGAGTTGTTAGATTTTGTATGACATTCATTTTTCCCCCTCCTTGCTTTCCCTCCCAGTTCTCCATGGAGCCAAAGTGGTTTTCTGTGCACCAGAATGTGAAGGTGAGATTGTTTCCCTCCATATTTTGTTAGAGATTCCATTCACTATCCTGTTCACAATGTTTCCATGTCAGGTTGGTGAATCTAAAGGAAATGTGAGCCTTCTGCAGCATGTAGTGGTAACCATCTCTTCCCTGAAAAAAGATGAGAAAGGAGTATATAGGAAAGCAACATCTCTTGTACCTGATCTATATTTCCACAAAGTATTTACCCATTTCTGGACAGCAGCACCATGTTGGTGGAGGCTGATGGGACTTGGAGTCCAAGAATATCTGGAAGGCCAATCCAGTCCTCCAATCCTCATATAGGCAGATGAAAAGTCAGAACCAGTGAATTTTTTGGTCCTATTTGAGGCAGAAATTTAAGTCATGCTGCTAAGGGGAGAGAGGCAAGGATGAGAAAGCTGTATTTGTTAAATTTCTGTCATTTGTGTGGCAGTACACTATGACCATTTCCGCACTAGACTGTTAAAGTGCGATATAGTGCAAACCCCGGGATTCGATAGGATGTTGAAAGTGGAATAATAGCACTATAACAGTCTAGTGTGGAAATGGCCCCCAAGAATCCTAGCAGACAGAAATTGCAACCCAATTCCCAGCATGGGTACTCACTGCAAAACCAACATTTGCAATGCATTTCAAGTGTCACTTCCCCCTCCTTTACCCCTGAAAATTATATTCAATTATCTCCTGAATTTTAGGAGACAAGAATATGTGGGGTTCCATGGGCTAGAAACTTGAGCTGGGATTGAAACTTGCACCATACCATGTCTACCACAATAATAATTCATTTGATGCCTTTCTTTTCCCGTTTGCTCCAATCTAAATCAATCCCAACTCTCAACACTAGGTGGAGTTGCTTCCCTGTTCTCTTCTGTCCTATGCAATTCTGGGGTTTGTAGTTGGGAAAGATAGTGTTCTCTACTATAGAGTTCTAATCAGAAGTTTTAGACTACAGCACTAGAACTCTCTAGTACTGAATTTTAAGTACCTCACCAACTTACAAGCACTAGCATTCCATAGTAAAGCTATTACAGTTAAACTGATATCAAACTGCTGTGACTATGCAATGTAGATAAGCCCTAGGAGACAAGTGGGAAATACGTGGCCCTCTAGGTGTAACTGCAACTCCCAGCATTCCTGACTGGTAGTTATGCTGGCTAGGGATGCTAAGACTTGCAATCAAACAGCATCTGGAGAACTATATGATTTCCACTCTGCCATGGGAGCTGGTGGGAACTTGTAGGGAAATACAACCCTGGATTAATCTTAGCGTAAGGAGTAGGCATGGGTGACTGTTACCTCTGCGTCTGGTTTGACCAAAAGATTGAGTCTCCATGTCTCAAATCCTCACTGGGTCCTAGTATGGGCTCGGACAGAGGCCTGCATCCCATTGGTTTATCTCAACTCAGTTGCTGAAAGGTGAATCAGCCAGAGGCAAATTCCTAGGCAGTACTATTGATTCAAT
Source organism: Ctenosaura bakeri (assembly GCA_948474755.1). Lineage (NCBI taxonomy): Eukaryota > Metazoa > Chordata > Lepidosauria > Squamata > Iguanidae > Ctenosaura > Ctenosaura bakeri. The sequence continues at coordinate 44,502 of CAOLHI010001750.1, forward strand.
ACGTCTCCTCGAGTTGGGATTAAGAATAGGATTCAAGCCAGACACTATCATACTTTCCTTTTTTGTGTGGACATTATGACAACCACCCAATCCAGCCTTTCTTAGCCTGGGATCCTCTAGGTATGTCAGACTACAATTCCCATCATTCCAGCCAACATCCCAGAGCGTGCTGGGCTTTGTAGTCCCACACATCTGGGGGGTCTTAGGTTGTGGAAGGCTGGAGTATACTGATAGCTATCTTGGTTCTCTGACGATGGTCTGTTTTGCAGCCAAGATCGCACCATCCATGAGGAACTTCAGAATTTGCAGAACTCCTCCAAAGGAACACCGTCACCCACAACTAGGGTGTAAGGGAAGCCTGAAAACAGTACAGTGAGATCAGAGTGTGCCCAGTGGCAACAAAGTGCTGGCTGACTGATGGGAAAGGCGAGCAGAAATCTAGGGGGGAAACAGAGTGAAAGAGAGAGTCTGGAGTTCTGAGCTGGGGCATTCTGTGCTGCAACATTTTGTTGCAGAAGCTCCTGTTGTTTATTCCTGAATGTTCACTGTTGTGTCTTGTCATCCAGTACTCCTTGCCCTGTGCACCTTTTATGATGATATTTTATGGCTTACCTTCTTTTCAACATGAAACTCAAGGCACTGATCATGGGGGTCTTAGGTGGGTCTCCTGCTCTAGAGCTTTCTGGCCTGCTGCCCCACCTCTTTATTGTGTCTTCCTTAAATATACAGTTGCCCCTCCACATTTGCTAGGCTGAGAGGCACAAGACCCTCACAAAAGTGGGAAAATCACAAATATCAAAATGTATGTGTGTGTCTGTGGGAAGGGGCTGGATGGGGAGAGTGGGTATGTTACCCTGCCTGCTGGGGGTCCCTTAGGGGGATTCCCAACACCTGTCAAAATTGTCACTTGTAGGGAAAATTAGCTATGAACACTGCTTTAGCAATGCAAAGAGGGCAGGGTAATAAAGGATCTTTTACCCAATGTTTACGGGGTCAGGCTCAGTCAGAAATCACACAAAAAGGTCCACTGAATGACTTTATTGAATAGTAATAGTTTGCACTAACGCAAACACACACACACACATGCATCCAAGGGCTAATAGAAATAAAGAGTGGAAATAAGATAGAGGGATTGTTGAGGGATTCACAGCTTGGGTGATACTGCACCTCTTCCTGAAGTCCTTGGTCCGGGAAACAGCGATTGAACAGCAGCTCAGCAAAGAGATGCTGAAGAGATTGCGCAGCTGTCGGGAGGGGGACTGGTCAGTTGGTATGACCAGGAGGCATCATACTCCTACTTGCCTTGCCTTTCTCTCCTAACTAGCCCAAAAACAGGGACTATTTGTCGGAAAATTTTACTTTGAAGGCAAATCCTTTCCTGGGGAAAACAAACAGGGACAGAAAAGAAAAACAACTCCACCCCATGGCATTTCTCTGATATCGGAAGATAACTAGGTGTCATCCCAGTAACAAGATCTTCCTCCACTTTGAGGCTGCGGTGTGAGTTTCTGGAGATGGATTTGATAAGGTTTTATGGCTTCCAGTGCCCAACTTTCCAGGAACACTTTTACTCCCTTCAAGTGGACTCCTTAAAGGTTAAGGACCTTTTGTCCACTGTGGTTATCACGACATGAGGTCTCCTGTGGCTACGTGACTGGGGATTTTACTGGCTTGACCTGGTTCATTCGATCGTATGACCGTTATTGCCTACGTGCGCATTTGGGTGACCTCTCTGGTGGGTTAGATTAATTTTATATCAAAGTTGTAAACCCCGGGACAGGGTTTACCAAGGGGGCAACAGGTACCCAAGGTCCAAACTAGATCAGAGAAGGGAGAGGGAAAGAAGATGGGTCAACATGGTGGCCCTATACTTCCTCTCTTGCTCATCTCCTTCCTTGGGTGAGGGTGTTCGGAGAGGGGTTGTGGTGCTGAGAAACTAGGCTGTGGTCTGTCCTTAGTTGGCCAGGCAGTGGCTGGTAGTGGTGGAGGAGGTTTTTAAAGGGCTGCAAAGCCTGGTTGGAGCCACCAAGAGGGAAGCGTTCTCCAGAAAAGAAATGGCTGAGGTTGCGGACCCAGGGTTTGAAGAAACTTCCAAACAATCAAATTCATGAAAATCAAATTTGCAGTGGAGGGCCAACTGTGCAACCCTTTGGCAGGAGTGAGGTGGTGTAACAACATCCATCCACGATTTTGCATACTTCCTGGCAGCAGTTGTACACGGCCCGGAGAGAGTGAAACAGTCCTTGAGGGTAGAAATGGAAAGGAAGGAGAGAGGGGTCCCACTGCATGTGTCTTGCTCAGTGGTACCACTTCAGAACCTGGAGCTGGTACTGCTCCTCAGAACTCCTCACGGACTCTGTTTGCAACTGTCCTTGCAGAGGAAAGGGGGCTGGCTATTCAGAAGGAACTAGAGGATTGTGGAGCCCCCGGGGAAGGCCACTTTGTCATCTGTGATGTTCGCAACGAAACAGACATTCAGGTAAGCTGGAACTGGCGGAAGAATTTGAGCTGGTTTGAGGGAGCTTTTTTAGGGCCTCCAAAGCCCGTTTTTCCCCTGGCCTGAACGCTTTCTTAAAGCCTGGACTGTATTCTTTGAATGACAACTCTCAGCATCCTCCAGTGGCCATGCCGCTTGAAGGAGCTGAAATGTTAAAAAGTAGTATTTCCCAGCTTAGCTTACAACATTGCCACGTGTTTTGGGGATTGGTAATTGTGGGAATGATGCCACATCTAGTCTGACCCTCGAAACCCAGCTTAGTAGTACTGTATAGCCTTCCTCAGCACAGTGCCCTTCGCATGGCTTGGGTTACACGCTCCATCATCTCTCACTGTACCTACCTGGCTGGGGATGGTGGGAGTTGTAGTCAACATATCTGGAATTTGTGAAGTTGTGGAAGGCTGTTCTGGAAGTTTTCAGATGTGGAATAGTAGGAATTATAGGAATCTAGGAGTCTTGGTGGGCCACAAGCTGAATGTGAGTCAGCAGTGTTGTGCGGCAGCCAAAAAAGCCAACACGATTCTTGGTTGCATCAATAGGAGTATGGTGTCTAGATCAAGGGACATAATATGTCCACTTTATTCTGCTTTGGTTAGTTCTGGGCATCTCAGTTCAAGAAGGATATTGATAAGCTGGAGCAAGTCCAGAGGAGGGTGACCAAAATGGTGAAGGGTCTGGAAGCTGTACGCTATGAGGAGCATCTTAGGGAGCTGGGTATGTTTAGTCTGCAGAAGAGAAAGTTAAAAAAGGACATGATCGCCATGTTTAAATATCTGAAGGGATGTCATGTCGAGGAGGGGTCGGGCGTGTTTTCTGCTGTTCCAGGGACTAGGACAATGAGCAATAGATTCAAACTGCAGGAAAAGAGATTCCACTTAAATCTCATGGAGAGCTTCCTGGTGGTCAGAGCTGTCCAGCAGTGGAATATGCTGGCTCAGACTGTGATGGAGTCTCCTTCTTTGAAGGTTTTTAAGCAGAAGCTGGATGGCCATCTGTTGGGAGTATTTTGTTGTGGGTTCCTGCATGGTGGGGGTTGGACTGGATGGCCCTTGTGGTCTCTTCCAACTCTATGATTCCATGACTCTGTGACTCTTATGAATTGTGCTTCACCTCTTGCTGCGTTTCTCATCTGCTTCAAATATCTCCTTTTACATATGCTGTCCCTTTCCACAGAATCTGGTTTCAATGACCATTGAACTTTATGGATGCCTTGACTGCCTGGTGAACAACGCTGGAGGGCGTGAGTCATTCCTAAAACACTGGAGGGGGAGGATCCATGGGAAGAATCCGAGTGCCTTGCATTTTGGACCTGGGGTCCCCCCCCTTTTTTTTTTGGATGTGTTAAAAGCCAGGTCTAGGAGCTGTAGAGGAAATGCAGTTTTTAGATTTGGTGTTCAGAGAAGGAAAATGCCTTCGTTAATATTTATTTGACAATCAGTATACATGACCATCTTGCCTTTTATTTATAGAGCATTGACTATATTAATGGTGCTTTATAAAATGAGGAGAGGACAGATCATTGCCCTGAGGGGCTTATACTCCAGAAATGTACACGAAAGAGACAGCAGAGAGAAGGAAATGGGCTAGAGAGAGAAAACTCAATTGTTCGAATTACATATATTTAGGCTTAATGAGACATTAACTGTAATGAGGTTTAGACTTAAGTACAAGTAGACCTCAGTTGACAAAGTAGGTGTGTTCCTGGCCATTATTTCTCTGACAGAAAATTTGGTATCAGAGGCAGAAATAACATGGAAAGAATAGGGGAAGAAAAAAAAAGAAGAAGAACAGGTCAACATATTTCAGCAAAGTTTTTATTTAAAACTGAGCAATATGCACATGTGGAATGAAGCAATCAAGTTAGGTAAGTTTTGCATAAGTAAACATTTTGAACCTTCTACAGAACTCTTGAAGGATTGTTTCAAAATGCATCCAGGGATAACTTTTTATTTCACCAGCTTCTGCTTTTCTTCCAGTTTCCATTTTGGTGGCCAAATTTATAAAACTATGCTTCTATCTAACATACTGGAGGTAGCTAGTGAGAAAGGATTATCAGCTCTTCTCTTTGCTTTTTGTTTTGCTCAGTAAGAGATTCTGGCAGTCAGTTGCTGTTTACTTTGCCTGTTGTAAACAGATACACTTGGGTGCAGTTGGATTGGCTAGAGAAGAATCCAGCTCTTCCCCAGCTGAAGCCTTGCTCATTGCATTGCTTGCTGTAGACACAATGCTGCAACCCAATACTAAAAAATCAATGTTTCTTTAGTTCTTTTTCACTGTCCTCCAAATAGCAATGCTGCTTAAAAAATTCCAGCTAGACGGAGGATGAGGGAGAAAAGTAGGGCAAGGTAGCTGGGTGAGCTCAAAAAGCCTTTATAAATAGGAGCTTCTTTGTCAAGAGTGTTTCTGAATTGAGGTACGCCTGTATTGCAGTGGTTCCCAATCTTTGATCTTTCAGGTGTTTGGGACATCAGCTACCAGAAACCCCAGCCAGCTTGGCTAACAGTCAGGAATTCTGGGAGTTGAGGTCCAGAGCATCTGGAGTACCAAAACTTGGGAACGGCTGTTTTATCAAATCAGCCTGGTCTTCCAAGTACTCGGAGTTCGCAAGTCTGGGTCCAACGCAACAACAACAACAATTGTATTTACTGTAATAGTGTGGTTCCTTGTTCCGAACTTTTTTGGCCATTTCCACCCTTATAGTGCTATTGTTCCACTTTTTTTTTAAAAAAAAATTTATATATTTGGCATTATCACAACAAAAACAAGTATCCAAAAACATCCATTGATAAATGAAGCATACAAAAATAGCAAAAAAAAAAATAAAAAAAAATAAAAAAAATAAACAAAACAGGTTTTTCAGGTTGTCATTGCATCTATATCTCATTTATAACTAGTTTGATCCATATTTCCAAACGTATACATTCTTTTAGTTCCACAAACAAAAGGCTCAATTGTATTATCTTATTTAGATATTAATATAGATGCTTTTTACATATTTCTATTCAGCTTGACCAACATTTTGTACTCCCTTTTCAGTCTGTAAGACTAGCTACTGTTAGATCTCCCCATCTGCTTCTTATATAGTTGAGCTATTATTCCACTTTCAACATGCTGTGGAATCCTGGAGTTTGCAGTTTAGGAAGAGGCTTTTAGAATACTCAGCTAGAGAGCTCTTTGGCCTCAGTAAACTACAAACCCCAGAATTCCACAAGATGTTGAAGGTGGAATAATAACACTATAACAGTATAGTAGGGAAATGGCCTGTGTCACTGTAGGTTTTTCTGTGATCTTAGCTGAGTTATGATGGCAGAATAGAGACACCTGAACAACACTGACAAAGTAGATTTTCCTTCATTCTGTTTTATTCCTAAATTTATCTGAGCCCATGTGTATTATTTGTCTGGGAGCAATGGATAACTTGTGGTCTTCTCAGTGTTGTTGGGCTTAAATTTCCATCATACCTCTCCTTAGGTTGTGCTGGCTGGGACTGATGGGAGTTGCAGCATTAACAATACTGGAGGACTACAAATTGCTGATTCCTGGTTTATTGGAATAAATGCACTTTTTAAAAAAAGCACAATAAGCAAAGAAGCATCTTTGGATTTTACCTTCTGTGAATTGGCTCTTTTTTAAAATTTCCATCCACAAACAGATCCTCCTTACCAAGAGATCGATGATGTGAGTGCACAAGAATTCCGCAGCCTCCTGGACCTCAATGTTATCAGCTACTTCTTAACAGCTAAGGTGAGTAAGGCCAAGAAATTCACAGGAAGCTGCTTTTTACCATATCAGGCCATTGGTAGCTTATTGGTGGGAGCCATGCGGCCTGCCCTGGAGTCTTTGGACTGCACCTCCCAGCAGCCTTACCCAGCCTAGCCAATAGGAAGGAATTCTCAGAGCTACAGTCCAACAACCAGTGTAATTCCTTCCCCTGACCTGGCTGAGTATCATCTGTCTCCAACCAAACTAGATGTGTTGGACAGGTCTGCACCTGCCATCACCTATGCAGGTGAGGAAGGTGGAATTGCAGTCCAGCACATCATGAAGGCACCAAGTCTAGGGAAGGCTGAATGTTATTGCCTAGGCCCAGAAGCAGATAAAAAGGCCCTCCTTCCATCCTAACACTGCCCTGGTCATGGAGGAAGAGAAGAAGCAAGCACAGCTCCATCATGCCTAGGCCCAGAGGCAAGTGAAAGGGTCTCCTTCCATCCCAACTGTAACTGCCCTGGCCATGGAGGGAGAGGAGAAGAGGCAGGCACAACTCCATCATGCTTAGACCCAGAAGCAAGTGAAAGGGCCTCCCTCCATCCAAACTGTGACTGCCCTGGCCTTGGAGGGAGAAAAGAAGAGGCAATATCTGCTGGACATAATCCCTTCCTGCACTGCCATTCTCTTTTGCTTTTGTGTCATGTATTAATTAGATTGTAAGCCTGAGAGCAGAGAACTGTTGGTCTTTTACTTGTAAAGCACCATGTACAATGATGGCACTATATAAATTGATGATGGAGGAGGAGGAGGAGGATATTATTGACTGGCAGTAGTTCTGCAGGGGTTCAGAGGAGGAGGTTTCCCAGTTTTACCTGAAAATGCTGTGTGATGAACCTGAGGCCTTTGAATATATTTTATTATCATTGAGCTAAAGTTAGTGCCAGAATGGGTGAACGATGCTCTCTCCCACTGAGTGACCACCCTTCTCTAGGCTCCTTTCTCCCCTGAGGTAATTGTCAGACATTGGGAAAGCTGTACTTTGGGGCACAGTTTATAGAATCCCCTCACATGCATACTCATTGGGCATGCTGGCTGGGAAGGGGAATTCTTAAGATCTGTAGCCACAAAAAGGTGTCTTTTCCTACTCTGCTTATTGGCTTCTTCCAGAAAGGTACAGCAGAAGATGGGATGGGAAATGAAATGCCTGGTATAAGACTCAGATGTGGAAATTGTTACCAGTAGCTACTAGTTCTCTGCAACACAGTTAGTTTAGTGGTGGGGCTGGGAGATAGGTCTATAGAGGCAGAACTTGGAGGAGTTATTCTTTTTGGATGACAGTGTCTAGAATCTCTCAGCCCCTATGACCACTGATCACGGCCCCACTCACACTACACAGTTATAACGCTGTTATTCCATGTGAACTGCTATAGTTCCAGCCTGTGGTTGGTAGGCTGGTGAGGCACAAGAGCTCTCTGGCTGAGAATTTTAAATGCCCTTTCCTCACTGCAAATTCCAGGATTCCATAGGATGCAATCATAACAAGTAAAGTGGAATTAAGAGCAATATGATTCTGTAGTGTGAAAGGACCCCATATCAATTAGAAGGTTCTGGTATCTTTAGCCCCCCTCCCCCAAAAGCAACTTCTCTGAGCTCTGAAACACAGCACACGCTTTGCAAACAGATGGTTCCAGGTTTAATACCTGGTTTGTTCTAATAATCTGTGAATCCAAGATTAAGAAGAAGGAATTTCCCCTTGAAATACAAAGTGAATAGCTAACATTTGTGAAATAAATAACTAAGAGCATGACACTCCAAACCTACTGCCTGAAGCAGCTGTCTCACTCTGCCTAATGATAGGGCTGGCTAAGCTATAGATGGACTCAGTTTAGACCAGTTTAAATATTTTGGTGTATTCTTCTTCCATCTCAGTTTCTCCTAATTTCTCTGCTCACAGTACGCTCTGCCTCACCTCCGGAAAACAAAAGGGAATATTGTCAACATCTCCAGCCTTGTCGCTTTTATGGGAGAAAAGAATGCTGTGATCTACGTTGCAAGCAAGGTAGTTTGGAGTGCTAGAACTTGAGGTCCATCTTCCTGTCCCCCCACTCCATGTTGTTCTAATGTAAGGGTTGCCAACCTTTTTCATAAGCTAGGTGATGAGGCTTGTCTCCATGGTATGACAGTTCATGTGCTGATTTGAGTGGATCAAGCTGCTGTTAAAAGCCACAAGAGCAGGCTAGGTTGCTGTTGTTGTTTTTCTGGTTGAGTGCTTCCCCGGGGCTTGAAAAAGTTACTTTTGGAAACAACATAAATTCTTTTTTGTAATCCTGTACTAGGAGATGTTACCTCTTCTATGATATTTGGACTTTCATTCCAGAATCCTTCATCTGGCATTACCATGTGGGCTGGATTCAGAGAGTTGTGCTTTTTAAAAAGTAACTTTCCTAAGCTCTGGTGTTGTTTCAAACATGAAGTATTTGTTTTGTTTTGTTTTTGTGACCCATTTGCACTACACAATTATAGCACTATGATTCTACTTGGACCGCCCTAGAAACATTCTATGGATTTGCAGTTTGTTGTTGTTGCTGTGTGTCTTGAAGTTGTTTCAAGCTGCTGTGTGTCTTCAAGTTCTTTCCAACCTATTGCGACCGTAAGGCAAACCTCTCAATAGGATTTTCTTGGCTTGATTTGTTCAGAGAGCATTTGCCTTTGCCTTCCTTGGAGGCTGTGAGAGTGTGATTTTCCCAAGGTTACCCAGTGGGCTTCCACTACTGAGCAGGGATTCGAACTCTGTTCTCTAGAGTCATAGTCCAAAGCTCAAACCGCTATGCTACACTGGCTCTTATTTGCAGCTTAGGGAGGAGTATCAACTTAGTCAAAATGTAGTGCTAGAGAATAAGTCTGTGGATACCCTGGACTGCTAAAAAGTTAAGTGAGTGGGTCCTAGAGCAAATCAAGCCTGAACCTCTCCCTAGAAGCCAAGATGACTAAAGTGAGGCTGTCATACTTTGGCCATATCATGAGAAAACATAATTCTCTGGAAAAGACAATAAGGCTTGTTAAGGTAGAAGACAGTAGGAGAAGAGGAAGGTCGCATTACAGATGGACAGAATCAATCAAAAGAGACACATCCCTCAATCTGCAAAACCAAAGCAGGGCTATTGATAACAGAGTGGCTTGGAGATCTCTCATCCATAGAGTTGCCATAAATCAAGACTGATTTGACGGCAGTTAACAGCATCAACAATGATTTACCATTCTCAACTGGGAAGCAGTAGTGCCTCGCTGAATTACAAATCCCAGAATCCCACAGGATACAGCTATGGCAGTTAAAGTGGAATATAGCACTGTAGCTGTGTAGTATGAAAAGGCTTCAGGTGTTGTTGGGCACCCATCCACCATCATGCCTCACATCGGCTGTGTAGACTTAGGGTTGATTAGAGCTGCAGTCCACCAACAGCTGGAGAGCCACATGTTTCCCACCTGTATTATAAAGTAATGCTGGTTGTATTTAGGAAACAGACTTTTTTTTAAAATTGACTCAGAGCTCTCATTCACTTGCAGCTCACTTGGGGCAGTCTTGTGACAGCAGAGGATAGTTAGTGATGATTTATTTACAAGATACTCGATAAAATCACCAAAGACTTTATTACCAAACCACAGTCTACAGGGTAATAGAGACTGCCATTGTGCTTTTCTTTTTTTCTTGCTTTTGTGCTATTGATCCTCAGTTGAGTCTGCAGGCAGAAGTCAGTGGTAATGCTATTTTCCTTCAAGCTGTGTTTTTATGTATTAGGATGCCAGAAAAAGGAGACAATAGGTCTGAACTATGTCAGTTTTCTGGTCAGTTGGTTACTCTCCCTATTAATAGCTTTAGACTGGAGATGATCTGCAGAAATTCAAATAAATGTGTTTGCCAGTAAGATCTGTTAGTTTGGCGGAACTCAGAAAAGTTGTTCACTCGGTCAACATGGCCATTTGCTATGCTGGCTAGGGAATTGTAGAAGCTGAAGTCTGACAAAGTGAAACATGAGGAAACCAAGCCCTTTCTGTGGTGGCTCCATCCTTCTTGGAAAGTCCTATCCTGGGATATATTCTTTACTCCATTCTTAACTGTTTTTAAATGAGCCAAATGGTCTTTTTCCCCACCTGCTTTGAATGGAATGTAGGCCCTTCTTTTACTTTGTGATTTTTACTGATCTGGCTCTTTTAAATGTTTTATGTTGGCTTTAATCAACTGTATTTTATATATTACTGTTTCAGTGTTTTGCCTGATGAACTACTTCATAAGAGGTTCTGCTTCAAAATGTGGTATAGAAATATTTTACATATAAGTGTAATAAAATAAACCATTCAATTTGTAGGGTGCTGTTACTGCAATGACAAAAGCCATGGCCATTGATGAGAGCAAATATGGTGTCCGAGTCAACAGGTAAGGCTGTTGCTGTTGTTAATAGAGAGCTATCAACAGTACCAGGCTTATAGACTAAATTTCTGGGATCAATTATCCTTTTAGACCTCAAACAAATGGGTCTTGTATGAGTTATAGTTCAAAATATCTGGAGAGTCAATGGCTTCCAAACCCTAGCAGTTCAATTCAAAAAATATGTAAGGGATTTCAAAGGAAATAAATCATAGAATGGACATGAATCATGAATCACAGGTAGCATAGGTAAGCTCTATGTGGAAGTGTTGTACTTCTAGATATAACGAAACAGACAACTTTCCTCAAAATTAATCCTGAAATACAAATCGCCAGAGGAGAATAGATTTGTGATGCCCCTTACAAATTTGTCTTTCCCCCTTTGAAAAAAAAAATCCAAATGATTTGAATTCTAGCATCTCACCTGGCAATATCTGGACTCCGTTGTGGGCAAGACTTGCAAGCGAGGCACCCGATCCAGAGGCAGCGATCCAAGAAGGCAAAGATAATCAGGTAAGTGCATTATGGGAGAGTGGGCCTAGCACTACTGGACAGTATCACTTTATACAAGGAACTAGTGAAGAGGTCTGTGTATACAACACTCTAAAAATACCGTCATCTCTCTAGATTCGCTATGGTTAGGGGCACAGGACCCAGTGAAAGTAGAAAACTGTGAATAACTCTAGGCCCTCCCAAACCATATTTAACATACAAAAAAGTATGATCACCATATTCAACCCACCATGGATTCCTTTGAGGCATCAGGGTTCCTTCATAAGGCAGAAGTAGGTGGCTTGTGGGGCTTACTGCCACCTCCACTGCTGGCGCACACCATTTTTAATAGGGACTTACAAGCCTCATTTGCAGTTTCTCAGTCTCACGAGGCTTGCAGTCTCCTATTGAAAATGGCATAGGGCAGCAGCAGAGATGAGAGCAAATAATCCGTGAATAATCAAATCCGCAAAAGTGAAACCCAGAAATGTGGAGGGCTGACTATACTACTAAAATCTGCATGCATGAAGAAAACCCAGATTCTGCAGCCTGTACATAATATGCAAATTTAATTAATTTGCATCTTTTAACTATTTTTGAATAGACGCTACTTAAACTTCAAATGGCTTTCAAGTGAAAAGGTACTTTGGAAGGCATTTGAAGTTTAAGCACTGGAAGTCCCTTGAAGCCTTCTTTTTTTGCTTCTGAGACCTAATAAGCTTATCTCAGAGCTGTAAGGACTAGAAACTTGTTGAGTGTTGTTTATTTTAACTGACAACAAAGACTCTTGGGTAAAAAGGCAAATGGAGGAGAGTTGCATGTGTACACTCATGAGATAAGCATAGGGTACTAATTCTCACCACCCTCTTTCCTCCCTATTGTGTCCATAGCTTCTGGGACGGTTGGGAACCCCTGCGGAGGTCGCAGCAGCTGCCCTGTACCTTGCTTCTGAGGCTACTTTCTGCACTGGAACCGACCTTGTGATCAGTGGTGGAGCTGAGCTTAACTATGGCCGGAAGAACCAGGGTGCTTCCAGTTGTGACTCTAAAAAATAGTGGAATTGATCCGGATGGGAGGACTGGAGTGGCTGCAACAAGGTGGGGTGAGGAAAATTGTTAGAATTCTAGGACTGATTTCCATTTAGGCAAAGGGCCACCTCACAAGGCAGTTGTATTCATCTGTTGTAGTCCATGCGGTAAAGCAGAGGTGGGATTCATGCAGCCTTCCAGATGTTTGTTGGAGTGTAACTCCCAGTAGCCAGTAGCTAATACAGCCAATGGGAAGAAAACACTGGGAGTTGCAGTCCAACAACATCTGGACAGCCACTTGATTCCCATGCCTGCGGTAAACAATCCTGAGCATGTCAAAGACATAGTGAATGAGGAAATTGCTTAACCCAGGGCACTCTTACCTATTTTTGACAACTGTTTAGGAGGCAGAATGACAGCAGGTGCATCTCCGCCAGTCTCTGCATTACCATACAGGATAGGGCTAAAAAAAAGTGTGGTATTCTAGATGAACTGCTACTCTTGTCATTCTTAACTTAGGCTAACTGGAGGAATGAGGACTAGAATCCAGTAGTTTCTCAAAGAACGTGGGCTCCATAACTCTGTTGTAACAATCAAGTAGCAAGCAGAAAGACTACAGATAAAGTTTTCCTAGTGCCTCCATTGCTATTCTGGTTCAAAATCTTGCCTATCATGGAAGTATAAGCACAGGAGCTTTTCCGGACAAAAAAGTGGCAACCCTGTCTTTAATATTTCTTTAGAGATCATTGAAAACAGGTTCTGCAGCTTAATTCTTATCTCCACTTAAGCCCTTGATAATGTCAGAGGCCTGTTTTTCACACAGTATGGTCAAGGTGAGGTGGACTGAACATTAAAAAAAGAATGTTAAAAGGAAAAGTTTAACTTTCACCTTTTGATCAGTGACCATGAAAGTATCAACTCATTGGATAAACAGGTAAGAAAAGATTGCCTTAAGTTTTCTGTGCCTTGCTTGACTCTTGTTGTTATTAACTGCTGTCAAATTGACTTTGACTTCTGGCGACCCTATGAACACGAATGCTCCAAGTCACCCTATCATCAACAGCCCTACTCAGGTCTTGACCCTAATGCCCAACAAAAATTATTATGTATATTTTAATTCCCCTGTTGCTATGAAAAGTTTAGTTGGCATATGTTTCTGGTTCCCCTCTACTTTTATCTTCACAACAATCCTTTGAGGTAGATTAGCTCCGGGTCCCCAGTTCCTAGGTGAGTAGATGAATTCAGTCTCCTTGGCTCCAGTAAAACACTAATCTAGCCATTCCCATAGTGGGTCCCCAGACCTTGTTGGATTACAATTCCCATTGTCCCTGAATAGTGGCCATACTGGTTGGGGATGACAAGAATTATGGTCTAGTAGCGTCTTGACACCCAAGGTCTGAAAAGGCTGCCAATTCACTGTGCCATTCTGGTTCAAACTGAATTCACATTGGAACACATCCTGATTCACTGTACTTCTTGAACATAATGGTCTCTCCCTCCTTTACTGCTTACCTATGGCTTCTTCACCTATCTTGCTCCATCCCTTTTCAAATTTTGCTTGGGAAGGCTGTTACGTGTTGGTAAACAAATGACATGTTCAGGAATTAGGTTTGCCATCAGACCAGGCTTGACTTGCACCTATTCCAGACATCAGCAGCTGAAGCTTATTTCATGGCACAGAAGTAAGAATAGTTGTCAGACGATGTCTGAGAAACAAGGTGCTAGGGTGGCCATATGCAGAAGAGGAAGAGCTCCTGCCCCTTTGAATAAAATCAAATATGGCTAGTATGCTGATCCCTCCTCCATCCAGCATTCCAAGGGTATAGGAGCCTTTAGCCTCTTTTACATCTGGAGACTATTGTTAAGGGCACAGCAATTGGTTAAAACAGGTTAAAACGGAGAGATGGGTTATAAGTTGGGTGACAATGATCTTATAAAGCATATGACACATGTGCAGGAATATTTGCTTTCCCAGGACTAAAATTCTGATGCATGGTTGATAATACAGTAACTTCTGGTTAACAATCAACAATGAACCCTGTATCACGCATGCATTTGCTCAGCAGTGAAGTGTATGAAATATTGTTACAACAAGCACTGGGAACTGAGCCATTGATTTTGGCAGTTAATGTCAGCATAATTTTAGGCAGGACAAAGGGCTGACAAACAGAACAACCTTTAAAGTTGATTGGAATTCTAAATGGAGGAGCTTTAGTTAAGCAGATACAAAGAGAGAGAGAATTTCTTTAGCTTAGACATCTAAGCAAGCAATACCCTCTGTGAATTGAACTGTCCAGGGCACTGAACCTCTTAACAGCCCTGCAGAGGAGACCAGGGAAAAGCTAGGAAACACTGTCTAATTTGTCTGTACTCTTTTACTACTTACACCTCAAGCCCTGGTGCTGAAACTGGCCATTACAGAGGCCACATCTGAGCCTCTGGAGTTCCCCAGACGGCCATTCTTCTTCTGTATGATACCAGCATTTTGTGGTTTTCCAGCTTTTGTACAGCTTTCCCCCTCACTCTACGAGATTGAAATGCCTCTCTGAGATTTGGTTACTGTGAATAAGAGCTTTAAACTGAAATATGCCAGTATTTTGGGTTCCACCCTTTTGCCTCTGGCCCTACCCACTTGTGGAATGTGAGCCCCTGTGAGCGTCTCTAAATCTGCATTTGGCCCTTGGGCCAAAAGAAGTCTGCCACTTTTGCATTAAAAGGTTGTTAGCCCTGCCCAGAAACATGCTCTTCCCTCCCTCTTTTCTTTTAGCATTCACATAGCCTGCCACTGGAAACAATATTGCTAGATAAATGGCTGTCCTGCAGCCAACCCAGATGGAGTTGGAGCTCAGTAGTAGGGCATCTATTTCCCCAAATAAACACTTATATTGTTGCCAGAAACCACTGTGTTTTGGCACTTAACAAGGCTTTCTAACATCCCCACGCTCCTTTGGAGGCCAGCTGCATCTCCTAGCCTCAGGGAAGACTTCTATGTAAACAGAAAAAACTTCTATAAGGAGACCAGACATAAAGGACAGCACTTTTCACGCTGTTGTGATGTCTCCATGTAGGGTGGGATGGGCAACTGGCAGAGGTTGAGGGAAGGGCCACTTTGTCCCCCACCCCCGAAGCCCTAGGAGAGGAAAGCACAACCTACTCTCTCAAACAAAAATGTCCTTTTTCCCATCAAAATGCTCCCAATGTCCCTTTGGGGACTGAATGGCAATTTCTCTATGTTTTGGGCTCCCTTTGAGCTGTCTTAGGCCCAGTAGAGGTTGATTTCCAGGTTATTGCCTATTAGACCTCTCTTGGGCCTAAAACAGCCTGGGAGGGGGGAACACGGCAAAACTGCTCCCTATGGAGATATGGGAGGGACAGTTGAGGGCTGACCACAACAACAAACCAAATAATGCAGTCAAATGGAATGTTATTGTCATTTTTTGAAGATATAAATGCAATTTTAATACTGCATAAAGAATTGAAATTGGTGGGCCTTTTGTTTTGCAGATGGTTGGATAAGGTTTGGACTTTGGCCCCTGATTGGGGGGAAAATATCCTTTAAAATGAGTAAGGCAAGAGAAAATATTATAGAGGATAATTTTGAAACTGTACGGTCTCTCTTTAATACATTTACTTCAGAAATTAACTTCATCCATGCATCTCCATCAAAAGATATGTAATTTTGGACTGACACATTGATCTATGGTATTGGTTTTGTCATTAAGTTTACCTGGATTGGCTCTGTAACTATGTTTGTATTATTGATAATGGTGCCTCACTTACAATATGAAATAATCAATAAAAATATATTAAAAAAATAACCTTGGGGCCAATATGCAGTATGTACCTTCCCCACCGCTGATGTCAGGCATGGCATTTCTGTCTAAGTAACTGTTCCCACCTGCCCCAGAGGCAGCTGCATCCCCCTGCTCTTGGGAAATAGCAGAATCAGCCATCAGCATCCTGTGGAATAATTAATTGCCTGTGCAACAAATCAATTTATTCCCTTAATTACTTCTTTCTAGGTGTAACTAGAGGCCAATTACCTAAAAGGCTGGAGCAATACATGACTAACTCCCATGTGCATGTTAAAAATTCTGGTTACTGCTTAATTCTCCCCCTCTACTCAAGTACTCCATGAAAAATGCAGATACATAACAATAATGGGGTGAATGGACCTCCAGTTGTTGAATTTTTCTGGTTGGTAGCATGTACAGCGATCCTGCTAGAAACCATTATAAATTACAACCTATCTATTGCCTTTCAGATTCTGGGTGGGTGCATTGCAGTTGCTCAACTGATATTGAGAGAGATTACGGATATGCAGATGAGTTTTGTTCTAATCTTAATTCAGAAAGATGCCAGGCATTCTTATGTTCCAAACCTTGGGAAACTGGGGCATGCTGTCTTTCAGCATCAAACATACAAGGATATTTGAGGAACCAAAAGAAACAAATACTTTCTACACAGTTTTAGAAACATTTTTATTAAGTTTTTTTTAATTCTATGAAAAAGATTAGGAACTAAATTTGTGCAAAGAAAACACATAAACATTGTTGGCTAAACACACCCACCCAAACAGATTAGAAACCCTTTCCAATGTGTTCAAAGTGCTTCGACTTCTCCTCTTGGGCATCTTTGTAACAGCCACACAGGGTGATCAATTTTTAGTTTAAGAGTTTAAACTGGGATCTTGCTGTTATTTGCTGTAAGGCATGAGCACATGTCTTAATGTTGAGCGTGCAAATACAACATTCTCAGTAACTTTTCAGTAAGGGCAGCCATCCTTTAAGAAAGGAAACAATTATGATTACCCACAAACCCCTCTGTTTCTTTCCTCTTTTTTTCCCCCACAGACATGGAAGAAACCAACTCAGTAGTGCCCTGCTAAGGGCCAGCCAGTGTGTTTACAGTTCTTGGAACTGGACTGGAACTGGAAGACGGTTGTCCTACCCCAACACCAGGTGAAGAACCTGCTTTGAGACGTGTTTCACACATGGATTCAGTGGGAACATAACTCAGCTTCTCCCAGATACCATTTTTTGAAAACACTGTAAAGTCTTTATATCTGATGTGCCTTCTTATGGCTGTATTTAATCCAGGGAGTTTTGTTTTTTTCCTTGATGCTTCTTTCCTGTCTAAACTGATTTTTAAAAAGAATTAACATTGGATGTGTACATTTTACCTTCTTACCATTCCACGTCCTAAGCTTTTGGGCTATAAATTTAAATAAATATAGGCCCCTGATGACGTGGAAAGTGTTTGTTCATGTTCTTGTTCTCCTCCCTTATTATTGGCCATGTGCCCATGCTGCCGTTAGCTGTGCATGCGTCTATGTGTGGAGCAAGAGAACGCATGTGCTCCTTGAAGGGTGTATGTGAAACTGGCACCCATTGCCATTGGCTGTGTTGGAGGGCGTGTTTGGGGAGTGTAATTGTGATTGGCTGCAAGCCCCCCAACCCTTTTAGTTCAGGTGGATGCCAAAAGTGAACTGCAGTGATGGTGCCTTATTTTTATTTTTTTTTAAATACATAGGTACACACTGACTAATCCCTTCAACACACCCAAGTGACCTTCTCAACTTCCTGCCTCTTTTTTCCTCCTTGGATCATGTTTCTGATTTAGTCCTCAGCTGCTGTCCTCCAACCTGCTTCTTTTTCCTCCCTTGGATGGACAATTTCTGTTTTCAGATTGTGAGCTTTCCACGCTGGCCAGCCACTGTGAAAAGAGACAAAAGGCGTTTGATCTAACCAAGGCCATTTCCACACTAGCTTGTTATAGCGGGATGATTCCACTTTCAACATCCTCTGGAATCCTGGGGCTTGCAGTTTCGGGAGGGGCCGGCCGGCCCCTCCCGAAACTGCAAGCCCCAGGATTCCAGAGGATGTTGAAAGTGGAATCATCCCGCTATAACAGGCTAGTGCGGAAATGGCCCAAGCAATTCTTCTGTTCTATCTAAAAAGGGATAGAAGGAAGGGAGCCGTGTTTTAATTGATTTATTTTGTATGACTCATCTAAAAGTGTTGAACAGACTGTAACGCCCACGCCATGCCCTATTAGGCCCCCCCTCAAATTTTACACTCGGCCAATTAAATGGATGATGGAAGGAGCAAAACATCTATTTTACTCTCTACCCGCATTGGTCAACTCAGAGCCTGGGGGCCACCCCTCGCCCCAGCCACCGCCTTTTGTTCGGGATGGTTGTTTGAAGAAGGCAAACAGAGGCGGGGCCAGGGGCGGGCCGGGGCGGAACCTTCCTGCCGCGGCTCCCGCCGGCCCCCCTCCCGCCGGTCCCATTAGACAGAAACACCATCCACAGTATGGCAGCGGCAGCGGGAGTCCCGCGGGCTATTCGCAGGGTGAGTCTGGGAAGTGGGATAAGGGACGAGAGGGAATGGGAGTGGGCAGCCTCCTCGTTGCCCCACAGAGGAATACAAAGGGAGGGGGCGGCACTTCCGGAGAAGTAGTGGTGGTGGGCATGGTCCAGCTCATAAATAGCTCCGGGCGGAAACGTGACCCCCTCCCACCTTTAAAGTAACCCGGTCCCTTTCAAAGATCTCGTCTGGCCCGCCCATATCTTCTATAAATGTTTTCCCCTGTTCTCTAAGAGGAACCGGCTTATTTCCCATATCCTCCTATACAGTAATTGGCTTTTTCCCCACCCAGGTATCTAAACACTGATCTGCCCTCCCTTTGGGAATTCCCTCAGACATTCCCAGTTCTTACCACTCATAATTTGAGTCCTGTGTAGCTGTATTCATCTTCCCTCCGGTAGAGCCACTCTGAAAAAGCTTGGCATCAGCAACATCCTCGAGTTATCTCTTTCATAAGATCTCAGCTTGGTACAGCAAACAGGTCTCGCATTCTCTTTTGCACGGATAAATTCGCACTGTGTTCTTCCTCCCGCAAATAGCATCCTTGCCAACTTGAGAGGGGGTGTGAATAATTGTTGTTGCAACAGCTTTCTTTACCCTCCAGGTGTAAAGTCTTTCATCTCAGTAAGAAGTCATGCACCTCAAACTGTCTCATCAACTAGATACTACTCCTCCCTAAAGGATTCTGGAGACAGGGCTGGAGTGGGTTAATTTGCCACCAGGAACACAAGTTTACCCTTCCTAAGATTACTTTTGAAAAACCAAACAGATGTTTTAATTTGTGATGCAAGGTAGCAGTATATAACAGCCTTGGGAACATGTGGCCTGCCAGATGTTGTTGGATTCCAACCCACATCAGCCCCAGCCAGTCTTGCCAATGGGATGGAAGGGAGTGGTAATCCACCAGCACCTGGAGGATCATTCATTCCCTAATCCTGCTTTATGTAATAGGAAAATTTCTTGGTGTACTTTTTTCTTAATCCAGAAGTGGTGCTTGCCTGTCTTCTCTACTCTTGCCCCCCTCCCGCCTTCCATTGGATCCTCAGCAACTAACTCAAGATTCTTTCCTGCTGAGGATAGATTAAGAGCAAGAACACCCTTGGAAGGAACTGAGATATGAAGCCATGGGCCTAATGGAAAAAAAACAGTTCCCCTTTGTTATTTTCCAGGTTTCCAGTTCTCTTTGTAACATTAAAGAAGATGGTCTTTGGAAATAGGCAAAAGGTTCTGAATTTAATCATCATTCTTATTCAGCATGTTTCTAATGCTAGCAATTCATGCTTGCTTATGAGAAATCACAGATTCCATCCTTTGGATATGTGACAGCCCCACCTACTGAGGAAAGCAGGCTAGGGCATAACCCAGAGGCATTCTCAAAGTAGAGGCTTTCTTTCTTCTAGAAAGACTCCAACTCACATTGAACAGAAAAATAGAACTGGAACCTTCTTGCTGTTGTCAGTAACTGGACTGGATTGCTCTCAGGATATCAAAGAAAACCTTTTTCCCCCCACTACCTTTAACCCTCCTATCACCACAGTGCAGCTCTTTGTTCTACACTGGTTTTGGAGAGCCAGAAAATGTTTCTTTAAACCCTGTGCATCAAGACTCCATCTAAATCTAAATCGATTATTTACTCTGAGCTTTTAGAAAGGATGTAGAACATGTGGCCCTACAGGTGCAGATGGACTGCAGCTCCACCCATGATAGCCAGCAGTAACTAGTTGAGAGGGACAATGGGATTTGGAGTCCAAAAACATCTGAAAGACCACACAGTCTCTACACATGGTCTATGGCATCTTCTCTCCAGGCTTCTGAATTGTCAATTCACTATTTGACCTTCTGTCCCAATCTTGGAGCTGCCCTTCCCTTCACAGCCATGGTCCTTTGGCAACACACCTCCCACTTTCTTTATTTAAGTTGGCACAAGATTCTCACCTTGAACAGTGTGTTCTCTCTTCCGCTTCATGTTTTTCCCCCTCCACTTTCCACACTTCTGACTTTCTGAAATACATCTTGTGGAGAGCTGAAACTTCCTGATAAATGTGGCTGATTGTGTTAGAGACCTGGATTGGGTTTCTGAAAGAGAAGAGAAGAATCAAAGCTGTATTGCTTGCCGGGGATAAGAAGAGGCATGTTGCTACCAAAGATCACAGATTCAGAGTAGTCACTATCATTGTGTTTCTGTGCTCTGTTCTGGTTGTCTTATCGAGGCACGCAGCTTGTCTCATCTGGTTGCTATGAGATCAAGTCTGGATAATGTTGAACTTATTTGGACAGGATTGCATACACCCCACATCCAAAAGTTCTAAATGATAGGCGGATTAACTTTGGTGCATTTGCAGCAGATCAGTTAGATGCTGTGGTTTATATCCAACAGTGTCTTTTGGTATCCAGTGTCAGAAAAATTATGACTTTCTTCCCCTTCTCCTCACACTGCAGCCTCTTATGATGCCAAAAATGTAGTCAATTTCTCAGCCCTCTGAAGCAATTTCATGGGTGCAGCAGGGTGTGGTGGGCATGGGGATCATTGGTTCTGGTTGAAGCAGTGGCTATGAGAATGCCAGTGGATCCTGGCCTCAACATCCAAAGCACAATTACCCTCTGGCTGGGGGATCAAAAGAGCTGCAGTCCAAAAATAATCTTTCCAAGCCCTGCAGAAAGACCACAGGTGGTCTCCTTATCTTTCTTCTCTGTTAGAAGGGAGAGGGAGATTGTTAGAATCTTTGATTTGTACTATCTCAGATTAGTACTTGTACATGGGGTCATTGAAATACATGGATACAGGGAATTGGTGCCTCCTTGTTAAGCCACTGTTTTCCCCATGAGTCTAGCCACTGCTCTGCACCTGATCCTGATTTAGGAACGTCAGGGTTCTTATTAAGCAAAACAAAAAAACCCAAAAGAGATAACACAAACCCACTGTTCCACCCACATCTGCTTTAGATCCTTGCTACCCTTAAATAAATTCCTTCGGGTCAGTCAGATCAGCACAACCACCACCATTTCCTTATTTTTGTCTAGGCTTCTATAGAAGAGGAAAAAGGGACAGACATAAAGAGAAACAACAAGGAAAAGATAAAACCTGAAGAGTTCTGGCACATGTGATAAAACTGAAATGAGTCCCGTGTTGCACCTTTTCAGACCTTGACGTTAAGTGTAAAAGAACCAAGTGCTTTAGGGTTAGGCGACTTCATGTCCTTCAGAATTTTTGTACTACAGCTCCCATAACTCTTGACAATCTGCCTTCCTGAGCCTTGGGGGAATTGTAGTCCAAAACTCTCTAGAGAGATGCAGCTGGCTTAAACTTAAATATCCCATTTAAACTAATGCTTCAAATAATATGGATGAACCAGAGTTGCACATTTCTTGGTTTTCATATATAGGTATTAACTCTACTAGCGTTTTTTATTCTGGTCCCAAGATTTGAGTTTTGTGGGTAGTTTGTGGATGGAAGATTTAGTACCACTATTACCTTCTCAGGAATTTATCTTAACTAGTAGTCGGTAAAGTGACTGTAGTCAACAGGAGACGACCTTTAATGAGACATTTCATACTACATATAGTGAAGAAATACAGTAGCCCCTCCACTTTTGTGAGGGTTCAGGGCACAGAACCTTAAGGATACAACTTTAAGGACTCGTGTGTGTGTTTGTCCTCAAGTCACCTGTTGACTTATGGATTTCATAGGGTTTTCTTAGGCAAGGAATACTCAGAGGTGGTTTGGCAGTGCCTTCCTCTGAAATATAGCCTACAGCACCTGGTATTCCTTGGCAGTCTCCCTGTATGAGTAATAGCAGACTTGACCCTGATTGGTTTCCAAGATCAGACCGTATTGAGTGCCTTCAGGATGTTCAGACCATCTTAAGGAAGTCTAGCCCCATATTTTGGATATAAAGTCTGACTCAACAGTAAAACTACAGTGACCTCTCAACTTTTGTGAGGCTTTCGGGCACAAAAGTTTTTAAAAAAAGCGAATAACTCCTCCCCCCCAAGTGAGAGCTCCTCCTTCCATTCCCTAATGAGGCTCTTATCTCCCATTCCCTTGCCTTTTGACTGTACCTTCCTTCTCCATACCTGGACAAAGGGGGAGGATGGGAGAGAAGGCTCCCATGCACCTTCCTTCTCTGCATGTGGGGCTCCCTGCTCCCATTTGCTTGCCTTTTGCCTGGGCACAGAGAAGGAAAGCATGGCACACTCAGGCAAAAGGCAAGGGAATGGGAGATGGAGAATGGGGGGGGCTAGCAGATACCTTGCGAATAATCAAATTTACAAAAGTCAAACCCCTGAATGTGGAGGGAGGACTGTATTGAAATCTTTAATAGTGTGTTATCGTTACAAGCAGTGAAGGTCCCCCTCTCCAGAAGATAATAGCACTCACTGAGAGCAAAAATGCCCCTCCCTTACTATGACCTCCATGTGCATGAATGTGAGGTTGTGTGAAGCATCACGTCCCATTATAGTCAGTGAATGCAGCGGGCATGTGCATGTCACGTTCATTGACCATAATTAGACGTGACACTCTGTATTTTTTGTTTTACACAGGCATTCCTGGAAGGGAACCCCTGCTTATACAGATGGAAAACTGTACATTGTGCACAGGAGTGATCATTCTCTAACTTTATAGCATACAGGATGAATATTTCTCATCCAAAATGCTTGGGACCAGAAGTTTTTCATATTTTGGATTTTTTTAGATTTACATAAAATACTATACTATACAGGAGATCTCCAGGGATTCCACAAACACTGCTTTGAAGGCAGAAGGAAGTGGCTGCAGGCTCCCTGGAGGTAAGCTGTATGGTATTGTATTTTTTTTTTCAAATTCAGGTATCAGGTCTCTTATGTCTTCTGTCTCATATCCTCAGTCTCTCTCCAGCCTTGCATCTTATGTACAACACAAATAACAAATGAATGAGACATGAGACTGGAGAGAGATTTGAGGATCTGTGATATGGTGTGGATTTGCACAAAGCACAATGCTTGGATTCTTGTTATTTCACTGATTCTCGCAACTCTCTCCAGGCTCACATCTTGTTTGTTCACTACTTGTGTTGTGTATGAGACACAAGGCTGGGGAGAGACTGAGGATCTGAGACACAAATAAGCAGGAGTGCCGTAGTTTCTGCCTTGAAGGAGGAAATGAGCAGCGGGTGGCAAAAAGTGTTGGTTTTTGGATTTCTGGATAAAGGGATACTCAACTTGTATCTTACACAGAAATGTTAGTACTATGCAGTCCTGGCATTTTGTGTGATTAACACCCCCACCAAAGCATATCACTCATTCTAAAAGAGAAAATATTTCATTGTTTGTTTTCTGTGTTTCCTAAAATTTCTGGTATTTTCTCCTGAAAAGTGAGGGAAGTTGTTCTTGGGGAAAAATGAGGAAAAACTGTTCTATTCCCAATTCCCCACCCATTTTTTCTGAGCCTTCTATTGTGTGATGGACCATGTGTGGAAATAACAACCACCACCTGTCACTGCAGTGCACAACCTGGCCAAACTGGGCTTGAAGCAAGAAGACTTGCATGTACAACATTTCAGATTAACAGTTTGTCCATTGTTATTGGCAAGTAACAGTTGTATTGCTCTGTGTAAGTTCCCGAGTGACCAGATGAAGCAAAATACTACCATACCCTTCAAAATTTAACAGATGAAAACTAGGACATGTGTGGCCAAGCAACATCAAAGTATGATCAAGATGGCAAACATTATTAATAAGGAAGAACATGCATGCTAGGACAGGAGTTTGCTTTTGCCTGAGCTGACTGGGAAGGGCAAGATTGCCCCCATTTCTCCTCTCCCAACTGTTGAATTCATTGACTGCAAACTGCTTTTGCCCTTTGAACTCAGTTTGCAGCAATTGAAATAGGCTGAAAACATGGGGGTAAGAGGAGCAAAGAGAAACTGAGACACTTTAAAAGCAGCTGAAAACTTTGGATGAAAGGATTAATAGGGAACATCCCTGCCAAATTGGGACAGTTGGAGGATGTGTGCCTACTGCTCGTGGCCTCAGGTTGTGGATGTGTGATTCTGAGAGTTTGCGTAACATGCATGATTTTGAGACAAAGATGCTTTTGATGTAGGGGAAGTGAATAAAGGGTCAAAAGAGAGGAATGTGGGCAAAGGTGATTGAGGTTAATGTAGCAGAGCACTCCAAAAAGAAAACAGGAATGTGGAGTGCTCCATTGGCTTGGAGGAGCCTGCATGGCTTTTGCCACAGAGGATCCATGCTGGGCTGTCTTTTTTACTACAGAATAGTCAGTATGGTGTAGGAGTGATAAGGTTCGCTTTAGGGTCACCATAAGTCTGAAATGAGGTGAAGGCGCACAAGAAACAAATTATAGGCTCCCTCTAGCGTCTGTGAATAATCCCTCCTCGGTTTCCCAATTGCCGTAATTAGCAGTTGAATTTAGTGCTCAAAGGATAGAATTTCACATCTGCTGTAATGCTGGATTGCTGTCTGGCACATACAGGCTTATGCAATGATTCTTGGAAATAGCTCTCCTTCCTTTTTTAAAAAAATCCTCTCTGGCAGCTTTGAGATTCTGGGAATTTGTTCCTTCTTTTGCCTCAGTTGCTTTCTCTGAGATTCAAAGCAGGGAGGGGAAGGAGGCAGGCAGGGGAGCCCAAGAACTGAGGGAAAGGCAAGGCTCAAGGGATTTGGGGCAGAGTAGCAAAGAGGTTTGGAGGCTGTTTTAGACATGGGCAAGAGCTGCAGTGGGTATTCTTAGCTGAGAAGGGGTTTCATCTTGTGCTCCCTGGCCCCAGGCTATCCACACAACACCACACGACTTATGTTAGATACATATGCTGATGTGTAGCCTCTTAGGCTAGGATTTGGGAGACGTGCAATCTGTGCTCAGCCACTAACCTCGTGGTGTGTTTTTTGGCCAATTGCACTTTCTCAGCCTAGTCTACCTTTTTTAAGGATAGAAATGAGGGAGGAGGATCATTGGACTCCTTGTAGGAAAGACTGGCTAAAAGTGCAATCCGTATATGCGTAGCCTTACTCCTCCCTTCCCCATAACATTTCTATTGTAATGGATTGCTCTCCATATCTTTGAGGAGTAGAGCAGAAGCCTTCAAGCTTATTTCAGCTCCTCTTCTTTTTATTTTCAAACTGAGAGCAGTTCCTTTAGGCGAGGGAAATGGACATATCTGTGCCTGCTGGGCTCTTATCCAAGATAACCATTTAGAAAGAAGAATCTTGTTTTGTCAGTCTTTCAATTCCATTGACTTATCCCCTGCCTCTCTGTATTTGTCATGTAAATAACTTTGCTATTTAAGAATGGAATCTCACCTGGATTGGAATGTGAAGTTTTAAGGATCTTTGGCCATTTTTGCACTACACACTTATAGCGTGATTATTCCACTTTCAACATCCTATGGAATCCTGGGGTTTGCAGTTTAGGGAGGGGCCGGCTGGCCCCTCCCTAAACTGCAAACCTCAGGATTCCATAGGATGTTGAAAGTGGAATAATCACGCTATAAGAGTGTAGTGCAGAAGTGGCCTTTGATTAGTCGTTATTTAAAACATAACTTTCTAGTCCTCACAGTTACGAAGGCAAATGCCTTCTTCCCCCACTGTGACATAATTGCCTTTGGTACAGCCATTGTGTAGAAGTCTGACAGGTGGACTACGAGTCTGGAGACTTGGGTTTGAATCATCTCTTGACCTCAGAAAACCCACTTGGTGACCATGGTCAAGCCACCCTTTTTCAACTTCACAGGAAGGCAAAAGCAAACCCTGTCTGAACAACTGTTGTGAAGAAAACTTTGTGATAGGGTTTCTGTAAGTTGGAAATGACATGAAAGCACACAGCAACAAATCATCTCAAATATTACTCAGGATGAAAAGCAAAACAATTTACACATTGGTGCTTGCAAATATATTGTACCTGTATTTTCATAACTGAAGCCAGCTGGATTTCCTGGGTAAAGAGTTTGACTGTTTTTGACATAGGCCAGGGAGTAAGGCAGGATGGGGAACCTTTGGCTTGCCTGTTGGTTTGGCTTTCACCTTCCAGAAGCCCTGGCCTGTAATAATAAATTATGAAAGTTGTCATCCAAAACATCCAGTGAGGCAAAGGATCCCCGTACCATTAAAAACAATTTATGCAGAATTGTCAATAGCAGCTACCACCTTTGGCCAGTTATACTCCACTTCAGGCCACTAGAGAAGGGAACCTTCTATAAACTGAGAGGTAGCTGGTCATTTTGGGCCATCTGTGCCGATACAGTCGGCCCTCGGTGTCCACAGGCTTAACATTCACAGATTTGATTATTTGCTGCCACTACCTCCACTGTTGTGCTATGCCATTTTTTAATAGGGACTTCCGAGTCTCACTTCGCATTCACAGTCTCTCTGCAAGGTTATGAATGTAAGGTTAGGCTTGTATGTATTAAAAATGGTGTAGGGCAGCACTGGAGGTGGCAGCAAGCCCCACCAGCCGCCTGCTTCTGCCTTGCAAAAGATTCCCACCACCTCAAGGGCAGAACCAGGCGTCTGGTGTGCTTCCCATCACAATTTCAAATGTATTGTGTACTGTACATTTGAATTAGTGGGGGGTTGAATCTGTAGGTTGTACTGTACTTTTTGTGTGTGTTAAATATGGGTTGGGGGGCAGCTACATATATTTTTTGCAATTTTTCCACATTCACCAGGTCCTGCACCCCAACCCCTACAAATATGAAGGAACAACTGTAGTGTATGTGTGATATGATTACACGTCTAACACATACTTTATTGTATTCCTTGCCTCTTGCTGCCCCCTGCTGATCAAATAGTTTCCTGCATCCCATTCCGTAATCTGTAACACAGGCAAAATTCTTTCTATAGGCACACCTCACTTAACAAAACCTCTGACAAAGAAGCTCCTTTTTACAGAGTGATTTTACACTTGAGGTTGTTCTCCACATATGTGTGTTTAAATGAAAATATGGTGAACATGTGTTGAATGCTCACTTCAAATACAAATTTTCAGAGTCCACTTTGACAATACAGGCATCTCCTGCTTGTTCAACAGATTAGGGGTCAAAGCACTGTCAAAAACCAGAAATTGTCAAAATGCAGAGCCCAGTCTTTGTTTTAGCTTTTCTTATAAGTGTGAATTGAGAGAAAAAAGCAGGACATGATCACAGAAATGCATGGAAGGTTGTGAACATATGATGCTATAGGTCAAAAAGGCAGAGCACATGTTGACTATATGTTGAAAAGGATCGAAAGAGCAGATTGTGAAAAAGTGGTCTGTTAAAAAGCGGGGGACAGCTATACTAACATACAGAGGTCATCTGAGCTGATCTAGGGATTCTTGTACTACAACTCCCAGAATCCTACAGCCTATGGCCATGATGACTGTGAGATTCTAGGAATCATAGTCTGAAATACAAAACATTTCCAGCCTGTCTCTAAAGGTATGGCACCTAGTGCCCAAGAGTTAACTGCCCCTCGTTCCAGCCATTGTTTTGTATTTAGCTCTACCCCTTGAGCCACCGTTTTAGGTATGGGGAAATGTTTCAGCGCAAAGGAAGGTAAGGCGGAAGGAATGACTGCATGGGTGAGTAGTCTTCATGCCAGAAATGTGAGGACTACTAACCCACAGGGTAGTTCCTTCTGCCTTATCTTCGTTTCTCTACCCTGGAATTTTCGTCTTTGGCTTCAAGTTATAAATCAACCCTAACTTCAAACATTCAGAAAAAGGGGTCTGTCTGATGCTCTGTAGCTTATTTCTTGGCTTTCCCGTGGACTGTTTCAGTCAGAGATAGGCAGCTGGTAGCCCTCCAGATGTTGCTGGATGGCAGTTGGCATTATCCCTTACGATCAGCCATGCTAGCCAAGATTGATGGGAATTGCAGCCTGAAACCAACCAAGAGGGCCACATGTTTCCACCCCTGGCTTAAATGCTTGCAGATGAGGTCAGAATATAACTTGAGGCACCCTAGTTTAGTGGTTAGGTGTTGGACTAATAGGGAGATGAGGTTTCTAGTCACAAGTCAGTGATGAATCTGGCAAGGTAGCCTTGGCCCAGCTGTTCTCTCAGAGCCCTACTGCCTGTGGGGATATTGGGGTGGGGTTTAACCCACATCTGTTATCTGCCATCGTGCAGTCCTTGAAAGAAGAGTGGGATACCAACATGTTTAATCATAATTCAGACTCTTTTAAAATTCTTTTTCAGGAGCTTAACCTCATGTCAGTCTCATCTTGGTGTCTTTTTCTAAATGGGAAAGGAAAGTCTAATTTACTACCTGCTGAAAGCCGTAGGCTCATAGTTTGCTATTGCTATTAATTCCTAAAAATGTAGGAACAGTTCACTTGTGGCCTGATGAAGAGCCTTGTGTGAATTTAAAGCTTGCTTTCTTCTTTCAGTCCTTAGGAATGGAATCTTTCCCTGCTCCTAGTTTTTTGGATTTCCCATGACTTGTGCAATTCCTGATCAAGAAGGAACCGGCATGTAAATACAAATAATCTCATTTTCCAAATCCATGCAAACTTACCTCTTTAAATCTTCCCTCTTTTTCTTCACCAGCAAGACCCGCAATTTCTTCGCTTAAAACAAAGCAGAATGAAAACTGTGCACAGGCCGTACTCCTTTTCCCTCTAGCTGTTTGTTCCTTCTCCTTTCCACCCACCTCTGAAGTGATTCAGCAGGGGCTGAAGTTCAGCCCCGGGGAGATTAAAAAGAACAAGATAGAAAAGAGTTGGTGTGTATGTGGGGAGATCTCTTCCCATGTCTGATTGGAGAATGACCACCTCAGCAGAAATGGAAATTGCCGTGTTCCCACGCTTGAATTGTCAATTGCCTGCTTTGTACTTCTCTTGCCTGGATCATGTTGGGCATGATGATGAAGGCAGCTCCTTTGAAAACCCTGGCACTAGTTGCCAGTGTGTCAAAGGCAGGAAAACAAGGATAGAATAGGATAAGATTCCCCCCCCCCGCCACTGCTATATCATGGGATGTCACCCACTTAGCTCTCAGAGTGCCTCTTTCTGTTGGCTCCTTTTCTACTTCTGGATTACACATTAACTCAAGCTGTTTGCTTAAGAGGAATGGGTGATTAGAGATGATAAGTTATCACGTCCCTATTTTGTGGATTTGTATGGGATTTTTTTTTTAAAGTCACAATGAAAAACCTCAGCAAAACTAGTCCCCCTTTAAGAAGTACCTAATATGTCTCTGAATGAGTCCCTGGTCTGGGCTTTCCTCTTGTCAACAGCCACACAAGTCACTTAGTCTTAGTCTTAGTAGAGGGTAAAAAACAAACTGATCTGTCTTTCCTTCAGAACTAACATTTTCTTTCCAGGCACTGATTAGTTTTTTTATTAAATGATCCACCGGCCCTATATATTTATCTGCTTACTTCTTTTGGATATTTATCATCATTGTGTTCTCTTTCAGAGGCATTCCAAGGAGTGCCCTTGAAAGGAGACAAATGGCCACCCAGAATGAGCTGTAACACTGGGTCCATCACCAGCAAGGCCCTGCAAAAAGTGGATGCCAAACTCGTGCCTATGAATGATGGAGCTTTTAGTTGAACCTTTTTGCTCATCTCAGCATTTGTGGAGGATCATATGCAAGAACCCAGGCTTCTCAGGGAACCTAGGAATGCAGCACATGAAACCTGTTTTGTTATGTTAGTGGCTTCCTGTTGCTGATGAGTAGAGCTAAACCCAAAGGTGGGTGGGACCCCAAACCCAAAATGGATGAAGACACTCCTTATCTCTCTCTCTTTCTCCTTTGTGCCACTCTGTTTCTTTTTCCATCTAACTTTTCTTTCTACACACAATTCTCTATCCAGTTTAGAGCCATATAGGTCAAAAATAGTTCCTTGGATGTCCTATAAACAAACTAGCATTTTTGCTTTTAGAATTGGTGCAACACATGGTATAAGGCAAGAAATCACTGTTGGTTGTCCATTTTCTCATTCAAATGATTTGTGGACGAAGACTTCTGTATTACAAACAGTGCAATCCTGGCATATGAATTGAGGCAAAGTTATTATTTTTTTAAGAAAAAAGAGGGCTTAAATGCAGATTTGCGAATACATTTGCATGTATTATATATACGTGTGTGCGCGCGTGCGTGTGTGCGTGTGTGCTTGCACACGTGTATGGTTGTATGCAGGTCTGTGTATGTGTGTGTGTGTGCGTGCGTGTATATATATATATATATAAATAAAATATTTCTATTCTGCCCTATATCATAAAATCTATGAGTTCTCCAAAATAAAATAAAGAACAATAACAATTCTGTTGTGTGCCTTCAAGTCATTTCTGATTTATAGTGACCCTAAGGCGACCCTATCACTGAGTTTTCTTGGCAAGATTTGTTCGTAGAGGTTCGTCCTTGCCTGCCTCTAAGGCTGAGAGGATGTGACTTGCCTAAGGTCACCCAGTGGATTTCCATAGCCAGGTGGAGATTTAAATCCTGGTCTCCAGAGTTGTAGTCGAACACTCAAACCATAATACCACACTGGCTCCTAATAACAATGTAACACAATAAAAACATTTTAGACATTCAAAAAGCTCATTCAACATTCTAAAAACATATTAAACAACTCAATAATTTTCAGAAAGTTAAAGGGTAAAACATCCTAAAAGTGTGGCCATTCTGCACTAGACTGTTATACAGCTATTATTCCACTTTAAGCATCCTATGGGGTCCTGGGGTTTGCAGTTTAGGGAAAGTAGAATTCCATGGGATGTTGAAAGTGGAATAATAGCACTATAACAGTCTAGTGCAGATGTTGAAAGTAGAATAATAGCACTATAACAGTCTAGTTTAGAAATGGCCTGTGTGTACAGGCTTGGATGATGTCACGAGATCCCAAAAGTTTTTTTTTTTTAAATAAAAAGCCATAATAATTCTAGCATTAGTGCAGCTTTCAATTTGAAACTGTGTTCTTGGTTCATTGATTAAATTGCATGAGCCTATTGGTCTTTCTTGGGTGTCCAAAAGCTAGCATTGGGTGTCCATTTGGACACAAAACTGAACTTAAATATACTTTGACATGATGCTGCTGAATTATGCTCATCAATAGCTGGATAGCTGCATATGGAGCCACCTGAAGTTTCTGAATTGTCTTCGAGGTTTATCTCCATGTAGGCCAGCTCCCAGAATCCTTCAGCCAGAATGACTTCTGCAGACGGCAAATGGGGTACCCATCACATTTTTAATACACCTTAAAGTAAAACAAACTTCTCATAAGTATGTCGCAGAATGCTGACTAGGCTAGAAAGTATCTCTTGAATGTGCTTGGGTTTATTTTTAGTTTTCAGAGAATTTTCCCCCACAACAGAGTGTTCCAAAATGGCACACCCATCACCTCCAAGCTCAAGCGACGTGGTCTTCTTTTGCACATCAGGCTTCTGCTATCTCATGGTCCTTCATATGTAAGACCAGGCTACATGCAAAAGGACTGTTAAAAAATTCATAGCCTATGAATCACTGTTTAAGAGTCTTGGGAACCTTAAAGGCGTTACTTGGCATAGGCCTTCATGAACTGCAACCCACTTATTGATCAGTGATATCTCTAAATCAGCCCTTCAGTGGCCTCGCACCTTCCCAATGAATTGGATTACAGGTCCCATCATCCCTTGAACTGCCTGAGTATCATGAGAACTGCCGCTCAACACATCTGGTGGGAACCAGTTCTGCAGGGCTTCTTTAAGCATGCTCCATTGTGCTTGCTAAGTCACAACATTCTGTAGGTCAAGAGTTGCAATGTTACTCTTCTTATTAGCAGGAGAGTTTTTTACTTAATCCCTTTTCTTGCTTCTTTCTAGGTTTTGAGAGAAAGATCCTGCAATGTTCTAGTGTCCCTTCTCAGTCCTCAGAGATTTTTAAGTACTACGTTCAAGGTGAGAAAACCCAGCAGATTGAGAGCTACTGAATTTGAGGATCCATTAGGTGCTTGGGGAGATGGCCGCAATACAGTTTACATGTGGTGGTACCATCACTTTTTATTCTGAAATGGGGATGCGGTTGAAGCAAGTTTCTAGCCCACATGGAGGTGTGGTTGATTGTCAATAGAGTGTAATGGTACTTGGGTTCTTTTCTAGGCTTCTGATCTCCAGATTGAATTGACCAAGGACCCAAAGCCCAAACCGGATCCTGGGAACCTTGTTTTTGGCAAAATGTTCACTGACCATATGCTCACTGTAGAATGGAGCAAAGAGAAAGGTTGGGGGAAACCACACATCAAGCCTTTTCAGAACATCTCTCTCCACCCAGCTTCTTCTGGCTTGCACTACTCAGTACAGGTAACTATTTCCTCTTTAGGAACGGTCATCCTCTGCCCATGTTGTCCACATTGCTAGTGGGAAACCAAATGAGTGGCTGCTACTAGACTTTAGAACTCTCTTGCTAGAAAAACATAAATACCTCCTTTTTTAGTATCCTTCTGCCAGCAAGTAAAAACTTTTCTGTTCCTACAGGCTTTGAGGAACTGGCTGCAGTGGGCTTTTCCTGGTGCACAGTCTTGTTGATTTTTAGTTTCTGCCTTTTAATAGATTTTCCAAACAATTTTAACTTGTATGGATCCTTTAATCCTGCTTTAAAAACACTTTTATGTCTTTTTATTAATGTCTTTGTAAATATTGGCATCTGTATTTGTTCTGAGATTTTGAAAGCCTCCTTGAATACGAGTATTTGGGAAAAGGCAGTCTATAAATAGGCAGCATGATGCTAGTAGGGGGCTGTGATGGACTAGTGGGTGGGTTTGGGTTGAGAAATGAAGGGGATCCAATACAGTGTAGAAGTTAAAGTATTGAATTGGAATTTGGGAGATCCAGGTTCAAGCCCCCACTGAGGCACGAAATGTGAAAGGGGACCTTGGGCCAGTCCCTCTGTCTCCCTCTGATCTATATTTTAGAGTGGTTATGAGGTAAAACAGGAAGGAGAACTACGGTATGTAAGCTATCTTGAGTTCATTGAAAAAAAGGCAGGATATCAGTGTAACAAAGAGATACATGTGAAGAGACAGAGACAGACAAGAATTACTAGTATCAGAGAAACAACTGCTACGAGTTCAGTGGTAGCTAGAATGGACTTCTTGAAAAGCAAGTAAGTTCTGTTGAGGTGAGGTTTGCCAAACCAAAATACTGTTCTTTCTTCTTCTTTCCCAAAATGGCTGCTTGCTCCAGATGCTCTGTTCCACAAATAAATAGATACAGTAAGCCCTCAGTATCGACCACAGTTTGGTTCCAGGATCCCTTGTGGATACCAACATTCTTGGATGCTCAAGTCCCATTATGAACAATGGTGTTGTAAAATCGTATCTCTTATATAAAAGAGCAAAATCAAACTTTGCTTTTTGGATTTTTTTTTTTTATGGTGGTGGTGGTGGAATATTTTCAAGCTGTGGCTGGTTGAATAAATGGATACAGAATCCACAGATATGAAGGGCTGACTACATGCTTACTGATTTAATTACTTGAGTCTTTATGAGGATAATAGCTGTCATGTATTTGCTTTGTGGTATGTAGCAAAGTGTATAAAAAGGAAGAGGGGATTATTGCTTTTGATATATTGTCAGAACAGCCTTCTGCAACCTGTGACTTCCAGATATGTTGGGTTACAATTTCCATCATTGGCATGGGTCACAGTCCAATACATCTAGATGGTGCAAGGTTGTGGAAGGAAGCAGCAGATGATGAGAACAGGATATTTCAGGTGATACGTGGAGACTAGACTTGGTGGACTCAGTGAGTTATCTATCCAGTACCTTCCAGAAACCAAAGCCCCTGTGAGATTCTCCAACCCTGAGTGCTACTTCATACATAAACAGCCTTTTTCTTCTATATGAATTTTTCCCACCTTCCACCATCTAGCTCTTTGAAGGGATGAAAGCTTTCCGGGGCCCAGATAAACATGTCCGGCTTTTCCGTCCCATGATGAACATGGACCGCATGTTACGTTCCACTCTTCGTTGTTGCTTGCCTGTGAGTACATCCATGGGGACAGCTTCTCATCTCCCTTACCCCAAAACTAGCAGCAAGTACAACATATTTCCTGCTCAGATATGTTTCTCTGACCCAAAAAAAGACAGGGAAGGGGTTTGTTGTGTTCAAATGGACCTTTCTTTTACCTTAAGTTAGTGTAAGTTATGCCAGGAACTTAGAACACTTCCTTTCTTTGTGCAGAGTATGATTGGGTTTGTTGAATGCAGATGGAAACCCTCAACTACCGGGATTTCTGAGGTGCAACAGGAGTTAATGCAGGGCTAAGGAATATCTGCCTCTCCAGATGTTGCTGGACTACAATTCCAATCACGTCAGCAGTGCACTTTTTGGACTACAACTCCCATAATCCCCCAGCCAGCTGGCTGGAGGATTTTGTCAGTTACAGAAAACAGCTATCTTTTCTAAGCTTTGCTTCAGGTGTTGCTAGATACCTGTTTCCATCAGCCTCTGATATCACATCCAGTAGCAAAGGATGATGACAATTGCCATGCACCCGCATCTGAAGAACTAGGATTTTTCCAGCCCTGGGCTAACAGAAGCATAGGCATGCCTGGGCATAGGCACATCTAAATGCCAGAGGCAGTTGAAGGGAGTGGCACAAGGCTTGTTCCATTGAGCAACTGGTTGTTTTCCTCAGTCCCTTTCAGCCTGTCCACCCCCATCCTTCCTTTTCAGACCCATTAAACCTGGATTTTTTGGTACAAGCAGGATTTTCTTTGGATTAATAAGGAGCGGTAAACCTGTAGCAGAGAGGTGGGCAAAGCACAGCTCTCCCAGTCCCATGCACTGCTTTTAAAAATAATCTTTAAAAATTAAATGTTTGCATCATACCCTTCAGTCAGGCATTTTTGCCATACTTTTGGCAAATTCCAGTTTACTTCTAGTTAGAGTTCCATCTAGTCCCGTTTTGTAAAGGATGTCTTGTATTTGGGATCTTGCAGCTGAGTCCAAGGCCATTTCCACACTGGACTGTTACAGAATGATTATTCCACTTTCAACATCCTATGGAATCTTGGGTTTGCAGATTAGGGAGGGGCCTCAAGGGCTCCTCCCTAAACTGCAAATCCCAGGATTCCATAGGATGTTGAAAGTGGAATAATTGTGCTATAACAATCTAATGCGGAAATGACCCTATATTGGGGTAATATAACTTGAAAGTACATAACAACAACAAAGCTAAAGTGTGGTCTACGGTCTGCATGTGGCCCCCGGGTCTATTTGTGTGGCTCCCATGGTCCTCAGGGTCTAGGAGGTTTCCCCCCATGCCTCATGAGGGACATTTTGACCTTTTTTGGTATAGGGAGGCTAGGTCATTTTAGGCCCAGAAGAGGCTTTTTTAAAAAAAAACCAGGAAGTGACTTCTGTTAATTTTTTCTTCTTAAAAATGGGTTCTGCTAAGGCTAAAAAGGCCCCGGAAGGCAGATAAAACATGGTGAAAATACTCCCTGTGTTCCACAGAAGGTATTTAAGGACATTTGGGTGCTCTTTTCTTTGTAGTGGGGTTGTAGTGAGTCTCGGGGGGGTGATATGGCCCCCTAGCTTCCCATAGTTGCCCATGGTGTTCAGAAGACTGGGTAGGTACCTCATTAAGCAGATAGTTAAAGGATTCAGCAGAAGTGAAAGGCCTCTCCTTTTGACAAGGATGGATGATCAAGTCAGTGTGAGCTGGTTTAAAGCAGCCTCCAATTGGAGGAGAGTGGGGAAAAGTAATGAAAGCAAGGCCTTGGGTGACTGTGAAGGGATGAGGAGATCTTGCTTGTTATCTGTCCCTCCTCTCCATACAGCCCTTTGACAAGTCCGAGCTCCTTGAATGCATCCGGAGGCTAATCCACCTGGATCAAGACTGGGTCCCCCACTCCGATGTGGCCAGCCTCTACATCCGGCCCACTTTCATTGGCACAGAGGTGAGTACTTACCTTCCAGACTTTAGCCCCTTGCTATTGCAGCGGTGCAGATGCTCTGCTTACTTGTGTGGCTATTCTTCCTTTTGTGATCGAGGAAGACAACTGGGGAGGGAGGGAGGGAGGGAGGGAGGGAAGGGGGCTGTGTTGGCCTTCAGGGGACCTTGGGGTGACAACTTCCCATACTTTGCAAATTTAATTTGAAAAGAAGTTGTGTGGGGCAATTTCACCACATTTTTGGCTCTCTCTGGGCACTTTTTGGGCCCACAAGAGGCTTTTCTTTTTAACAGGTAGTGACCTGGAAGCAGACTTCTGGATCTTTTCCTTTGGGGGGGGGAAAAAAAGAAAGGCATGGGCTTAAAATGGCCCTGGGGCCCCTAAAATGTGGCAAATTGCCTCCTATATCTATAGGGGTCATCTGGGCCATTTTTTCTTAAAAATTTTTTTTCAGCCATGGAGGCCCTGCATATAGCTTGTAGCTCCTAGTTCCCCTTCCTCTGTTTTTTTAGCAGACCTCAACAGTGGCTCTGCTTGGCTCCCTTATTACTGACTCTTGAAACGTGCCCTTTTTAGTGAGAGAAAGCCAAAAATGCAGAACTCAGTTCCAGATCTACCTTGTGTTTCTGGTGTCCACTTCCTTGTTCCCCTTGAAAACAGATTTTCCTGGATTCTAGTTTTGCTTGCCTGTCAACACTTCCTCTTGCCCTTTTCCCTGTGCAGTCCTCCCTGGGGGTCGCCATGTCCAACCACGCCTTACTGTATGTGATCATGGGTCCTGTAGGGCCCTATTTTGCCACTGGCACCTTCAACCCTGTTTCTCTCCTGGCTGATCCCCGCTTTGTCCGTGCCTGGATAGGTGGCGTTGGTGACTCCAAAGTGGGCGGGTGAGTAGGGCTTATGTTTTTAACAATTAGTGTTGACTTTGTTTACTTCTGATGCCTAAACTGGTGCCCCCCAGACACTTTGGATCCTGATTCCCCTAATTTCTGTGCAATGACTATACTGGGGGTGGGGCTGATGGGAGGGCTGAGGGCTGCATTTCCCCAAGAGCTTGAATCATAGAATTGGAAGAGACCACAAGGGCCATTAAGCCCAATCCCCTGCCATATACAAAGGATTAATTTTCTAATATGGTCTAGTGATTTGCGTGTTGGACTATGGCCCTGAAGACCAGGGTTTGATTCCCCACTCTGCCATGGAAACCCACTGGGTGACTTTGGGTGTGTCACACACTCTCAGCCCCGGAAAACCTCATAATAGGATTGCCTTAGGGTTGTCGTAATGTTACTGCAGTTCCTAAGCCACACTTGGGGTGACATTAGATATTACTTGGATATCAACACTTTGGCTCTCTTCTACCATCCCTCTCCACGTGTTTGTGAGGCCCCCGAACAAGCACGAAACTAGGCATGGCCACTAATCACTGGACATTCCATTCCCCACCCAGGCAGGCTAGAAATAGCCAGATCGCTGCTTTAGGAGACCTCCCGGCAAGCACGCTATTATGTATGCACGCTACTTACAGAGAACTCCCTGCCCCAAGCAGGAGGCTTGATTATGAGAATCCTCATCTGTTGAGCACTCTGCATTTGCATACTGTCTACTTCTTTGTCAATTCGGACAAACTCAATCATGCTAAATTCTGACCTTTCAGAGGCTTTGTCTCCAGCCCGAAACACATTGTTTTACCCAAGTATGGAATAGCCTGTAGCCACATTTCTCCCTATAAAACCCCTGATTCCGAGAGCTTCCTCGGATCGCCCCTGTTTTCCATCCAGACTTGCTGCCGCTGTACTTGGTGAGCCTTCCCCTCAGTCCCACGTACTGAGACTACGCACCTCCGAACTTCCACAGTGAACTACCCGGGCTCCAGGACAGATGGAGTATCACCCAAATCAACAATCCCTCTTAAAAATCCCTCTGTCTCACTCCAACCTTTATTTTCTATAGTTATCTGTGTGAGTGTGCTGCATACACCGTTTGATTGTATTTTAATAAAGATCACCATTATTATTTCAATCCTGTTTGCTCCTTGACTTGGCCTGACCCTGTAGACATTGGGTAAAAGATTCTGCTCCATTGCACTGCCTCTTGCAGTGCTAACTTGTGCTCTTGCTAATTTCCCCACCTTTTGATATTTTGAGAGCGCACTTTGGTGTCCCTCACGGGACCCCCAGTAAACAGGGTAACAGTAAATTGGAAATGACTTGAAGGCACACAACAGCAGCAACAACATAACAACAAATTTTCCAGGGCTGGTCTTTGAACTTGGGACCTTCTGACCACCACAAGGCTTGTAATCTACCATGCCTCTATATGGATCCCCTTCATGCCCCACTGTTGGCCTCTAGAGTAGAGGTGATGGTGCTCCCGTTGCTATTAAGAGATGCCTTTTTATCCAATTTGAGTGCCACCTTGTGCTTGTGTTACCCTTAGCAACTACGGCCCCACCATTTATGTGCAGAACCAGGCTTCCAAAGAGGGCTGCCAGCAAGTTCTCTGGCTCTATGGGGATGACCATCAGATCACCGAGGTTGGGACCATGAACATCTTTGTGTTTTGGAAGGACCAGAAAGGAGGTGAGGAACTTGATCTCCTGGCTTGTTTTGGGGAGTTGGGAGGTCTTGCTGCCCCTGTGTTTAGTCTAGAGAGAAGGACTTTTGGCCTTCCAGATGTTTTGGACTTCGAACTCCCAAAAGCCCCAGCCAGCCTGGCCAATAATATTGAAACTCTAGTGTAAAAATCTCTGGAGGATTAAAAGGTTCCCAGGCTTTGGTTTAGGAATTTAGTCCATTCATTGATTAAACATGTTTTTGATCAATGAAAATTACTGTTGATTAAACTGACTGGCAAATTTATACTTTATTCAGATTTATTTTAAATACAAATTGTAAAAACAATAAAAGTAACTCTCCATCCTTGCTATACTATGTAAACATAAGAAAAGATTTTTCTTACTGTTACACATGTATTATTGTTTATATCAGATTTGTTTCTATATTGCCTCATCTGTGTCATGAAATCCCATTACCTAAGTCCTCTACACTTCGTTACGTTCATCTGTCCCATTGATATTCTGAGATTTCAATAGGATTAGTCCATATGTGTTAAGGCAGACGTGAACTCCAAGAAATATTTTGGTCTAGAGTTTCCACAGTCCATTACCATTGGCTGTTGGGAATTGTAGGCCAAAACATCTAGAGGACCAAAAATTCCCCAGCCTTGCTTTAAGGCACAGCTTAATGTGCTCTAAGGACTAGAAATTGAGGTCTTTCTAAAAAGAAAATCAAAGCTGAATTTTTCAGATAGGGTAAGATTTCTGCCTGGACAAGGCTTCAAACATTTTTGGTACTCTTGTGGAACTATAGCATAATACCAGACCATGTGTACATGTGACAGCTGTTTCTCCTTCCAGATCTGGAATTGGTCACCCCTCCACTAAATGGAATCATTTTGCCAGGTGTGACCCGACAAAGCTTGCTAGATCTGGCACAGAAATGGGTGAGTGTGATGGGTACCAGCAGCTTGAGATGGCAGTGAAATGGGTTTGAGGGCTGGTGGGGGATTTGGAAGAAAAAATTATCATAACTAGAGTTTGCATGCAAAAATCTTTGTTTTTTACTTAGATCATTTTTTAAACTCTCAGAAATATGTGGTGCTGCTTTACTGTGAGGGGAGAATAATGCTTTATATTAATTTAGAAACATAGGAAACTGGCTTGTTCTGAGCTAAACCCAGTGACTCATTTAGAACCAGTGGGTATAATGGTTATGGTATTGGACTAGAACTTCGGAGGCCCAGGTTCTGGTTTGCACAGAGCCACAAAACTGACTAAGCGACCTTACCCCCCTCTCCCCTCAGATCTACTTTACAGGGTTGTTTTGAACAGCCTTGAATTCATTAGAGAAGAATGCAGGATATTAAATAATAGAACCATACTGTCTACTTTGACAGTCTCCAAAGTATCAAATGGGGGTATCTCCTAGTCTTAGTGGGAGATGCTGGGAATTGAATCTGAGACCTTTCGCATGCAAAGTATGTACCCTGCTAGTGCATTGAAGGAAGATTCTGGTCTTCATCATTCTGAATAATGGGATGGATTGAGATCCAGCATGGTAGAGTGGTTTGAATCTTGGACTAGTTGTCCAGCAGCCCAGGGTTTGAATCCCTGCTCAGTTGTGGAAACCCCACTGTATCACCTTGGGCAAATCACACTCTCTTAGCCTAAGAGGAAGACAATGGCAAACCTCCTCTGGAGAAATCTTGCCAGGAAAACTCTATGACAGGTTTTCCATAAGTTGGAGTCAACCTGAAGGCACATAACTTCAGAGGTCTTGCAGGTTTTCAAGTGGGGTCTTTCTTAGCCCTATGAGGAGATAACAGAGGTTAAACCTGGGATCTTTTTCATGAAAGAAAGTATGCCAGGCCACTTAAACTATAACCCTTCCAGTGACTCTAAATTGATCAATAAGTTTCAGGAGCTAGTGGTGTTTTTGACAGTGAGTGCCAATAGGTTTTAGACAAATTCTTTGTTCTCTTTCCACTCAGGGGGAATTCAGAGTTTCTGAGCGGATTATCACAATGGGGGAACTGATCAAAGGTCTGGAAGAAAACAGGGTGAAAGAAGTGTTTGGCTCTGGCACTGCCTGTGTTGTTTGTCCCGTGAACAGAATCCTCTATCAGGGCAAGGTGAGACTCTGGGTACATGCCCAACAGTGGTCTCTGGAGCCTTCCCAAAATATATTTTCCATCCTGTGCTTCATTATGAATTTTGTTCTCTTTTGCATCAGAATTACCATATCCCCACAATGGAAAATGGGCCCAAGATTGCCAGACGATTTCTGAAAGAGCTGACAGATATTCAGGTAAATAAAGTGGGACGGGAGGGGGAGGCAGAATGAGTTTTAGTTTGAAGACAGTTGTTTGGGGAAGGAAGGGCAAAACAGTGCCTGTGATTCTTGCTTTAGGCCACAAGAGAGCAGATTAGCTCTGCAAAGTAATTTGTGTTAAGTGTCCAGACAGTGTTTAGTAGGTTGAAGGCACAAAGTCCTGTCTGTTCTTGGAAGTTAAAAAGGGTCATCCCTGTCTTGTACCTGGGTGGGAAACTGCCAAAGAATATGAAGTTCTCTAGGCTATATTTCAGAGGAAGGAATTGCCAAGATACCTCTGAGTATTTCTTGCCTAAGAAAACCCTATGAGAGGTCCGTGGGGTCACCATAAGTTGACAGGTAACGTGAAGGCATATATACATATATAGGTAGATTTACTGTGGGGGAAAAAAAGAAAGATGAAGAGATTATTGCTCCTAATTGAAATGTAGATAACACTGTTCTTAAAAAAGATATTCCAGCCCAAGAACTACATGAGGAACCTGGTGCTCTTGGCCTCCAGATGTTAGGCTACAGTTCCCAGAAGCAAGTTCGTAGTCAAGCATATCTGAAGGGTACCAAATTGCAAAATTCTGGACTGTAGAATGATAAATGCCACATTGCTGCCCTGAGATCTTCAGATATAGAGCAGAATATAATATTTTAATAAACAAAAATTAAAAATTCTGAACTGCCAGTGCTGTCATCTAGCATAATGATGATACAGAGAACGCAACCTGTTTTTCTGAATTAGTGACTCACAGATGCAGGTACCTTGTTGTGAGCTAATAACTTGTGGGGCTAGTGTGGGGAAGCTGAGCTAATGCCACACCGGCCTACCCTGCTTAGAAGACCCAGCACTGAGCCAAAAGTTGTCATATGATTTTTTTGACTCAACTGTGTATACGGTGCCCTCTCTGCTGGCACAGCCTCTACACACATGAATGCAAGGTTGTTTGAAGCCTTGTGTCCCATTATTGTCAATGGATGTGATGGGCACACACCTGTGATGGCACAGGTGTGTGTACATTGTGTCCACTGAGGGAAGGACTATTTGGCATTTTTTGTTTTATGCAAGGATTCTTGGGATAGAAGCCCTGCATATACATAGAGTGCACTGTATGTGCAAAACTTCTTGTTGTTATTGGTGTGCCTTCAAGTTATTTACGGCCTACAGCAA
Source organism: Ctenosaura bakeri (assembly GCA_948474755.1). NCBI lineage: Eukaryota > Metazoa > Chordata > Lepidosauria > Squamata > Iguanidae > Ctenosaura > Ctenosaura bakeri. The sequence continues at coordinate 86,930 of CAOLHI010001750.1, forward strand.
GCCTAAGGTGAACCTATCATGGGGTTTTCTGGGGCTGAGAGTGTGTGATGTGCTCTAGTTCACTTAGTGGGGTCTGTGGCCAAGCGGTGAATTGAACCTTGGTCTCCAGGGTAATCCTTCAGTGCTCAAACCACTATACCATGGTGGCTCTCTGTGCAAAACTTGAGTCCCCCTAAAAATGAGAGATTGAGGAGAGACTCTGAAAAGTTTTGGTTGGGGACATACCATTGGTGATACAATCTTCCTTTCATGCTCAGCTTTACTTTCTTGTATATTTTCAGGACACAGTATTATTCTGGGTCATTTTGGGAGGGGGGCACATGGCCATTGAAAACCACTGGGAGAAGCTCCACTCCAAGAAGTGCAGAAGAACACTTTTAAAGAGAAAAAGGAAACCCCATTCACACGATTTGTATTTCTCCTGCCTGGAATCCTTCTGAAAGGATTCTACGCCCTCACTAAAGATCGATCATTGCTCTCTCCTCAGTTTCCTGTTTGTGAACCCATGGAAGAGGGAGGGAGCATTTCCAGTTAGCTTCCACCTTCTGTTCAAGCTGATGAGGAACCTTTTACCTTCCAAATGTCTTGGGCTACAGCCCCCCAAATCCCCACTCACTGGCCATGCTGGATAGGGCTGACAGAGACAATAGGATAAAATATCAGAAGCGTAAAGGTTCTCCACTAGTGTTGTCAGGTTAGTACTTTCCTAGGTCTTAAGATTTTAGGGCCCAGACCTGAGCCATAGGAATGACTCCTTGCGAAGGCCCTGTTGATGTGATTAAGCTTGATAAACTTAATCATCCATGGTGGATGCTCAGAGTATGTAATTCAAATAAGAACACCAAAGATAGCCACCCTGTGTCCCGTTTTGAGAGAAAGGCAGGATGTAAATCAAATAATTAAAATACATAATACTTCTCAAAGCAATGCTTTCATCCTGAGATTCCTCCCCTCTGAGGACCAGACCCCCTGAGTCTCCCCCCTGTGACTCAGAGCTATGCCCTGAGAACCCTATTCCCTATGCTTTTAAGCAGTACTAACCCTCTCGCAGCCCTAATCAGGCATTCTTTTCTTTTTCCCTTTGTAGTATGGACGTGTTGCCAGTGACTGGGTCCTGCAAGTGTGACATCAACAAAATGCTCCCCATCCCTGGCTCTTCATCCCTATCCCATGTCTGACCTCTTTTTTGCAACTGTTTTATTTATGATCCAGTTTGACATTTCTGCTTTTCACTCCGTCAGAGTTTGGACTGGCTGATTTGCTCTTTAAGGAACATGGTCTGCCTATTACAAATTGTGGCTGTGAAACACTCCTTACTGGGAAAATCCAGGGCTCAGAAGGACTTCAAAGTGGCCCCTCTGTGATACCAGAGAATCTCCAGACTGAAATGACCTCCTCCTCTTCTTCTCTCAGTCCCAAAATTCAGCTGCTTCCTGTTTTCAAACTGTGCAATATTGAAAAAGGGAGGGGGGGCAATCTAGTATATCCTAAAAACTGTTTAAAATACAGACATGCGCACACTTTTAAAAAAAAAAAAAAAAAGCAGTTGCTTGGTTTCTGGCAAAAATGCATTTACACATTTGAAATACCAACTTTTTTAAAATATCTGGTTTTGGTATCTTAGCAATTGGTGCTAAAATCTTAGCTTTTGCTTCCTGTGGCTGGAAAAGTCAATTCTTTTGGATTAAAATCTCTGCCTTCTCATTTTGTATTTCACATCTGTTATCAGACCTGGTTTAGCTGATGCTGCTTTGTCTACACTAGGGTTAGGAAACCATCTTTCAGTTCAAACTTCTTTGGACCCAGAGATGGCTTTTTAAGTTGAAAATTATTTTAAATTAAAAACCACATCTGATAGAAGCCTCTTGCCACTCTATTCTGACTTCCCTGTATGGTTCCATTAAGCCAGGGATGGGGGCTAAATTCAGTTCTCCAGATGATGATGGACTCCAACTCCCAGCAGTCCATGATAAGGGGTTATGTGAGTTTCTGACATTTGGAAGCCAAAACATTCTCCCGTTTTCAGCTGTGTGTTTTGGAAGAGTTTGGAATTGTAGGTGGTATCTTGCCAAAAATAATGTTTGAGGTGACAGTTCAGCCAGTAATTTGAATGTTGCCTCTGTAGGCTTGTATCAGAAAAAGTACCAAAGACTACACTTGCAGTTGTCATGGACATATCCTGTAATGTAGAGTACATTACAGGTAAAGTACCAGTAGAGCTGGATGTCCACCAGAAACTTTAGACATGATACTTCAGCCCATCTAGCCTTCCCCCAACCTGGTGTTCCTTCTAATGCTTTGGGTTGCAACTCTCATCATTCCCTGACCTTTTGTCCATGCTGGCTGGGATGGTAGGAGTTGTAATCCAAATCTTCTGGAGGATGCTTGATTGGCGTTATTGCATATTTCAAACAAATGTCCACAAATACACTCACCAGCTCCCCAAAGGTAGGTGGATCAATTTTTTTTGGTGATTGGAACAGCTTAGAGAACATTACTGGAATTTAGCTTGGTGCTTTGCTCTGTTGTAAAACAATAGCTAGATTTAGCATTGTCTGATTGTGGCTCACATATCTCTTCACAATAAGGAATCCTGAAATAATGCACTTTAGGAATTTGTGGAGCTCTGCATATTGATGTCACTTCTTATTACCTTATCTTACTAAAGGCCTGTGAGGATCTGACAAGCCCAAATTTTAAGTCTCTTTTTTAGTGGGGTTAACTCTTTAGTTCAGGATTTTCCTTAACTGCAGAGAGGGGCTGGGGGGTAAACATTTGCTTTCAGCCAAGCTGGCTTGACAAATATTTGCGCTTGGCTAGGCTGCAGGATTATTATTTCAAAAACTTTCCTGGAAAGAAAGATAAGAACTGTTGACTCCCTTTACTGTCCAGGAGGGGTATTTTTTGCTCTTTGCGGTCTCTGTGACAGACACATGGGTTGTGCTGAGCCTCTGTGGAGAGCCCCGAATCTTCTACAATCAAGCATAGCATTTTGGTGGGAGCCCACTTAAGTGCGCATTACCATGCACAGTGCCTACTTTTCCCCTCAGTTCCTTTTCATCCATCACTGGCATAGCAGCTAGATTGGAATCTTCACATGAACACGTGCTTTCCTGCTGTTCTTGAGATATTTCTTCATCTTCAACTTTCTTCTTTGTCTTTGTTATCCTTTCTTCTTCCATATTACTTCAGCATCTTTTCTTCAGCGTCAGTTTATTAGATCAGGGCGGTTTGTGGCCTCCAGGTTATATTTCACAGAAGGTGTTCAGTTAAGAACATTTTCTTTTGAAAGATGTATTTGTACATGACCAGTTGTGCTCAAGTGATCATGCACATCCTATTGATGGCAACACAATATGAATAAACGATATCAACACTTGCATATAGAAATGGAACAAAAATAATTTGATTTGCATTTTAGTATGAAACAACTTAATTGTTTTTCCTGAACTGGCAGGCAAGTATCTTTTGATTTTCACACTTCTCTGAACTGTGTGGTACAGCTCTCTCATGTGTACAAAATTGCAAACATTTAGAAAACTAAGTACAAAAAGTGATATACTAAGAAAAAGTGCTTGCAAAAGTGTGTTATGGAAAATTAAGTGCAAAAAGTATCATTGCCTGTGTGGATTTGAAAATTGCTCACAAAATGGTGTAGAAATAGGATGGAGCTGTGCTTGAAAAAATGCAAATTTTATAGAAAGCAAAGCAAGTTGGTTTGCCCATTTTGACTTGGTTGTGTTTCTGATTTCTGACAACACTTCCTAATCCTGATGAGGAAACCTATTTGTGTGGATGTTTGTGTACAAACACAGTTTTCCCTCTGAATCAGGGTATCAGTGGGTTTTTTTTTTAAATGCAGCCATTGCCAAGAAAGGTAAGTTCCAAGAAACTCTGTACGGTAAACAACTGGTGGCTAATGTTAGTAATGCAAACTTTAGAGATGCCAAAGATAGACACATTTAATGTTACAATTTGTTGATAATGAAGAGGAAAAGCTGCCCTTTTGGACTTGTTTTTTGAAGAAACAAGAATGTTGTAAACAACAAATGAGAGGATTTTAAAATCTGCATGCTGGTATAGGAGAAATAGGTTAAGGATATTTTTGTGGGGTGGGGGGAATGCTTAAAAAAGACCATTAGTCTATCTGATAGTTTGGATAACACAGGACAGTCCATTGAGACATAATAAAGTGGATTGGGTCCCTTGGGGGATTTTTCCAGACTTGTCAAAGCTGTACCATCCTTGGTGTCCCCTCCCATCAATTAAAGCTGGTGGCAAAATTCACTCTTACTCTCCAAAATATTAACTTGTAGAATGTCTAAGCAGTTCCAGCCCAAAGTGTTTTGTTACTTTAAGCAGAGCCCAATTTCTTAAAACATTTATCTACCACCTCTTCATCATCCTGTTTAGATTTTAGAAGAGTGAAGAATCCCCTGAAATATAAAAGGATACAATGGAAAGTTAAAATCAATAATGATAAAATAGCAAAATGAAATCCTTAATAATGAAATTCTAAAAAAAATTATTTTGAACAGCCAATTAAATTACTAGGGTAATTATGAACATGGTAGGCCAGGTACTGAAAAGGCATGAAACATGGGTGGCAGGTGAGCCTCTTTTCGAAGTCTTTTTTTAGCAGAGGTACCACAGCTGCGAAAATCTTTTCCTTTGTTATGGAAGTGCATGTTTGCATGCCCATGTACCTTTAAGTTGCCGGTTGACTTATGGCAACCCCACAAATTTAATAGGGTTTTCTTAGGCAAGGAAAACAGAGAAGTGGCTTGCCTTCCCCTGAAATATAGCTTACGGAACCTGATAGTCCTTGGCAGTCTCCCATCCAAGTATTCAACAAGCCTGACCCTGCTTTGTTTTCAAGATCAGACAGGGTATACTGCCTTGAGGGTATCAAGGCCATGCTTGTTTTTACATGCCTGTAATAAAGGAGGTAACTTTAGGAAAGCCCTGAGGCAGGGGCAGGTTGATAAGAGGCAAATTCAAATGGTCTAGTCGTAAGTACTGGGGCCTGAAAGCCAAGGGGTACCCAAGTCAGGAGGTTCTTGCAGAGTTGGCATAATGGGCACAAACCTGACCCATTGTGTGCCTTCAAGCTGTTTCTGACTTAGAATCATAGAAATATAGAGTTGGAAGAGACCACATGGGCCATCCAGTCCAACCCCCTGCCATGCAGGAACACCCTCAAAGCACTCCCGACAGATGGCCATCCAGCCTCTGCTTAAAAACCTCCAAAGAAGGAGACTCCACTACACTCCGAGGCAGCATATTCCACTGCCGGACAGCCCTGACTGTCAGGAAGTTCTTCCTGAGGTTCAGGTGGAATCTCCTTTCCTGCAGCTTGAATCCATTGCTCCTTGTCCTGGTCTCTGGAGCAGCAGAAAACAAGCCCTCTCCTTCCTCTACATGGCATCCCTTCAAATATTTAAACACGGCTATCATGTCCCCTCTTAACCTTGTCTTCTGCAGACTTATGGCAACACTATCATGAGTGTCTCTTTGCAGGATTTGTTTTGAGCAGGGAGGTTGCCCTTGACTTCCTCTGAGGCTGAGAGAATGTGACTTGCCCAAGGTCACACCATGGGTCTCTATGGCTGGCTGCCTCATTGGAATTCTGCACTAAGCAGTTCTTATTCCTGCTAGGAGCAGCCATTAAAAAAAAATGGTAAAGCTCAGATTCTACTTATCTCTTTGGTCCTTCACAGATCCTGAGGCAGGTTCGCTTTCCCCTGCTTGTGGGATTGCAGAGCAGGGCTACCTGTTCCACGAGGCAGCCAAAGCCCTTACCTCAGTCATCGGGCCACCCTTTCTACCACTGAGAAAACCTCACAGTGCTCTCTCAGTACAGAAATCATAACTGTCCTGAAAAAAAATCAGAGAAATCCAGGATCTTAGTATCATGCTGCTTGGGCAGCACCACAGCCTGTCTTTATTGCAGGGCAAGCATCTGGGCTGACATGCCCTGCCAAAGTCTTGGGGCCTTGACAGTATCTTTAGTGCGGAAATGTAATAGAAGGGCCAGTCCTAGCATAGACAGAGGTTGGCATCTCTGCAGGCAGCAGATGTTGTGGGGCAAGGGTTAGAGGAGGGCTTTCCAAACTTTTCATGTTGGTGACACGCTTTTTTGACATGCATCATTTTGCAACACAGTTATTCAGTTTTACTAGCAAACTAGAGGTGCCCAGAGGCATATCTAGGGTGGGGAAAGGCAGCTCCCCCCCCGATCTTGGTCTGCTGCCATCACCCTTGCCAGGAATGGCCCCAGCAAGAGCAGCAGCATGGGGAAAGGCAGCCCCCTCCCATCCAGCCCTTGCCACTGCCATCACTCTTGCTGGGGAAAGGTCCAGGCCAGGCTCGGGTTGTTGGGGGGGGGTCTTTCTCGGCCAGAGAGGCCACATGCTAATGTGTCGTGACACACTGTTTAGAAAGCCCTGGGCTAGAGAATGGAGCTGTGTGAGCCCCATAAGCTAGTCCGTTGCCCACAACTAAACCAGAGGATGCTGCCCTTTCATCAGTGTTCAAGTAAAATTGAACTGCCAGTTAGCTTTATATGTGGAATGCCAGTGGGGCGGGGGGTTTGTCCTCTGGTGCTACCGAGAAAAAGACTAGAGTTGGTTCTAAGGTGGCCAGCTGAAAACTAGAGATGGCCCCTGTACCTTTAGTGATTGTGTAGAAGAGGAAATTTCAGCCTACCCAACCAGGTAACAAGCAACAGCTGCTGAAATTCCCCCTTCTACACGAACATTACAGATACAGAAATCCTTTCCTGTTTTCATTCTGGCAACGCTAAACTCAGGAGCGGTAGAGAAAGTTTGGGTACAGTGGGACGTAGGGAAAATGTAGTCTTGGGGGCCTGGTAAGACACACACTGTGGCCTGTTGCAGACGTTCCATCTGTTGACAAGGTTCTGGGGATGCATTTTTGTCTTGTGCCAGCCTAAGCAGATTTCTTATGACCGTGTCTAAGGACAACCAACAGCATCTTCCACTCCCATGATGTTTTGGTAGCCAGAGATGGAGGAATGGTAATATTTAATATGTAACCAAGCTGGTTAAACAGCAGCCAGCCAGGCAAGGGCAAAATGATATGAGCTGTCTGAGGCTACAGAGTGTGGCACCACGAAAGGGCAGCCAAGGATCAGTTATTTATTACATACCATGTTTTCTACTACTATGGACCTTGGGGGATTTGGGTTTTTTCCATCTCAGGCACCAAAATAATCTCCAACAGCCCTGTGATGTGGCATTTATAATGAGTGAGGGGATCTTTCTGACGTAAGAAGACATCCCACTGCTGAGGAGAGCAAAACCAAAGTGTTTATATAAAAACCAATTGAATCTCTAAGGGTCAAATCAGACATCATGTTGTCAAGTAATTTGACCTTTGATAACTGACTTGTCTTTTATTAACAAACTATTAGGATAATATAAAACAACATACTTCCAACTCCCCATTAAAGTCGTAGTTGTTGTTACTATAATGTGCTACCTGCAGAAGTCATGTTTATATATAACTAGCAATGCTAGATAAACTTCTTGTTTATCTAGTCACTTATCAGTCCCAGCAAAACTTTTCAGGTTTCATTTGAAATTTAGTCCTCAAAATTTTCTCCATCTATTTATGTATCATCACCCAATATTTCTCAGCTTTCTCACATGTCCCCCATATATAATAAAATTTCTCACATACATTTCCAACATTTAGTTGTGGAACTTTTTTATAGAGAGCTTTTCAGTAGTAAGATACCTTTGAGACATCACCATATAAATATTTTCTTTCAAATCATAACTTAGTGTACCTTTGAAATCTTTCCCCCACATCTTCTCCCATTGGTCCAATGAAATCATATGGTCTGCATTTTGGGCACATTTAATCATACACATTTAATCATTCTTTTACTTGCTCTTCCTCCATTTCAAATTTCAACAGTATCTTATACATTTTTGCTGTCAAATGCTCATCTCTGATATAGAGTTGATTCTTGAAGTCAGTTTTTTCAGTCTCAAAGCCAACTCTTTGAATTCAACTCTTCATTCAATTTCAGTTATATTTGCTCCCCATCTACCTTAATTAAATCTCCATACGTTAACTATTTTTCTCTGATCATTATTTCTTTTTGGCTACTTTGACATGTATGTGCAGAGGACAAACTGGACAGTCTCTGTACAAAAGAATAAATGGACACAATTTTGACATTAAGAAAGATAAGACAGGGAAGACTTGGAGAAGAACACTGCAATCTTTCTGATCATTCTATTATAGGAGCCTTATTTCTCTTTCAATTGTTGACTTAGAAATACAAAATTGACTTAATTACAGCTTCATTGGTGCCTTTTTGCAGGGCAATGTACAGAATTCAAAGTTGTGGTAACGTTTTCATTTTAGACTCATAACCAAGTAACCACTAGTTAAATGCAAGCACATTTGGGCACAGTTTTTCACAACAGTGAGCCACAAGGGGGGGAAAAACCCCTAACAATTATGTGTTAAGGTTTCATATTTCTTGCTCCCCTAGGGCACTGCTTAACACTGAATCCTGTTGGTGATCCCAACTAGAGGAGGCCCACTGAATAAATGGGATTAATGTGTTCATCCACTGATCTAACAGATGATTCAATGGGTCTAAATCCATTTAGGACTACCAAGCGGATTCAAGCCATGAACATTCAAAACAGACGACTGATAAAATATCATCATTCACCAGAATTTTGTATGACATTTACATGGTATGTAACACTGTAACTAGGGTGTTATGTAGAGAATTCCTATCTGATCCCCTCCCGTTCCCAATTACCAGGCAGCAGCAGCTGCAGTCGACAGAGGACCGTTCCCTTGCCATTATGGAAGTGAGGGGGCTGCCCTTTCCAGCCCACCTCATGAGCAATTTCTGGCACAACAGGCAGAAACCTAGTCACAATTTTCCCTTGTGTCAGAGATTGTTCACACGAGAGGGGGTAAAAACAGCGGGCAGCTGCTTTCTGAGAGATAGGGGAATGGACCCCCATCAATCGCAGCAGCTACTTCCTGGTAAGTGCAGATGGAGGGTGTTCAAGGTCTCTACATTGCCCCTAAACAAATGTATAACAGTCACAAGTGAATAACTACAGAGTGTGCATTTGTAACCATTAAGTTTAAGGGCCAATCTTGTGTATTGTCATCTAAGAGTAAGCACTATTGTACTATAGCATGGACCATTTCCGCACTAGCCTGTTATAGCGCGATGATTCTACTTTCAACATCCTCTGGAATCCTGGGGTTTGTAGTTTTGGGAGGGGCCTGCTGGCCCCTCCCAAAACTGCAAACCCCAGGATTCCAGAGGATGTTGAAAGTAGAATCATCGCGCTATAATAGGCTAGTGCGGAAATGGCCATAGTTTCAACTTGTAAAACACATTTGACTTTAACAAGAGAGACAGCTAAAATACATTTTTTTAAATTTTAAAACCTTACAACAAAATCAAATAAGCTCTTGTTTTTTTCCCTTACCTGCTCCCACAAATGTCTTGCCCTTCCTATCGACCTCAGCCTCCCCTATTTTCCAACCCCTACCCCAGCATTTGTTTGTATGATTGGTAACCAACCTATTCTTTTACAACCGCTTGTCTATGTAGGGCTCACTAGCTATAGTGTAACATGAAAATAACCCTGCAATTACATTTATAGACTTCTTCCACACTGAATGTATTTCTTCTAGTTGGTGATCTCTGAATAAACTAATTAGGTATAACATTAAGATTTGTTTGCCGAGAGCTCTGTTTATGACCCTCAAGATTTATTTCCTGACAGCTCTGTTTATGGCTTGTAATTCAGCCTCTGTTGTCCCATGCAAGACTGTAGAAAGGTCTTTATTCTCCAGAGGCAAAAGAATGAATTTTTTGATCTACAGAACAAATAGGTATGGCAGGGCCTATTGAAAAGCTTTGTCAGTTCTGCTAGTAACTCACAGAAAGGTTTAATTTTCTGTTCTCTTGTTAACACCCAACAGCATATCACAATTAAGTTGTACTTGAGTAGCATCCAAGCCAGTTTTATGAAAGCTTAGAGTGCATGTGCTGTCTTCTTCTTCTATGGCCAGCTTTTCAATGTTGCTCCTCTTTGACACACATCCAAAACAAAAGGGTACTATACAAACTTTTGTTGTTGTTACGATCAATTTCATACAATATTTATCCATAGAAATCCTTAAGAGATTCAAAGATCAAACCCAACATTAATGTTTTATCCAGGCCTAGGAAGAGTAAGACTAAGTCTTTCGTGTCATGATGGTTTGTGACTAGAACTGTTCAAAGTTGTTCCACGGTTTCTTTGTATTCTCCTTTACAGAAACAAAAAGAAGTTCTGTTTGATGGAACTGCCGGTTTCCTTTTTGAATAGCTGTGTTTAATGCACCCAAATGACCAAACATAAGCAGCATGAAGAAAGAAGCAACTTCAACCAGTTATATGCCAGTTCCTTTTGTTCTAGGATCTCCCGTCTCCTTAGATGACATACTCAAAAAACTCAGTCAGCTCACTATAATTAGAGTACCGGTAACTGGTTAGAGGGTAGTTGCTCTAATAGTCCACCTGGTGGAGCAAAATTGCCTTTGATTTAAGTTCCTGTTGAAAGTGTTTAAATAACGCTAGGCAGTTTCATGAAGCTTTCATAAAGGCAATTATACCAGTTCTTTTTTAGTCAGAAGATTTCTATACCAAGTAGTATTTTCCGACACATCCTGTACCATTAAGTTTGCAGCACCTGCAGGACAATAAACATCTTGTGCTCATGGGTGGCTTTACAAGATGTCCCATAACATATGATGCTCCATCACAGCACTGGCCATAATGACTGTCAAGAGATACAGCCAAGTGGCAGAATTTGTCTTTCAAAACAGAAGAGTGTTCTGTTTGCATGTTTGACTATGACCCTGGAGAACAGTGTTCAATTCCCTGCTCAGCCATGGAAAACCACTGGGTGACCTTGGGCACGTCATACACACACAGCCCCAGAAAATCCATGATAGATTCACCTTAGGGCTGCCATAAACCAGAAACGACTTGAAGGCCCACAACAGAAATCTCCAGCCTCGCCAGCAATTACACAGTAGTAAACAGTTGTTTAAATTTCTTTCACTGTTGCATTTTAGAACATTGTGACCCATGCTGTCAAGCATCTCACACCCAACAGCAGGTGAAAGTTATTCATAGTTTCTATAATCCAACTACTGTTGTGAAATATGATCAGCACGTAGTAGCAAGAGGCTTGATTCTTACTCACAAACTGATTTGATTCTTCCTAGCCAGGCACCTTAGTGATGATAAACTGGGTAGCATTGCTTTTCTAGCACTTGCTACCGTTTGCCTTCTGAATACTTGCTAAGTAGCTCTATCCAAGCTTCAACAGAGACTTTTCCTTGGGCAAATGAGCAGTGTGAGTTAGATCTTTAATGGCTGGGAAATCTCTTTAGTCATTTTCTCCATTGTGAGATGTCATTTTGAACAAAAGCTTCACATGCAAACTTGAAGTGTTTGGAAAAGCAGTATTTATGTCATCTGTTGTTGACTAACAGAAGTGGCAATATGCTGTGCTTGTTACCAAATAACAAGAGAACCACTCTGTTCTTTTCCTTGTACTTTAGTGCTGTAGTCCTAGTTTTCTCTTCATATTAAGAGATCTAATCTTTGAAGACCCTCCCTCCCATCAAGGAAGAAGTAGCAAATATTCTTCCTAGTTCTGCATTTGATTCTTTGCTACAGGATTTTACAGGTGTACATTCACTGGTGGAAACATCAGTGTCAGTAAAGACATTGCGATGCATTCGAATAACAATTTTATCTGTGGTGAATTGGTGAGAGTGATGGGTGGAACTAAATATCAGGATTCTGCATGAGTGAAATTACTATTGCAACCAGTTTAGGCCCCAGTATATTCATTGCTTTAAAAACCCAGACTAGTTTCAGACCAGGAGTAAGGCAATATCATGTTGGCTCAGCCAGCTGAACAAGTTTACAGCAGCTGATAAAAACCCTCTTTCATACCCACTCTGCTAAAAAGTTGTGCATTGATTCCTTTTGTCTAGATTGCATATAAAAAGAGGAGATGAGGTAGCTGTGTTAGTTCATATATCGGCGGCAGGGGGAACCACTTTAAAGACTAAATGTATTTTTAAAAGGCATCAGGTGAACTGATATGTGAGTGAAGAATCAAGGTGGAGATGATTATACACACACACACACACACACATATATACCATCATCCTTCCACATTCGCTAGGGTTAGGGGCACAAGACCCCCATAAAAGTGGAAAAACTGTGAATAACTCTAGGCCCTCTCAAACCATGTTTAACAAGGATGATCACCATATTCAATCCACCAGGGATTCCTTTGAGGCATCAGGGTTCCTGAACAAGGCAGAAGTGGGGGGCCGGTGGGGCTTACTGCCACCTCCACTGCTGCCCCACATCATTTTTAATAGGGACTTACAAGCCTTGTTCGCAGTTTCTCAGTCTCACAAGGCTTGTAGTCCCTATTAAAAATGATATAGGGAGGCAGCAAAGGTGATAGCAAATAATCTGTGAATAATCAAATCCACAAAAGTGAAACCCACAAATGTGGAGGGCTGACTGTACTCAGCTTCCTGGCTGTTCAGTTGCAGATCTTACAGTTATTAAACTGAGGAAGACAAGAACTTAACTTGAAAGCAATCTCAAGATGAGCACATAATTCCAACAAGAATAACAACATCAACCAAATAAAGATTATCTGTGGTTATTTCAAACTGTGGCCTAAATCTTGTTAGTCCTGACTAGCGTAGACTCATTGAATCAATAGGACCTACTGATGTGTTGACTCATCTTTCAACAATTGATTGAATGGTTTTACTCTAGTTGGGAGTAAACAATGAAGTGCCAGACCACGCGTCTGTTGACTTTGGGCTAGAAAAGCTTATGCCATGGTAGAAATAGTTGTTAATATCCCAGACTCTTAATTTTCATGGTGACTGAGAAACATCCCACAAGCTGTGACGTACCTCGTTCATTAATTTTCCTTAAGGTTTTGCAGTCTGTTGAGCAGTCTGTTGCTTCAAAGAAAGTAGGTGGAGCCAGAGTTGCGGACTAGGACACCTTATGAGGTCATATCCTCCAACCTTTCACAGATGGAAACTGGGACACATATGGCCAAGCAACATCAGAATGTGATCAAGATGGTAACAGTTATTAATGAAGAAGAAGACTCAAGCTAGGAAAGGCTGCAGCAGTTTGCTTTTGCCTGAGTCACCTGGAAATGGCAAGATTGTGCTCCGTCATCTCCTATCCCTCCTGTTGAGTTAATTAAATGCAAACTACTTTTGCATTGTGAACTCAGTTTTCAGCAACTGAAGCAAGTAAGCAAGCTGAGGCCAAAAAAGGAAAAGCCAGAGAAGAATGAAACTGAGACATTTTAAAAGCAGCTGGAAAAGTGGATGATGATGATGATGATGATGATGATGTGTGCCAGGTCACTACCAACATATGGAGGCCCTAAGGTGAACTTAGCACTGTTTTTTTTTGGAGGGGGACTGAGGGTATGTGAATCACCCAAGGTCATCCAGTGGGTTTCCATGGCACACACATAGGTTGATTTACTATGGAATAAATGATAGATGAAGGGATTTTGCCAGTATTCTCATCTAGTGTATTCATGACATGAGAGAACATGACCTGTTTTTCTTAATTAGTGGTTCACAGATACATGTACCTTGTTGTAAGCTAATAACTCATGGGGGCTAATATGGGAGGATGAACTGATGCCACATCTGCCTACGCTGCTAGGAAGACCTAGCACTGAGATATACATTATCATATGATGTTTTTGACTCAAATGCATATATAGTGTACCCACTGCTGGGGGAACCTCCGTACACATGAATGGGAGGTTGCACAAAGCTTCATGTTGCATTATTGTCAGTGGATGCATGCATTTGTGGATTTTGGTTTCCGCAAAGGTTCCTGAAACAGAACCCCTGCAAATATCAGGGTACACTGTATGTGCAAAGCTACTTCTTCTTATTGTTGTCTGTCTTCAAGTCATTTACAATTTATGGCAACCCTAAGGTGAACCTATTACAAGATTTTCTGGGGCTAAGAGGGTGTGATGTGCCCAACATCACCCAGTGGGTTTCGATGGGTCAGTAGGGAATTGTAGTTAAATGCTCAAATCATGAAAGCACAAAGGGGTCATTTCCGCACTAGACTGCTATAGTGCTATTATTCCACTATGACTAGCTACAAAACCTCCTTTTCACTGGGAAGAGAAAGGTTCTACTTTCTCAACTCTGCTGAAAACCCAAAAGGCTGCCTGTTGCTCTCCTAACTAAAGTCTTGGCCTTTTGCAGCAGCTGCAGCCAATGGTTTATATAAGTAATTCTTAATCTCTGGTCCTCTAGCTGTTTGGGATTTTAGTTCCCAGAATCCTCATCTATTGGGCAAGCTGACTGTGGCTTCTGTGAGATGAAATCCAAAACACCTGGAAGGCCAATCTTTGAGAACCATTGAATTAGAAGAAAGGAAAAAATGTGGATGAAGATTGGAGATATTTTTAAATGGATGGAGAAAGTGGGAATAATAATAATAAAAAAAGAATAGCCATCCTGGCTGACCTGTGATTATTGGGGGATATGCATATAGTCTGTTCTGCAACTGCTGACTACAGATCTGCTGAGTATGCCAGTATACATGTGTGTGTGAGAGGTTAACCCTTATATCATAGTGGGGATTTTCTGAATATCTTGAAAGCTGGGGAAGAAAAAACTCCAGCTTAGATCTGGAAGAACTTCTGATCCATGATCTCTATGGCATCCCGTCTATACAATGGGACTAATTGTGAAATCTATTGCCAGGGAGGAAAATAGATAAATAGCCAGTATATCTAGAAAACATCTGTCTCCAGGAGCTCTGGTCCTGTTGGGATATATCAAGGGAGAATATTAGATTCTGGATCCCATTTCCCATTTGAGGCATAAGGGGCAAAGCTGATGAGATCTGGGAAAAAGTAAACAGGAGGTCTCTCATCCTCCCTTGCCTGCTCTGATCATTTGCTGTGGCAGAAGAATTTGCCTTCCAATGTTAAGGGTGCTGGAGAAAAGTTTTACTGCTACCATGGTCTGCTAACAAGACAAGTGAATGGATCTTAGAGCAAATCAAGCCCAAATTGTCACCAGAAGCCCAAATGACTAAATGGAAACTGTCATGTTATGGACCTATAATGAGAGGACAGGACTCGTAGGAAAAAGCAATAATGTTTGGAATGCAGAAGGAAAAGAGGGAGACCACACTGCAGGCGGATGGATTCAGCCAAGGACATCGCAACCCTGAGTTTGGAGGACCTGAGCAGAGCAGTGGATGACTGGAGCTCTTGGATGTCTCGCATTCATAGTGTTGCCATAAGTTGAAGTCAACTTGAGAGCAAATAACAACAGCGATGCTAATCGTAGGCATGGTGTGTTTTGAGGTCCAGATCAGGACCTCAACACAAGGCATAGTATAGAAATCTTCTTACCCTAATGTTAGGGATTTGATTTCAGGTGTGTATATAGGGTGGGGTAAGTAGGGTATGTGCCCTGGGCACCAATGCCAGGGGGTGGAAAAAAGCCATGTATGTAAGTGTGAGGAGTAGAGGTAGGGGTGAGAAGGGTAGGGGTGCAACTTCCAGGCTTGCCCTAGGTGCTGTTTGGGCTAGATATGACACTGCTTGATTTTTGGATCATGGCACACATCTTTTGGTGAGTGGGTGGAAGCTGGAGAGCCTCCTACCAGGAATTCTATCCATTACAATGCCCTGCCCTCCAAACCTATGTGTATTGTTAGTGTAGTAAAGGATACACTAAGAGTGACATGATGAGGAGTGGGTGGGAAAGATTTTTCAGGACTGAGTTCATATGACCTCCCACATCTTTTCCCTTTCCTATACAATCAGTTCCTTCTTTTTTGTTATACTCAATGGGAACAAGCCCGGACACACCACCTTTGCTTGCTTAGAATGCATCTTTGTATCCTCTTTTCACACCCAGTCTTGTCAGCACAGCTGCCCTCTCTCCTTGTTTGTACAAAGCTGAGCGTGGGAGTACGAAACCACTTTCTGTAAGGAAATCGGCATATGTATGGGTCAAACAGACTTTTCAGCTTGAAGCTGGTTTGAGTCATTTTTTAGTGAGTTAAATTTTACTGGAGTGGTAGTGACTGTGGCAGATGACACAGAGCCACCAGGTTGTTAGGGAGGCTAAAGGAGTCAGTTGAAGGAGTGCAAGGGAGAGCTACTCTCTTCAGTCTGATCAAGGAGATTGTAGAATAAGCTACAGAGCATGCAATTTAGCTCAAATCCACCCACCCTGAGTTAAGAGAGGAAGCTCCTGAACAGAGCTTAGAAGAGTTGCTTTTTGGATTACAATGCAAGATTCTGGGAATGCTAGTAGCTTTGCCCCAAAGTATCTTTTCTTAGTGCTTTGATATGGATGGCTTAGGAAATCATCTGTACAGTTTCCTATGCTGTCCCAGGCCGTTTCCTAAACTGTCCTTTCCATAGCCAATAGCTCTAAGGACTTCCTTGTAGCCAGACAGTTAAGATAGATAGAGCTGGTCTCTGTCAGGGTAAAGGAGGTGGCTGCCTCTTTTCACAGAATCATAGAGTTGGAAGAGACCCCAGAGGCCATCCAGTCCAACCCCCTGCCATGCTGGAACACACATCAAAGCACTCCCAACAGATGGCCATCCAGCCTCTATTGAATCTCTTTTTCTGCAGTGTGAATGCATTACTCCTTGTCCTATTCTCTAGAGCAGCAGAAAACAAGCCCGCTCCTTCCATGACATGACATCCCTTCACATATTTGGCTATCATGTCCCCTCTTAACCTTCTCTTCTGCAGACTAAACATACCCAGCCCCCTAAGATGCTCCTCATAGGACATGGCCCCTTCACCATTTTGGTCACCCTCCTCTGGACACACGCCAGCTTGTCAATATCCTTCTTGAACTGAGGTGCCCAGAACTGGACACAGTATTCCAGATGAGGTTTAACCAGAGCAGAATAGAGTGGCACTATCACCTCCCTTGATCTAGACACCATACTCGTATTGATGCAACCAAAAATTGCATTGGCTTTCTTGGCTGCCGCATCACGTTGCTGACTCATGTTCAGCTTGTGGTTTACCAAGGCTCCTAGATCCCTCTCAACCCATCATTGCTTGTACAAGGAGGGTTCTGGCATATCTTTGCTCAATCAACAAAAATGTTACCAGGAGAGTACTCTGATAGCATCCAGGCCTGAGTGCATATTTGTAAGGCTAGCTTCAATCGCTGGTTCCAAATGAAGTAGAACCATTGAGTAAACTGGATTTACATAACTGTTGACTTACTATTTAGCAATGGATTCAGTGGTTCCACTAGATTTTAATTTAAGCATGGAAAAGTCTGTGAGTTTTTTGGACTGTAAGTCCTAGAATTGTAGACCCTACCAGAGGTTGGTTGTGCCACTTAGGGTATTCTAGGAGATGTAGTTCCAAAAAAGTAATTTCTGAGTTCTAATACTATCTTGATTACACCTGATTTCATCTGATGTAATGAAGCTATGCAAGATTGGGCTTGGTGATTATGTTCACAAGTAGCAGCAGCAAACAGACATACCAGAACAAGATAGAATAGCAGACTACATACCTTTCTGAGTACATAGAGTTGGTTTGTGACTCAGTTTTTCCTCATGTTGCCAAACAAAAGTCATAGAGAACCGTATTATTTATAATATGGGAAAGCCATAAATATTTCCCTTTTTAATCCTAATAATATATTCTCTGGCTTTCTGGCACATCAATTTATTATGGTTTGCTAATAACATATGGCAATTTTTCCCATTGATTTTTGAACGGAGGGAGGGATCCAGCTGTAGGCATTAGCCATGCTTGTTTTTTCAGCCATGAGCCTAATAAAATGGTAGAAATTTCCCAGTAATTCTCCCAGTTTTTAGGCTAGGCTATGGAATAGTACTGGCCCAAGGTCACCTACAGTAAGCTTCATGGCTGAGAGCCTCTCCATTCCAAGTCCAACATCCTGTCCAAATGCATCTTCAAAAGCTAAACAACGGTTAACTGTTGCAAATGCCCTTTGGTCTGGATTCCATCAGAGCTCTTTCACAGATGTCACGTAGGCCATTTCTGTACAAGGGAATTAGAATGTGCCCGTGCGTCCTCTCACGGAGGTCGTCTGCACCTTGGAGTGGACTAGGTCCAGACTACTTATCTGAGATCCGCACCTCAGTCTGCTCCGAAACTTCCCCAACTGATCCTCCAGTGTGCTTTTTAAAGAACGGTAGAAAACTGTCCTTTAATTTTTTGGAGCGCGCCATTGCGTTTCTGCTCACTTGTACAGATTCACAGGCTCACACCAATGCCAGCCTGTGATCTGTGGAGGGCGGGCTTTAGGTGTGGCGAGCTTCAGCGGTTGGTTGGGACCCACAAACAACCGGAAGCCACCATTTTGGAAGCTGGAGCAGTGAGGATCTAAGACCTCGCACTGCTCCGATTCACCCTGGACGAGACAGAGGAGCCCTGTGGAAGGGCTTAAGGGACAGTTCGCATTGGTCCGTGCCCAGAAGATCCAGTAAGTAACGGCATGGAGCGATTCCCTCGCCTCGTGTGGAAATGGCCTAAGATACTCATAATTTTTTTCAAACTGCATCTTTTTTCCCCCAGCTGCATCTCTTATGCAAAACCAAATCTAAATGTCTCTGAAAATACATTCAAAAAATTAACCTTCCCCATTACATACAGTTTGGGTGTCCATATTTGCTAGGATTAGGAGTGCAGAACCCTTATAAACGTGGAAAAAGATTGCAAAAATCAAAATGTGTGTGTGTCTGTGTCTGTGGGAAGGGGGATGAGGCATGGTGTAGAGAGTGGGCACCCAGGATCCAAGCCAAGAGAAAGAAGAGGGAAAAGGGGGTGAGTCAGCATGGTGGCCCTATACTTCCTCTCTCTCTCTTACCCATCTCCTTCTTTGGGTGTGTGTGGGGCGTCAGGAGTGGGTTTGCAGTACTGAGAAATCAGCCTGCGAGCTGTCCTTAGGTTGGCCGGGAAGCAGCTGGTGGTGATGGAGGAGGAGGACCAGAGATGGGCTTTTAAAGGGTTGTGTAGCCTGAGTGGAGCTGCTGGTAGGGAAGGTTTCTCTGAAAAAGAAGTGCTTGAGGTTGGGAGGCAGGGTTGAAGAAATCTGCAAATAAACAAATCTGTGAAAGTCAAATTCGAAGATTTGGAGGGCTCACCGTATTATCTATAATATCTTAAAGATCCATTATTTCTTTGGTGTGGATAAAATGTTAATTATTTCCTACTGTTTCTTGTAGTGGCCAACGCATTTAGCAGCCAAATTTCTAGTGATAATAATATTCAAAGAAATAGCCATGTTAATCTGTTTTAATGTGTGTGTGTGTGTGTGTGTGTGTGTGTGTGTAAAAACATATCCAGTAGTGCCTTTATGACTAATTCAGAAAAAGAAAAATTGTGTCGTAAGCTGCCATGGACAACAGTCTGCTTCATCAGTTGCATCTGATAAAGTGGACTGGTGTCCATGAAAACCTATGGTAGAAATTTCCTTTTCCCAGTTATTCTCAAAGGTGCCACTAGATTTCTCTGTGTCTTTTTCAGGTGGTGAGGCTGTATAGTTAGCTGGGCTGTCCTTAAAGGACAGCATACCCTCCTGTGTCCCAGTTTGGCAGGGACAGTCCCAATTAATCCTTTGTAGTCCTGTTTCTTCAGCTGTTTATCTCATTTCTCTTTCTTCCTACTTTACCCCTTTCTCCTTATCTTACTTTAATTGCTGCAGACTGTGTTCAAAGTGCAAAAACAGTTTGCATTCCGTTAACAGAGAGGAGAGGACAGGAGAGTGTTCCCAGTACGTTCAAACAGACAAACTGCTGCAGCCTCTCCTAACTTGTGTGCTCTTCCTCATTTAATACTGTTTGCCATCTTGACCACACTCTGAGGTTGGTTGGCCACACATGTCCAGTTTTCATCTTTGAAATGTTGGTGGCTATGAGGCAGATGTGGAGTCTGCTGTTGAGTCTGGAAGAGTTTGTCACCAGAAGGTTGGCTACCAGATGACAAATTGGTCAAGGCAATTACAGGCAGAAAAATGGCATGAAACATATCCGACCCACATCGGCTCATCTGTACTGAGGCAGCCATGGATATTGATAGCCATCTGGGGAATATACTTGAAAGACAGTATAAAAATACTTCAGACAGACAGTCTTCCACTCTGTAAAGTTCTGCCCATGTATGGCTAGGACTTGTGATGTACCAACAAGAGCTGGAGAAAAGTTCACTAAGATCTAAGGTTCTTGGCTACCTTGTACTGCCTGTGCATAGCTTTCATATGAGTTTGACAGCACAGACTCCTTTGGAATTCCTGTTAAAATGCTTTCCAGTCTGTCTCTCTTAGACCTGACCTCACAACAACTCTATGACATAATTCAGATTGGGATGGAAGCTATTGATGCTGTGCAGGACTAGATGTGACAGCCTTGTATGGATCGTGATAACTGATAAATTGTGATTGTGTGTAACATCTCCTGTATGCTAAATAAATAAATAAATAAATAAATAGAATTTCTGATCCTTTTCAGATTCCTAGATAGGAAGTTACTTCCACCCATTCTTTATCAGTAGTGACAGCTAAGTTCTGGATAAAGGAGTCCCACACCAGCACTATTGGTGTGTCTTGCCATTGGATATTTCCCTCTTGTTTTAAAAACTAACTAGCGTACATACCCACTGTTGCCTGGGATTTTATTTTCTCATAGGTAATACTTGTTAGAAAGATTTGAGATCTTATCTTGTCCAGTACCTGTAACCTTTCCCCATATTCCCCAATCCAATCTGTATTCAGAGTTATGTACATACAGAGGTTGGGTTCCTAAGGGAATACACTGCCCTCTTCCTTGCTGCTAGGCTTCATCTCCATAGCAAGCAGCTGGGCCCAAGAGCTCTCTGGCTGAGAATTCTAAAGACCCCTCTCTAAAGTGCAAACCCCAGGATTCCATAGAATCTTCTTAAGCAGCCAATCATATGAAGTCTTTGCCTGACACAGACAAATAGACAAACTTTGACTTCTATATATTAGAAAGAGGTCCTTCTTACATAGATAAACATATATTTGTGTGTGTGTGGGGGGGATATTCTTCTACAAAATATTACCAACAGCTAAAAATAATTCTCCCCATACATAAGCCTAAATCATACTGGTACTGCTGACTAAAATAGATCCATTTGATCAATGGGATTTATCTATATGTTGACTCACCATTCAATAGTTGATTCAATGGGTCTATTCTAGTTCACACTGCCTAACAAAATGCTTGGCACCTTCAGGTGTTCACATGTAGTTGGGTTGCCAGACTTAAAATTGGAGATGGTTCCTGTTATCTTTAATGGTTGTGGTGGAAGAGGGAAATTCAGGAGGTGTTGCTGGTTGCCTGCTTCCATGATAAGGATTAAAGTTACAGAAGCCCTCTCCAGTTTGCAATCTGGCAACCCTATGGCATTTACTTGGGTACAGTCAGCCCTCCACATCTGCAGGGTTAACATTTGCGGATTTTTTGCTGTCACCTCTGCTGCTTCCCTACACCATTTTCAGTAGGAACTTGCCTTGTGTTTTCAGTCTTTCTATGAACCTTGTGAGACTGAGAGAGTAAGGCCATTTCCGCACTATACTGTTACAGTGCTATTATTCCACTTTCAACATCCTATGGAATTCTGGGGTTTGCAGTTTAGGGAGGGGCATTTAGAATTCTCAGCCAGAGAGCTCTTGGGCCTCAGTAAACTACAAACCCTGGAATTCACAGGATGTTGAAAGTGGAATAATCGCACTATAACAGTGTAGTGCAGAAATGGCCTGAGAGAAACTGTGAATGTGAGGTGAGGCTTTTAAGTCCTGATTAAAAATGCCATAGGGCAGCAGTGGAGGCCAGCCACCCATTTCTACCTTATGGAGGAACCTTGCCACCTCAAAGGCAGAACTGGGTGGCTGGTGTTCCCCCCTGCAGATTCAAACTTATTCTGTACTTTACTTCTGAATCCTCAGTGGGTTGAATCCACACATTGTGCTATACTTTTTTTTTTGGTGTGTGTTAAATATGGTTGGAGGGGCTATAGATATTCACGGTTCTTCTACTCTCATGGAGACCCTGTGCCCCAACCCCTACGGATGTGGGAAGACAACTGTACATGAGAGACAAGATCCACACATTCTCCACTCAAATTTTACTTCTGGAGATGAACACTGAAGAATGATGATGTATGAAGAAATGCTGTGTTTTTAAAAGCCTGTTTGGTTATGTTTTACCTTCCATGGGTAGTCTGAGTGGCGACTAGGTAACTGAGTATGCCCAGAGCTCAGCTTTGCTGTTCTGTTTTGAGCTTGACTGTAGTGGCAACCTCAGTTATGGTTGCTATCGAAACTACATAGAGTAGCTATGTTGATCAATAAACAAAATCCAGAATCCGTATTGTGGTGATAACTTTCATTCACGGCTTCATAAATGGCAGATCCAGATGATAAGAGGAGAGATATTATAGCTGCTAAATGGAGAAAGGAAAGTTTATTGTGTTTGTTCCCAGAGTCTTAACAGTTTTGGATTTTTTTTTCCAGAGGGGAAGCAGGGGCTGACCCTCTCTCCCTCCCCCCATGGAGATTTGTGACCTTTCTTTCCACATATGATTTTTTAAAACCATCTTTGCCCGATGAAGATGCTAGCGAGTTTCGAAAGCTAGCACAATGATTTCTGCATCTTCCGATTGACCTAATAAAGATTCCTTCCAGTTTTCACCAACATTTGGTGAGCATATTATGGTCACTGAGCATGTTCAGCCTGCACTGCCTTATGTTACCCCTTCAGTATATATTTTTGAAAATTTTAATGTGCTTTTGTGGGAAAGGTCTCATTTTTGCCCCAAAAGCAACAACAACCCCCTAAAATAGAAGGAAAAAATGGCAAAGATGGAAACTAGGGCCATTTCCGCACTAGCCTGTTATAGCACGATGATTCTACTTTCAACATCCTCTGGAGTCCTGGGGCTTGCAGTTTCGGGAGGGGCCAGCCGGCCCCTCCTGAAACTGCAAGCCCCAGGATTCCAGAGGATGTTGAAAGTGGAATCATCACGCTATAACAGGCTAGTGCGGAAATGGCCTAGGAATCTTGAACTGCTTCTTTTGGATTTGAGGGATCCCCTGTTAAATTATCTTCTAAGAGGTCTCCTCGTCTGCCAGCAGGTTTCTTCAGCAAGCTTAATGGGCAGCAGTGGCTGCCATTTGAAATCCCCCCAGTTTGTCTTGTAGCAATGCTAGTTGGTTGAACTGTGTGAAATTTAAATGACCAATGCCTTGGTCACTCTTATTGAGGTTGCCATTTTAAATCCTCATAGATTTGCAAAATAATGCTTTATTGGGGGTATTAGAAGCAGAAAGTGGAAAAGTTACTTTGGGGATGACAACTCCCAGAGTTTCTTTCTCAGTTCTTAAGAGTTATATGCTTCAGAAAAAGGCATTTCCAAGGTCTACGTCAGAGATTTCCCAGAGTGAAAACTAGAGAGGGCTCTTGGACCTTTAATGGTTGTGTAAAAGAGGGGATTTTAGCAGGTGTTGCTTGCCACCTGACAAAGTAGGAAGCAACACTTGTTAAAATTCCCTCTTCCACGCAACCATTAAAGCCACAGGAGCCTTTGGCAGTTTTCACTCTGGAAGCCTTAACTGGGGCCATTTCTGCACCAGACTGTTATAGAGCTATGATTCCACTTTCAACATCCTGGGGAATCCTGGGGTTTGCAGTTTAGGGAGGGGCCGGGCGATCCCTCCCTAAACTGCAAGCCCCAGGATTTCATAGGATGTTGAAAGTGGAATCATTGCACTAGAACAGTCTTGTGTGGAAATGGCCTGGGGTGTATTAAAAGGTCAGCTGTCCACTGCAACAAAAGTTAAAAGGGGAGCATGGCAGAAATATTAGCATTGGGGGGTCAGCTAGGGATCCCAGATCTCAAGGACTACATCTTCTTCTCCAGTTCTCAGGGTTTGGCGGAGGAAGCTCAGGGCAAAAGCACTGCCTTGAGAAGTGAATGATAGAAAATGTGTGTAGTCCTTCCTACTTACTTAGATTTGAGGGTTTTTGTTTTTTTTTAAACTTAAGTCTTGTACTCTGGGTAACTATGGTTGATATTTAATTTATCATGCTTAATGATGTCATTAGGGGATGCCCCTTGTAACATCACTATGGCCCATTTCTTGTGACATCACAAAGGTTATCTCCAGGTCTCAAGTTCTGGCCTGAAAATCTCAGGGCCAGGAATTTCCCTGACCCACAACCCTAGTGTCAACAGCTGTCTGAGCAAGCCGTATGCTGAAGTTAGGCCTGGCTCTTGGCTACTCTAGAAGCAAGAGTAGAAGAAGTCTCTATCTCTCTCTGTGGAAAGCAACCAGCATTATTGGCTTTAACAGAGACGCCACATTTCTAATTATTGCTTCTCTCCAACTTTTGTGGTACAAAACCCCGGGTGCTGTCAACCATACATCTAGCTGTGCAAATATTTGCTCCAGCCGCACTGTCCCATTGCAGCCAAGTTGGTCATGAGATGAAGAGGGGAAGTTGTTACTATAAAATCTGTCCTGTGTTCTCAAAGGCACATGTGCTTGGGGCAAATCCCAGTTGTCTGTGCTGGTAAAAACAAGATTCCTCTCTGCTGAATTGGGCAATTCACAGGCAGGAGTAATGATGAGTTCCCCCATTACCTGGTTACCTGCCCTGGCTTGTTATCTTTGATCTCACCCACTGGTGGACTGGTCCAAGCTGGAAGAGGTCACTTTGTTGCTTGAAGTTTCACAGGGACTTTGCTTGTTTGACCAGGCTTGTTGCCAATGAAAACATTGGGGTGACGGTTGTTCTTTTTAATATTTATTTAATGTGGCTCCTTCCCTAAGCCTGATGCAATTACCCTGCATTTTATAGCATGCCTGATTGACATTTCCTGGAGTCTTGATTCCGTGCCTCTGGGAAAAGTGACTTGCATTTCTCTCTTCTGAAGACCTTATCACCAAAGAATTTTGCTGTGTCAAGATGTGCGTGCTGAAAAGTTGAGTACGGAGGGGTGAAGGTTTGAAGCCAAAACTCTACAAAATACATACGTTAATGGTTAATGTAGCAGGTAGTAACCTACAACACAATGAGCAACCAGATCAGGTCTGAGGCCTAATTTCAGCCTTCTGCTCCACAATCTCTTAGTTGGTAATGCAACAATGAATAGAAATGGGGTGTGGGGGGGAGAAGCCCACCTGTGGTTTCTGGGATAGCTAATGTAGCATAGTAGATTGAATACTGGATTAGGACTCTTGAAGACCAGGGTTCCATTTCTTATGACATCACAAAGGCTATGTTCCGGATTCAAGTTTAAACTCTGAAATCTCAGTGCTGGGGATTGCACTGACTTGCAACCCTCAGACCTGGCTCTTGGTTACTCTAGAAGCAAGAACAGAAGAACTAAGTCTCCCTCTCTGTGGAAAACACAGAGCATTTTTGACTTTAATACAGTCCCCATATTTCTAATTATTGTTTCTCTCCAGTCTTGTGGTACAAAATGCTGTCAACTATACATCCACCTATGCAAATATTTGCTCTAACCGTGTTGTTCCATTGCAGCCAAGCTGGCCATGAGCTGATGCAATTGCCTTTCATTTTGCAGTGCACCTTGTTGACATTTCCTGGAGTTTTCATTCTGCACCTCTGGGAAATGTAACTTGCTTTTCTCTCTTCTGAAGATCTCATCTCCAAAAATTTTGCTGTGTCAGGATTTGTGTGTTGAAAACTTGATTATGGAGGGGTCAAAGTTTGAAGTCAAAACTGAATAAAATACACGTTAGTGCAGCAGGTAATACAGTGGGTCCTCTTTACTTGCAAGCTCTGGATCCATGATTTCAAGTGACCATGGAATGTTGTGTCCTATATCTAAAATATGTGTGTGAGGACACGCTAAAGCATTTGTGTGTATGTCACTGCCATTCAGTGTCATGGGATGCCAACACTTGTGACTTCTAGTTTTGGGTGTGTTGTCCTGGAATTGAACCCTCTCATATACAGAGAGCCCACCATAATCTAGATCAGAATGGGCAACTGAATCAGGTTTGAGGCCTGATTTCAGACTTCCAAGACGTGTCTAAGGCCATTTCTGCACGAGACTGTTATAGCACTATGATTCCACTTTCAACATCCAATGGAATCCTTGGGTTTGCAGTTTAGGGAGGGGCTAGCTGGCTCCTCCCTAAACTGCAAACCCCAGGGTTCCATCAGATGTTGAAAGTGGAATCATAGCGCTATAACAACCTCGTGCGGAAATGGCCTTAGTTAGTGATGCAACAATGAAGAGAAATTGGGTGGGGAAAAGCCACTTCTGGTTTCTCAGAGAGAGAGAGTCAATGTAGCATAGTGGTTTGAGTTCTGGACTAGGGTTGAACCCTTGCAGACCATGTTTTGAATTGCTGCTCGAGCAGGAAAAGCTACCGGCTGACCTTGCATAAAACACTCTCTCTCAGCCTCAGAGGAAGGCAAAGGCTAACCCCTCTGAACAAATCTTGCTAAATATCAATGATAGGTTGGTCTTAGGATTGCCATAAGTCAGAAAGGACTTGAAGGTCAACAACAAGAACAACAGTGGTTTCTCAGAAATGGCACCTTTATTCTAAAATGAGACATAGGAGAAATGAATGACTTGTTCTATAGGAGGATAATCATGCTTCCCTGAGGCTTGTTTTATACAATAATCGTACTTCCATGAGGCTTCCCTGTGCACGATCCTCCTCTAAAACAAAGCTCGCTGTTCCCTCATACTTTGGGTAATTAAAACAAACAGACAAACAAACAAACAAACTTTCTTCAGCAGCACTAGGAGTGCTAGGAAGCCACAGAATTATTTGGCAGAAGTGTGCAGTCTACGTGCTGCATTAGGGTTCCCAAATCTGAAGGTCTGAACCCACTTCTCCAGCTTGTAGGCAGGAGAAGGAGTCTCAGGGCAAGAGAACTGCCTTGAAAAATATGTGTGTATGTATTTTCCTTGTTTATTATCCATGGTGTTTTTGATTTGAATGGGATATTTTGAGCAATAGTAGGTAATGCTTAATGTATCATGCTTAATGACATCACCAGGAGACCCTCTTTCACCAGGGCCATCAAGTCTCAGGTTTTGGTCCTGATATCTCAGGGTCTGGGATAGAACTGACCTGGCAGCCCTATGCTGCCTGTTGCCCATCTTAGGACAAGACTAGATGATTGCTGCACACCAGATTGCTGGAGTGCAACTCCCACCAGCCACCAGCCACCATGGTCAGTTGTGAGGGATTACAGCAGTTCTGGTTAAAAAACCTTGGAGGACACAGTTGTCAACTCATGGTCTAGAAAGAAAAGGAGAATTTGCCTGTTTAAGACCTCTTACTGCAAAAAGAAATGAATATGGTTAAATGTATTGAAAGGGCAAGGCACACACCACATGCTCAGATGTACTCTTCTACTCTAGATATCCTATTCTTCAGTGACTTGCCAACTATTTAAAAATATTTTAATGTAGGT
Source organism: Ctenosaura bakeri (assembly GCA_948474755.1). Classification (NCBI taxonomy): domain Eukaryota; kingdom Metazoa; phylum Chordata; class Lepidosauria; order Squamata; family Iguanidae; genus Ctenosaura; species Ctenosaura bakeri. Next base: position 114,549 of record CAOLHI010001750.1, read on the forward strand.
CTGACCTGATAACTTGATTGTTATGCAAAACATATATGGGCCCTTTCCGCACGAGGCTGGTGAATCGGGTGTAATACAAAATGAATACAAAGGTTTGCAGTTTGCAATTTTGCCACATTTGATATCCTCTCGGACTGTTTTTAAGACATAATAGAGGCCTTTTTCCAAACAGAAAGTAACCCTGGTTTGCTGTTGTGACATCATCACATCTAGTCTGGTCCTATGGATTGGGCTAAGAAGGAAGTAATGGATGGAATCTCAGTGCAGCGAGGGTGGGTGAAGGAAGGGAAAGAAAGCTTACCTAAGCTCTTGGTACATTCTTAATCCTTCAAACCATGATTTGGAAAGATGGGCCTGTTATGTATGAAATAATCTGTGATGCATGGAAGGTTTAGGACTGTTAAATACCCCCCTTTCTTCCTTGCATTTCAGCATCCGGAATTGCACAACCAGGAGTGCTGGAAAAAGAATTAAGTTAGAAATTTATTGTTCCTGTTGTCACATATACAAACCAGAAGGCAAATCTGGTTTAAATGTTTATTTTTTTTCCAGGTTGTACTCTTATTTCCAGTAAAAATCCATCCAGCCCCTCAGCTTCCAGCTGGCTCTTCTGTTTGCATTTAGATTAATATCCCCACAATCACGTCACATTTTCACCTGGTTGTGAGACTCTTCCTCTGTCCAGACCTCTGTGCGTCAGGAGGTCTTGTGATGGTTTCTGTATTTATTTCCACACAAGCTTTGGGACGGACACGTGAGAGTGTGTATGTCTCCATCACTGCTCCCTCCCTTGTTCCACAGGCTTCTGGATGACACTGTGGATGAAAAGGATGGAGCACCTTCCATCATCCAAACACTGATGCAACATTTATGTTATGCAGAGAAAGGAGGAAGGAATTAATAGGGAGGGAGAGACAGAGCAGAGAAGCAAGATGGTTTGAAGGAGAAGGAGTGAAGAAAACGGGGCAAAATGGATCCTGGAATCATAGCTTTTTATTACCCTTCCCAAATGGTTCCCCTACTTTTCTCCTGTGCCTACTTGTTAGGAGAAATTAGACCAACTATTCGTGAAGCCCGTCCACACAGCACAGTCATAGCACTATGACTCCACTTTAACTGCCACGGCTACAGACTACGGAATCCTGGCATTTGTACTCTGGTGAGGCACTATTGCTCTCTTCGCTAACAATTTTAAGCACCCCTCCCTAGACTGCAGATCCCAGGATTCCATAGGATAACATGGCAATTGAAGTGGTGTGATTGTTGTGTCACTCAAAAGGGCCTTTAGTCTAGCCTTGAAATCAAACAAGACATTGTGCAGCTACTCCAAATTTCTTAACAGATTTTATCTGATAAAATAGAGGAAGGAAGGTGTAACAACACAGGAGAGTTACGGATAGAAGATTATCACATCTGGCTTAGACATGATAAAAATCTTTTAACTTTGGCCATTTCCGCACTACAGTGTTAAACTGCTGCTATTCCACTATCAACCTCCTATGGAATTCTGAAGTTTGTAGTTTAGGGAAGGGCACTTCAAATTCTCAGCCAAAGAGCTCTTTGGTCTCAGTAAACTACAAACCCCAGAATTCCACAGGGCGTTGAAAGTGTAATAGCAGCAGTTTAACACTGTAGTGCAGAAATGGCCTTTGTTTACCTCCAGAGCCTGAAAAGTGTCTTTTTTAACAGTAATTTGTTCTTGTTGTTTGCTATTGTCTTTCAAGAGTAATCTGTCACTGTTGCTAATTGCAATATCAGGAAGTAACTTGTGTGGTTTGATTTGTTGCATATTACTTTTTTATTACTTTAGTTGCTTAAACTAACATTGGACTGAAAAAAGAATGGCATAAAACTCAAACAATTCTTGTTGAAGCATCCCTAAAATGTCTACAAATGCCCCCTTCGCCTTGAAAATTAAGCAGAAAATAGTACTTGCCCCGCAAACAATATAACTTCATTCACATCTGTTACATTACTTTTGAAATGAAACTTCATCCCACTTTCCTTACAAAAAATAATGTTATATCAGTGATTTTACTTGTAATTCATTATTTTCAAGCTCTGCTTTCTTTCATGCTCATTTTTTTAAAAATCTTAAACTAAATGGGAAGAAATTTGTACATTTGGGTAAGTTCTGATTAAACCTGAACAGAAATGAAATTTTCTCCTGCTTTAATTTTCTCCTGTCTCCCTTGGCATAATGCAATAAGTACAAGTATTAGAGATCCTAGCACTGAGTGGTGCATTTTGTACCTGCCTGCAATGCAGCTGTGTTAAATATCAGGGGTCTGTCAGGAAAAAAAGAAAAGAGGTGGCAAGATTTTTAGAATTTGTCATCTTAAAGAAAATTGTTGTACAATGCAAAAATGTTGTATATAAGACTGGCAAGTCTGGACTACACATGCCCTGCTCTTTCAGGGCCAAAAACTGAGATCTAAGAACAATCTGATATGTAGATGCTATAAGAGTGACGTTACAAGGAGAAGCCTCTGGCAATGTCACAAAGCACAATATTTTAATTATCAATCACAGGGTCAGGCATTCAAGTGAAAAAACAGAGTCTCTAACAAAGGAGGAAAATAAATGTGCGCACAGTTTTCAAGGCTGCATTCTCACCCTGAGATTCCTTTGCCTTGCTTCAAAAAATGGAGAACAGGTTCCAGGCCCTGACAGTCCTACTTCTATATTTTTATGAGTTGGGTCCACAGGACTAGGCACAACTGAAGAAAAAAGATAGGCATGGAATTAGGTGTATTTTTCTATGAGTATCTTTGAAATTAATAACAAAATGCAGCATATATTGCAAAGATGATCAACCTTAGGTCCTAGGTCTCGGTCGTACTTCCCAGAAACCCTAATCCATCCTGCTAGGGTCTCCTGATCACTTTCCCATGACACCATTGCTTGGTGGTATGGTTTCCCAGGCTTTTATTTTTCCATTTCCGTTCCAACTGTTGAAATGTTTTTCCCCCAGGTGCTGAGTTATCAACAGAGCTTTAAGTGAGAATATGTGGGTATTTTTCATATTGCGCTTTTGTCTTTGGTTCCACAACTGGAACCAGAACGTTTCTGAAATTAGATACAGCTCTCATGTGAAAGAGTACTGTAAAGCAGTCTAGACATTCAGGAATTCTGAGAGTAAGCTTGATAGGCAGATGAATATTTCATCTTCCTATTACTGCACATGGAAGCTGAGGCTTATTTTATATTGTGGTTCTGTGAATCAATCATGCACTGATATCTTAGGCCCAGCCCATATTCCCTCCTTCCTCCTCATACCTTGGGCCATTTCTGCACTACACTCTTATAGTGCGATTATTCCACTTTCAACACCCTATGGAATCCTCGGGTTTGCAGTTTCGGGAGGGGCTGCCCGGCCCCTCCTGAAACTGCAAACCCCAGGATTCCATAGGATGTTGAAAGTGAAATAATTGTGTTATAAGAGTGTAGTGCGGAAATAGCCTTGGTCTAAAAGAATCCCTGCTGCAGGCCTGTGTTAACAGCCCTATCAGGAGGCTGTATGGAACTTATATTGATTAGGGTTACCAGATTTCAGGTGCTAGCCCTACGTTTCAGGGACTCATTCCTCTTCTCTGGTCCTCAAGGTGAGAGAGAAAGTATCTCAGGCCATTTCCGCACTAGCCTGTTATAGCGCGATGATTCCACTTTCAACATCCTTTGGAATCCTGGGGTTTGCAGTTTCGGGAGGGGCCAGGTGGCCCCTCCCAAAACTGCAAACCCCAGGATTCCAGAGGATGTTGAAAGCGGAATCATCACACTATAACAGGCTAGTGCGGGAATGGCCTCAGAGTGAGATTAGTGCGTTGAAATGAATGTGTGTGTGCATGTGTATGTGTGTGCGAGCATACATACAAAGATAAAACTGTGTGTTGCAGGCTCTGCTCCAGGCTGCTTTGAGATGGCCAGGGAAATGGCAACTTCCATTTTGATAAAACCTGTTGTGTTGCTCTTGGTTGCGTGAAGCAAAGGTGCAGGTGCTGAGAAATTATACCATGCCTAAATTCAAATAGCAACTACTAGTGAGTTCTTCACAGTGGTGAAGAACCAGGGATAGGATGATAGCACATTGTCCAACATTTCACAGGTGAAAGCCAGGACACATGTGGCCAAGCAACATCAGGGTGGAGTCAAGATGACAAAAGCTATTAACGAGGCAGAACACACCAGCTAGGAGAGTCTGCAGCTGTTTGCTTTTACCTGAACCTGCTAGGAAGGAGAAAATTCTGCCCCTTCCTACCCTCTTCTCCATCATACCCCCTGAATCAAAAGAGTGCAAACCAGTTTTGCATTTTGAATTCAGTTTGCAGCAATTGAAATAGCCAAGCCAAAGATGAAGGGGACAAGTAGGAGAAGAGAGAAACCGAGACATTTTACAAGCAGCTGAAAAAGTGGGATGGTAAAGGATAATCTGGGACTGTTCCTGCCATATCAGGATAGTTGTAGCTCTCTTTTACAGACACTAAGGACATTTCTGCACTACACTGTTACAGTGCTATTATTCCACTTTCAACATTTTGTGGAATTCTAGGGTTTGTAGTTTACTGAGGCCAAATTGTTCTCTGGATGAGAATTTTAAATGCCCTTTCTTAAACTGCAAACCCCAAGATTCCGTAGGATGTTGAAAGTGGAATAATAGCACTATAACAGTGCAGTGCGGAACACCTAAGCTCATAATACATCTCTTTCTCTCACCCCTTCTTGCTATTTCTCCATTTCCTTGCTCTGCAATCCACTTAGCACCTCTCTAGCACTTAGTAGAAATATAAAAGGTCCTATATGCCATCTCGTGATGTTCTCTTGAGCCTTATACTTTCCAGATGACACCAGAGATTTTCGAGGTGATTAGTTCCACATAGTTTACACTTAATTGGCAACACAGACTGTCTCACAGAAATACCATTCTCTGTGATCTTCCTAGAAATGTTATTGTTGAGATAGGTCACTAGTTTCCAAAGCAGTGTTTGGATACTTTGCTGAGTAAGAACATAACACAGTTCTCAATGGGATGGCACTGATCCCCACAGTTTTTGAGGTCATCAGATGCCATTAAGGTGATATCAGCCTGTTTCTTAACAGCCACATCCATTCAAATGAGATATTTTCTGAATAAAACCAGTCTTCTAGGCCAGCTCTAGAGGTTATGGAGAACATAAAGAGGTGGGAATTAAAGGGATGATGGGATTTGCAGTCTGACATGGGGAAGATTGCATTTTGCCCCATTTGAACCCAATGATTTAAAAAGTAGGCTTTCACGGTACTTTAAATGGAATAAAAACAGCTAGAAAAATAGCCTTCTCTCTGTCCCACCACCTTCTCAGGTGCATCTGGTGGGCACACAAGAGAAGATGTTTTCCGTGGCTGTTCCCAGGCTCTGGAACTCCCTTCCTAGAGAAGTCAGACTCGGACCCTCCCTGCCTTCCTTCCATAGACAAGCAAAACATTTTTATTTCGGCAGGCACTCAATACATGACCATTGCCTGGTTGATGAAAAACCCTGGCTATTCTTAATTTATGTAGTATTTGTGGTTTGTTTGTGTTTTAGTTGTTACTTTAGTTATTGCTTTAGTTATTACTTGATTGTTTAATTTGTGTTTTAACTTTTATACATTATGATCTTTGGGCTATGTTTTCTTTTTTAAAAGTACTGTAAGCCACTTTGAGTCCTTCCAAGGAAAAAAAATCAGGCTACAACAACAATAATAATAATAGCTCCATAAATTGACTTTGTAGTTACAAGCTGTCATCCTGTTGAGCAGCTGCAGTGCTGCAAGCTAGACTTATGACCTTGTGCCTGTTTTGTGTTCATATTTACAACTGTGGCATTCTTGCCATGACTGCAGATCCCCATACCGGCAAATGGGATGCTGAAGGATGATGCACCCAGCCCCTCCTTCCAGTGAGCCATGGTGTGATGAAGAGTTGCAATACGACCCCACAAATGTCCTTCTTCTATTCACCAAGCCACGGCTTTGTGGAAGGAGGAGGTTGGATGCATCATCCTTCAGTGCATGGCAGCACCACAGAACTTCTTTGCTCAGTACCTCCGCCTGGCTTTTAAGTTAGGTTCTAGGAGGTTAAGTCAAAAAGTGTGGCTAAGACTAAGTATCTCCTTAAAAAGGAGATACTGAAGGCACAGTCTAAAACTGTGCCAATAAGGAGGAAAAATGGAAGGCATCTGAAGAAACCAGAATGGTTGACTAAAGAACTCTCAGCTGAGCTAAGAGTCAAGAGAAACATGTATAGGAAATGGAAGAAGGGGGAAACCACCAAAGAAGAATTTCAGCAAGTAGCCAGGAGATGTAGGGAGGAAGTCAGAAAGGCTAAAGCACAGAACGAACTTAGGCTGGCCAGAGACATTAAAAACAATAAAAAGGTTTTTTTTAAATATGTCCGCAGCAAAAGGAAAAAGAAGGAGACAATAGGGTCGCTGCGCAGAGAAGATGGCAAACTACTCACAGGGGGGAGAGAAAAGGCAGAACTACTTAACACCTTCTTTGCCTCCGTTTTTTCCCAGAAGGATACAAGCACTCAACCTGGTGGTTGGGGAGCAGGGGGGAAGCAGAGGAAATGAGGCACATAATAAGTAGAGAGGTGGTACAGGAATACCTGGCCACATTGGATGAATTCAAGTCTCCAGGGCCAGATGAATTGCATCCTAGGATATTAAAAGAGCTGGCAGAGGTCATTTCGGAACCGCTTGCTATAATTTTTGAGAAATCTTGGAGGACAGGAGAAGTTCCAGCAGTCTGGAAGAGAGCAAATGTTATCCCCATCTTCAAGAAGGGAAAAAAGAGGACCCAAATAATTATCGCCCAGTCAGCCTGACATCAGTACCTGGAAAGATCCTGGAGCAGATCATTAAGCAGTCAGTTTCTAATCATTTAGAAAGCAATGCGGTAATCACGAGAAGTCAACATGGATTTCTCAAAAATAAGTCATGCCAGACTAATCTTATCTCTTTTTATGATAGAGTTACTAGCTTGATAGATGAAGGGAATGCTGTGGATGTAGCATACCTTGATTTCAGTAAGGCCTTCGACAAAGTTCCCCATGACATTCTTGCAAAGAAGCTAGTAAAATGTGGGCTGGACAGGTCTACTGTTATTTGGATTTGTAATTGGTTGACCGACCGAACCCAAAGGGTGATCACGAATGGCTGCTTTTCATCCTGGAGAGAAGTGACTAGTGGGGTGCCACAGGGTTCTGTCCTAGGCCCAGTGCTGTTCAATGTTTTTATCAATGACTTGGATGAAGGAATAGAGGGCATGCTCATCAAATTTGCAGATGACACTAAATTGGGAGGTGTTGCTAATACGCCAGAAGACAGGATCAAAATTCAAAATGACCTGGATAGATTGGAGAGCTGGGCCAGGGCGAACAAAATGAAATTCAACAGAGAGAAATGTAAGGTCCTACACTTAGGCAGAAATAATGGAATACAGAAATATAGGATGGGGGACACGTGGCTGGATAGCAGTATGTGTGAAAGGGATCTAGAAGTCTTCATAGACCACAAGCTGAACATGAGTCGGCAGTGTGATGCGGCAGCCAAGAAAACCAATGCAATTCTCGGCTGCATCAATAGGAGTATGGTGTCTAGATCGAGGGAGGTACTGGTACCACTCTACTCTGCTTTGGTTAGACCCCATCTTGAATACTGTGTCCAGTTCTGGGCACCCCAATTCAAGAAGGATATTGACAAGCTGGAGCAAGTCCAGAGGAGGGCGACCAAAATGGTGAGAGACCTGGAAGACATGCCCTATGAGGATAGACTTAGAGAGCTGGGTATGTTTAGTCTGCAGAAGAGGAGGTTAAGAGGGGACATGATAGCCATGTTTAAATATTTGAAGGGATGCCACGTAGAGGAAGGAGGGGACTTGTTTTCTGCTGCTCCAGAGACCAGGACAAGGAGCAATGGATTCAAGCTGCAGGAAAGGAGATTCCACCTGAACCTCAGGAAGAACTTCCTGACAGTCAGGGCTGTCCGGCAATGGAATCTGCTGTCTCGGAGTGTAGTGGAGTCTCCTTCCTTGGAGGTTTTTAAGCAGAGGCTTGATGGCCATCTGTCAGGAGTGCTTTGAGGGTGTTCCTGCATGGCAGGGGGTTGGACTGAATGGCCTGTGTGGTCTCTTCCAACTCTACATTTCTATGATTCTATGATTCTATATGTCTCATGCAGGAACTCAGCCAGCATACACAAGGCTTGTTAGCCTGCAAGATGATCTACTAGCCTGCTAGGAAGCTGGTAGCCTACATTAACAGATTGGCCAGTGACTCTGTGAAGGGTAGGCCTTTGGGAGATCTATCTGGGAGCCCACTCAGAAGAATGAGCAGGAAGGTTGCCCAATGTAGCAGGGTAGTTTACTATGCTGTGAAATAATTGAAGGGATATTAGCATCCGAAAAGCACACTCTCCTATAAGACCGTGGAGTCATGCAGTGAATGTTGTTGAACTGGAAGTCCTACTGAACATAGCCAATGGGGAGGAACATTGGGAAACGCAGTCCAACTGTAACCGGAGGGCTGCATGATCCTCAGTTCTGGTCTCAGATCTAAAATGATCTAACTGCATCCAGGACTGTGGGAAGGAGGCAACAGATCTAAATTTGCTATGAATATTCAGAAAGGGTTTTAACTCTTTCCTCAGCTTCTGTATATACTATTTACACCCACCCTGACCCTGCCATCTTGCTCACTGTAGCCCACTACATGGGAATCCTCACAGGAGGTAGTGTCAGGCTCCCAGCATTACATCTGTTGTGGGCACTGGGAGAGGAATTCTGCAGAGGAGGGAAAAAAACCACCTCCTGCATGGGCAGCACAGCTTATAGGCTACTAGCTTCTTAATAGGCTAGGGGAGAAATTTGCCTCCCAGTACTGTCAACAGGACAAGCCTCAAAGCTACCTCTGTCTCTTCTCCCAGTCTCCTTAGAAAATAGGGCTGCTAGAGTGGAAACTAGATATAGTTGCTGTATCTTTAATGGTTGTGTAGAAGAGGAAACTTCAGCAAATGTTGCTTGTCTTGCAACCAGGGAACACCTGCTGGAACTTCCTCTTCTGCATGAAGGTATAGGAACCATCTCTGGTTTTCACTCTGGCAACCCTATTAAAAAGGTAGTATGGGGATACAGCTCCCAGAATCCATCAGATAGCATGTGGTGTATAAAAAGTCATTTTTAAGCAAAGCAAGAGACATGTTTCAAGATGCTAACAAGATGGTCTTATTAGCTAAAAAGCCCGGTGCTTTTCAGCTTATAGGGTATTTTTAAGGCTGTCATCAAAGGGCCCACTTAGATGTGAAACTGAAGAAATTTCTGAGCCAGGAATTCCAAAACAGCATGAAAACCAAGCTTTGCCTTTGCTACTCCCCCCGCACCCAGTGGTTATAAGAGAAGGGCTTTTCCTTCATCTATTGCTAAGATAGAAACAAATAATCTTGTGCAAGAGAGATAGGGTGACCTGTGTCTCTTCCAGCAGTGTGCTCCCATTTCTGCATGGAATTGTACATGTTTACCTGAATGGAATTCATGATCACCTCTGGTTATTGTTTGAGTTGTTAAATACAAGGCTGCTTTAATTTTTAGTACTTTTAAGGAGCCTGTCATACACAGTTTGTTTCCATATTGGCTATTTAGCTTGAAATAGTCATTCAGCATTCACTTTCACACCTCTTAAGCAGGATGCATGCAAAATCATTGCCAATGTGTGGGTCTCGGTGTTTTCCAAATATTCCTCCCAATTACCCATGTCCTTCCATTATTTCCCCCCACCACACACTTAGCATTGGGAAATAGCACGATTCCACAATGAAGAACAGAATGAGGAACAAATAATAATTAACACACACGAACACCAAACAGCAAATAGGAACTGACTACTTTATGGAGATATGTAGAAGAAATTCTCCGACTATGCTCAACAGGAAACGGTTAGAGGCTGATAGCGAAGAAAAGAATTTATGATTAACTTTCTAACAGTACATGTCTAAACATGTTTATTCAGAAAGCCCTTTTGTGGTGTGAATACAATGTAGATCAAAAACTATCTAAAAAACATCCTTAACTTTCATCACACAAAGGGAAGCTTCTAATTTTGTTTTATAATCCATATAAAAAGTTTATAATTAACTTTTTAATGACTAATCAAAAGGCACCCTCAACTTTTATACTCAAGGAAGCGTATAATTGTATTCTGCAGGGTAACTTTTAGAAAGCTTCTAATTACGTTTCTAAATATAGCGTAGCCTAACGCTTTCCCCCATTCGCTTGTCATAAGCAACACATAATGTTAAGGAGGAAGACAATGGCCCTATCCATGTGGCTGGTGCAACCATGCCAAGAAAGAAGCAGTGGAGGAGGAAGCTTCTTACATCATGGCATGGCAGTAGAGATAACGTGGTTGTAGGTATTGCCCTGACATGTTGGATGGCCACAAAAATCATCATCGTCAAGAAAGGAAGCTGCCCTCTCCAGGCTGCTAAAGAAAGTGCTTGTGGTGATGTAATGGTCAGTTTCACTGATGTCCATCACCAATAGCCAGTTGGCCATAGTTCCATAGACAAGGGTCAAAGCAACTGCTAGGTAGAGTAAGGCAGCAGACTTTTAGATGTCTTGAAAGTGAAAACCTGGAGAAAATGACTGTATTATGTGAATTCAATATAAGAAAGCAGGAGGGAGCATAAGTAACAAGTCCCCCAAAGGGTACTGTTACCTTCACCTGAATCTAGATCAGTGGTTTTCAACCTTCCTAATGCCGTGACCCCTTAATACAGTTCCTCATGTTGTGGTGACCCCCAACCATAAAATTATTTTCATTATTTAGTTAGTTAGTTAGTTATTTCCAACGTCGAATAGATTGGAAACACTGCCCTAAATCACTGCTCTGGATAGACTTCTAATGCCTAAAAACTGGTAACCCTCCAGTATATGTATTTTCCGATGGTCTAAGGCGACCCCTGTGAAAGGGTCGTTCGACCCCCAAAGGGGTCGCGACCCACAGGTTGAGAACCGCTGATCTAGATTATCACTCTTTTCATCGATCACAAAGTGGCTTTTGTAGATCAAATAAATTTCAAAAGAGAAGCTGAACATGAGTCAGCTAAATTCAGGGACATTCCCCAATCTCAGTCTGGTATCAAAGGTATGAAACGGAACATTGGTTTCTTAGCAAACTGCAGCTGAGATCTACATTGAGCAGTTGGAACAGAAATGATATGTCAGCATATTTTTGTATCTCTTCCCCACTCCCTTCAGCTGTCAAGCGCCAGGATATACCGTCCAACAGTCCTGATTTGGCAGGGATGGTCCTGATTAATCACCTGTCATCCCACTGTTTCTGCTCCTTTTTTTCATCTCCTTTTAAAATGTCCCAGTTTCCCTCTCCTCCTCCCATTTTCCCCCTTAGTCCTCAGCCTATTTCCATTGCTGCAAACTGAGTTCAAAGAGCAAAAGTAGTGTGTAGTAGAAAGGGGAAGAAGTGGGGAGATAATTCAGACTATGAAGAAGTATTTGGTCTCATCTTGTGAGGAGAAAAAAAATGACGCACAAATGGAGTGCAACTTGCTTTTCCTTCCCTTTAGATCCCAAGGCAGCTACCATCTCCATTGTCTGAATTGCCTTTCCCTTCCTTTCCTCCCGTTCTCATTGGAAAGCAGCAGTCCCTAACAGAGCTTGCCCCCTGCTAGGGTGAAGTTTTGCACTCGGCCTGAGAATATCCTTGTCCAGGAAAAGATATACACATGTGTGAGCTGTACTTGTTGTGTGCCTTCAAGTTTTTTCTGACTTAGGGTGACCCTCAGGCAAACCTATCACAGGTTTTCTGGGGCTGAGAATATGGAACACACCCAAGGTCTCCCAATGGGTTTCTACGGCTGAGTTGGGAATTGAAGCCTAGTTCCCAGGGTTGTAGTCAAACGCTCAAACCACTACACTATATTGGATCTCATATGTGTGAGTGTTTGCTGTTGGGTTGTGTGCCTTAAGTCATTTCTGACTTATAGTGATCCTCAGGTGAACCTATCATGGAGTTTTCTGAGGCTGAGAGTATGTGGGTTTCCATGGCCAAGTGGGGAACTGATCCCTGGTTTCTAGGATTATAGGCCAACACTCAAAACACTGCACCACACTGATTCTCAAGCCATACTTACCTACCCTTATGTCATTAGCCATTTCCACACAGGACTGTTATAGCACTATGATTCCACTTTCGACATCCAGTTATTCCACTTTCAACATCCAGCCGGCCCCTCCCGAAACTGCAAACCCCAGGATTCCATAGGATGTTGAAAGTGGAATCATAGTGCTATAACAATCCCGTGCGGAAATGGGCACTAACAGGATGCTGCTCCACACATATTAATTGGCTGGTTTTCAGAACAGCTTGTGTTTATGCATTTTAAAAAAAAATCAAAATCTAAGAGAACACTCTGACTTCTTGACAGCAGATCTCGGTGTGTTAAGTTTAAATTAACTGCTTAGCAAGCTTAATGTTCTTTCTCATCAGTTAAGTGCCCTACTTATTTCCAGGATGTTTATATGAAGTAACCCTTTGAAAGTTTATGACCAGTGTTAATAACAAGATTGTCATTGTTATCTGTGTCACATTTCACTCCTGTTCTACCGCCACCATCACTGTTATATGTGCAACTGGGGAAGTTGATTATGAAACCAATGGGAAACTAAAAATGCTAGTCTTAAAAGATGTTGCAAGATTCTTTTTTGTTATTCCAGAATGTGCACATAGAAACCATTTGTTATTTATCAAGGTTTTCTTGACCTTTGTCTTTATGTATTGATGCAATTTTGAGGAAATATGCTTCTCTCTATTTCTACTTTCAGCAAAAAATATTTTATTTCTCTACACTTTTTTGATAACCTTCTTCTCTTGTATGCTGTTAAATATTGTTAAACACCAATCAGTTAGTTCCGAATGTTTATAATTTCATTTCCAGTTACGCGTGGTTTTTGTACAGACCACAGAGAATCTGTGGAAAATTATCCCCCAGTTATTTTTTTAAACATGACATTTATTTAAGAAGGTCCACCAACAAAAAGAACCCTATGTCCAGACCCTAGTGACATCAGAAACTGATGGAAAAGGAAGAAGGTTTATTTGAGAAAGGTGTTCAATACAACACCAGCTTAGAAATAATCTTGCTGCATTTGCCATGGTGAAGCAAATAAGGCATAAATTTTCTGTTTAAATCTTTGAGCCCAAATCAGAAAACACTGGTGTCCGTGTGTTCAGGAATAGGAAGTCTCAATGTAGGCCTCATTTGCATCTTCTTCTCTTTTATTTTGCTAGATCAAGCATGGTGAACCCCTTTTTAATCTGAGGACTGACTTCAATTTCAGAAAATTTTTTAGGAGTTCAAATGCTCCCTCAGTCATGGAAACCCACCTGATGACTTTGCTCACATCACAGGCCATTTCCACACTGGACTGTTATAGCACAATTATTCCACTTTCAACATCCTATGGATTCCTGGGGTTTGCAGTTCAGGGAGGGGCCTCAAGGGCTAGTGCAGAAATGGCCACACTCTCTCAGGGCAAAGACAAGGCAAGAGCAACTCCCCTGAACAAATTCTGCCAAGAAAACCCCATGATGAGTTGGCCTTAGAGTCTCCTTAAGTCAGAAATGACTTAAAGGCACACAACAAGAAGAAGAACTTTTATATTTTTTGTGTTCACATTCGCTTGGGAGCTTTGCTTACCCTTGTTCCACTACATCACTCACGCTCAAGGCTGACTTATGATATGGTAATTATTCCAAATCAGGTTTACACTTATTACATGATTGCAATGACCCAAAGTGCTCCCCCAATCCCGCGTTTGAAGCCTCACAGCCCCCTCCCCAATGCAGCCATTTTTGAAACATTGGACAGCAAGGCAATGGGTAATGAGAGGCCCAACCCTCTTCTGGTCATGGGGTGTGCTGAGACAGGCAGCAGGAACAGGACCCTGACAGGATCCCACTTGGGTCTCTGCAGCTGCCTATTTCAGGGCACCTTGAAACCAAGAGAGGGCTGGAGTCATTGTTATGCACCACTCCATTCTCCAACACCCCAGAAATGACTACGTTGGTGGGGGTGCCATGAGGTTTTAAAAGTAGGATTTTGGAAAGCAGCAATGGGAGACATTGTACAGTGGCCCCCTTGTACAGTGAACCCTCGTGAAAGTGGAAAAACTGCAAATTACTGTCCCCACGATCCCCCTCCCATTCTCTTCTGGAGCTTCCCCTTTCCCATTCCTTTGCCTCTGGCTCCAGCTTTCCCAGGAAAATGAAAAAAGTCAAGCTAAAAGGCTTACCAGTACTTTCTTCTCAGACAGGGAAGAGCAGAGTCCTAGCTACTTCTGGTCACCATCTTGAGAAAGGAGGGGAAGGAGCAAAATGAACACCTGACCAATCAGCAACCATTACACAACAGAATGTGCAGCCACGTACGCCTCCAGCAGTGCAAAGGGACTTTGCTCACCCAAAAGGAAAAACTGTTCATTTTAAGCACAAGCCTGGAAAACCTGGGTTAAGGAATGCAAGGGCATGAGAGAAAGGATAAAAGGGGGCTGGGAGGCAAGCATTTGCCTCATGAACAATCAAATTCATGAAGATCAAACCCAGAAATGTGGCAGGAGGAGTGTAGTTATGTGTCTCAGTAGAGGATTTCAGGTCACTAATTTCCGCAGTAGGGATAAGCAGCCTGGTGCTCTCTATATGTTTTTGGCTTGCAGCTTCCATAAACCCCAGAGGATAACAAGTTATCTAAACCATTGCTTCTATAAGTGGTGGTCCTGGCAGTAGTGGTGGTTGTTGTGAGTCCCTGGTGAGTTTCCAGGAAAGAAAGAAAGAAAGAAAGAAAGAAAGAAAGAAAGAAAGAAAGAAAGAAAGAAAGAAAGAAAGAGGTAGAATCAATGGACACAAATATGGTACATATTCCTGGCGTTCTGGGGGAGAAAATTGCCCATCCCTTACATCAGATAGCTTGAGGAGTGTTGGTCTATATAGGTCTAAGGCTGTTGGCACTAGCTCTCCAAGATGTCATACAAGAGTCTTTCCCAGGCTGATCTTTGGATGGGGGAGACTGAAGGTCTGAACTTAAGACCATCTACATTGAAAGCACTCTTTTTTTTTTTTTTTTTGCTGAATTATGGGTCCACAACAGAGTTAGGCAGCTGTGCTAGGTCTGGAGGCCTTTTGTTTAATGCTGCAGAACCATCCAGGAGCAACATGGACTACCAAAATAAATAAATAAGCAAAGCAAACAATAAAAAGCCCATAGTGGCCAGAAGTCCACTTCCGGATGTCAAAAATATTTTGATGTTAAGCAGTACAGTAAGGCCTTGCAGCCTTTTGAAAGGTCATTTGTTGCATCTGGAGGCTTCCAAGGACAGTAATTCACTCTTCTATTCTTTCTTTTTTCTTTTGTTTTTCTTTTCTTTTTTGGCCAGGAAAAGATTGGTGCGGGGACTCTGGAGGTGTCAATGGTTGCAGAAAGATCTTGGTGGGGGAGGGCTCATGCCCTTTGCCTGTCCTCGGCCCTACAGGGGACATTTCAAACCCCAAAGGATTATGGATGCAAGTGTGGCTTGGGGATGTATGAATGCAGTGTGTAGATGCTGAGCGTGGAGCACTCGTGTCTGTTGGGGAAGGCCAGGGGATGTGGAGCGCCTGTTGGGTGAGGCTCCTGGTATTTTGCCAGAATGCTGAGGCAATAGCACCCATTCTGCTTTCTCCCTCCCCAGGCTTCCTCCTCTACTTTTCTCCCTCCCTTTCTCACTCCTATATTCCCCAGAAGTTACATCATCCTTTCCTGTCGGGCAGCATGAAAGCAGCTGTGGAATGATAATATTTAGACTTTGGCATCCTCGTGACCCCACCGTTGGGGCAGCATGCGTGCTATAGGCACCCCGTGACTCACGCTCTGGACCCAGAGAGTGTGCGGAGAAGCAGGGGAGGAGCGGGGGAAGAGAGGATGTGGGTAGTGTGAAAGCCAAGGGGAAGGGCATCCACTCCTGCCCTGCTTGTGTATATATACCCCTGTGCCTGCTAGCTGGGAGCAAACCTGGGTGGACTGGGATAGCAATAAGGGAACAGAAGGAGTTCTCTCCTATTTTGAACATTTCAACCAATTGGATTTTAAGTTCTTTTTTATTTGTTTGTTTTACTTTCAAACATTAAAAAAAACTATTCCTCAAACCCAATAGAAACTTTCAACCATTCTTCGTGGATTGAAGTTTCTTTTTCGGATTTGGGGCACCAGGGTTCTAAGTGGTAGATCTTGGAGTAGAAGTGAATCCTAGTGAGTTGAACCTGCTGGAGCAGGGATCCAGAACTCTCTGGTTCTTCTCTGGAGAAAAGAGTAAGGTCCAGGGAGCTGCAAGACCCAAAATCTGGGGACTAGAACCTTAAGTTCTTGGTGTTCTTTGGGCACCTGGTGTTTCCTCTGCCATCTGGCTTTGCTTGTCTCTTGGGACAGACCTTCTTCAAGCCATGACGGCCACTTCTGTCCCTCTTGGATGCAAAGGCTGCCTTCTTTTTATCATCAGCCTGGTTTTCTGGGCTGCCTTCCTCCGCACAGTGTCCACTTTCCCCCTGCCGAATTCCAACCCCATCTACCAATTTGATGGGCAAGTTCGGCTTCGCCACCTCTACACGGCGGATGAGCAAACACACCTCCACTTGGAGATCTTGTCAGATGGCACAGTGCGTGGATCCAGGTTTCAGAATCCCTTCAGTAAGTATTTGGGGAAATGCTTGGGATTCATTCGAAAGGGTTCTGAATTGGAGGTGCATTTATGTGTATGTGTGTGTGTATGTATCAGACTGGGTGACATCTGGGGGTTCTCTGGGAAAAGGGTAGCTAGAAGAGGGAAAAACATCTCTTGAATGCTTTGCTGGAAGCTGGAATTTCAGCAGGTGTATCTTTTGGCACTGCTATAATGATGATGGACTGCGCTTCCTGAAATCCAATTTTGGACAGTAGTGAGTGCTACGGAGACACTATGGTGCCCCATTCTGCAAAGGTTAAAGCAACTGGGCATGTTTAGCTTGGTGAAGAGAAGATTGAGGGGTGACATACCTCAAGGGCTATCACAGAGTGGAGGATGCAGGGTTGTTCTTTGCTGCCTCAGAGGGCAGGGCAAGGTCTAATGAAGTAACAAGAAGGTAGATTTTGACTGAACATTACAAGGAATTTTTTGACAGTAAGAGTGGTTTCAGCAATGGAACCAATTGCCTAAAGAGGTGTTGGGGGTCTCCTTTTCTGGATGTCTTCAAAAAGAGGTTGGACAGCTACCTGTTGGAGATACTTTAGCTGGAGCTCCTGCAAGAGCTCTATGATTCTATGATTCTATCTTAGCTTTCACGGAGCAAAGCATCGCAGGACAAAGCAACCAGAAAGATAGGCTGAGGCATGGAATGGATAGGAGAAGGTAGAGCCACATAATCTTTAGCGACAGTGTGAGGCTTAGAAGTTTGCAAACATTCTCTGGCTTTGAATCTGACAACCAGATGAAATCATGATGTTACATGCTAGAGCTACTGGTGGATCTGAAGAGGAGGAAGGTGACTAGATTAGAAGAAAAGGACATGGACTGAGGACTAGTGACCCCCCTTCACCCTTTCTTCTCTGCTGGATTTCTTTCAGGTTTGATGGAGATCAAAGCTGTGAAGCCAGGAATCATTCGCATGCAGGCCAAGAAGACCTCTAGGTTTCTCTGCATGAATCCTAATGGACACCTCTATGGCTCGGTAAGTTTGATTGCCTGGATGTATGTTTGGCAGTCTGGGGCCCAGTCCAGAAGTAATTAGTGACAAACAACAAGCAACTTGTTATTAGTTCATTTTTGCAATAACCTGTTCTAACTAGGGCTGACAACTTCATTTCTTTTGCAGTACCATTGTAACTATCTAAGTTAATTTTTTAGTTTCTTTTAAAGAAGTGGTGGGCGGCCTCGCTACTTTGATTATGTTGTATCACAAGCCAATTGTTTCTAGCATTTCTAATTACTTTCGAATACGGAGGAAGGAAAGAGTTACTGTCCAGAAATTTTACCTAGATTGTGTGGAATAATAACAAAAATAATAACAACAATAATAATATAATTATCAACAACAACCTTTATTTATGATGCCCTTTGCACCAAAGGAATCTCAAACATATACAATCAAAGGTAAAGACAAAAAAACATAACATTATATATATATATAAATAAAATCCCCAACATCTCACCAGCCTCTAGCCATCTCAACAACCTCAGGCACAACTCAGCAGCTTAAACTAGTGAATCAAAGAGGTCTTCTACCCATTATGGAAACAGGTGAGAACTTTCTTCAACTAGACGTCCAAAGGAAGACTGTTCCACAGATGTAGAGCCAGATCTTGAAAAGCTTACAGCCTTGCATGTTGGTGGAACACAAAACAATCCTTTGCCTGTAGATCTTAAATTTCTAGATGGCACCTGCCATGCTAGCTAAGCTGCTACGTATACTGGGTGCAGAGTCCAGAGTCCTAAATGCAAGAACCAAAAATTCGAAATGGGCCTTAGCCTGAACTGGTAGCCAGTGAAGGGATCTGGGTAGGAGAAACGTGCAAATAGGGAGGTTTAAAACAACCCTTAGTTCTGAATTAAAGTCAGAGAAAAAGAAAACAAGAAGGCAACCCCACCAGTAGGGTATTAAAATAATCGAGGTGTGACATAACTAAAACCTGGAAGAGGAGATGGGCAGTTTCGATGGTCATCCTACAGATCCTATGGATCTTCAAAGGATGGAAATTACATGCCTTTGCTATCACCCCAATAAAGGGGCACAGGAACAAACAGTCATCCATCAGGACTCCGAGGTTGCTGGCAGCTGAAACAAGAACTACTGTGCAGTCCTGTAAACAGAGTGGAGGATATGAAAGAGGGGCTCCTGGATGGTCAGGCTGAAACACCAAGATCTCTGTTCTTTCCCATATTCAGCTCAAGACAGTATTTGGCCATCCACAAAGAAACGCTTGACAAGCAGTCCATCATAGACTTCTACACAGAGGCATCAATTCATTTAAAACTGGAAAATCTGTGTGTCATCTGCACAAATTTGATATCAAAAACCCAAATCTGAAATTAAAAAAAAAATCCAAGAAGGAGGGTATATAATGAAAAAAGAAGAGGGCCCAAAACTATTATGTCATCCACTGAGACTCTTGGAGGGCAGTGATGTAATCATATTGGCCATTTCCGTACTACACTCTTATAGTGCGATTATTCCACTTTCAACATCCTATGGAATCCTGGACTTTGCAGTTTGGGGAGGGGCCAACCCCTGAAATGATGAATGATGAAATGATGAAGGGCTTCCTTTCTCATTGTTTGAAGATATAAAACGATCTTCCAGCAAATGCTCTTTGGTCCTTTTGGTCAAGATGGGAATTTGGTGGATTAGATGCAAAAATCTAAGTTATCTTGAAGCCAAAATGCCTGGAACAGGTTCTTTTAGGGACAAACCACAGGGATGTCAGATTGAAAACTGGAGAGGTCTCTTGAACATTTATGGGCTGTATAGCAAGAGGGAGGTGGTTGCTTGTCTTGCAACCAGATAGCAACCCACACCTGCTGAAATTCCCTTTTCTACACAATATTAAGGTACAGGACTCATTTCTAGTCTTCATTTTGGCAACTCTGCTCATGATGTCAGAAGATCCATGCTCAGGCTGTATACATTGTTGTTTTTTTAAAATTAACAGCTGTATGAATAGGAACAAAATTCTACAAACACAGGGGTGACAGTGCTGATCACAAAAGAAATTTCATCGTCCATATTGTGATAAAATCTTTATAGATCGAATTAATCTGGACATTCCAGGGAAGCTGTTTTCAGCTAACTATTGGGAGAAACCTTAGATGTATTGTATGCTATGCTAGGCATAGTGTAGGATAAGAGCATATATCACAAGAATTATATATACTTTGAACTAAACATTGGATTAAATTATTGCACCAAGGCAGCTGAAATTCCTGTTGAGAACAAAAACAAGCAACCTGTACAAATTGTGTCCATTTTGAACAACTCTTTTTATTCAGTTGATGCATATATGCAAAGAACTTTGCAAATCACAGCACCTCTATCTCACTTTTTGCTTCACTGATTTTGGCAGATTATAGTATACTTGCAACACCATTTCCCCCCTGATAAGGGCTATCTACTTGATAAAGCAAGAAGGCGATTATTCTCATGATTACAAATAATTTTATAGCATGTTTTGACAGATAGTTAATATGTGTGTGATGGAATAAGGAAATGATAAATGCATTAAACTCTTGGCCCTGACTCAAACTCTGAGCTCATATACAGTGTTTATAGAACTGTGGAACACATAACCACCCCACACTAATTACTGAGATGCTCTTGAATAATAAAAATCTCTGTGTGTGTGTTTGTGTGTGTGCGCGCATGTGTGGCTTGCAGTCCTTCTCACAGACTCTTGGGTGAGGGTGGCAAGGGAATTAAAGAGTTTGTTACAAGATCTAGAACAATGGCTGAGATCCTGTATTGCCCAATATTGTTGTATAAGTTCCACAGGTGGAACTCTGTTATAGCTCCGCAGTCACCATCTTCAGGACTCATGGTTTTGCTGAGATAGCCCCACTGAATAGCCATTTCGCAGCTGGTAGAGAGCGCAAGGGAACGGAGAAGCATTCTCTGGCTGTGCCCCAGAGCCAGAGACAGACCAAAGACATCTTACATTGAGATCCACCTGGGGGGTCTGTCGATGATGTTACTGGTTTGCATCCAGAACATAGTCAGCTACTTGTCCAATCCCTCCCCGTGGAATGGATGTTCAGGTAGGCTGTCCCAGCAAACTTCTGAATCCTGGTGGGGTTTTGTCCAATGTGAAGGGGAAAAGAATACTTACCTCCTCAATGACCAGAAAAAAGCACCAGTGTAAGGTGGACTTATGATTACACGTTGCTAACAGGATCCACTCCTGTCCACTTCTACAACTGTTTCTGATCTCATGTAACCACGTCAGTATAATGCAGGGCTGGGAATCATGCAGCCTTCTAGATACTGTTGAACTGCAACTGCCAACATTCCTTACCCTTGGCCATGCCATGTCTAAGATCCATGGGAGCTGCAGTTCAAGAACATTTAGAAGGCCAAACAATTCCCATCCCTGGTTTTGGGGTCACACAGTTCTGCAGAGGATGTGGTGCAGCTCAGTTTGGCACTGGTATGCGGCCAACACAGATTCAGCTGATAGTTTGATGGAACTTGTGAGGCTGGTCTGCAGTGAACTCGGAGATGCCTAAACTTTGTTGACCTCCATCTGCAAATAATCTAGGACTTTGGGATTATTTTTCTCTGCTGTGAAATAATTGTATAGAATGAAAGGGCCAGTAGTTGCAAGTCATGCTGATGGGGCAATTTTGATAGCTGTAGTGTAAACAGTAAACTTTGCAAACTCTAATGACCTCAGATGACTCCGAAATGATACGTCTTTATAATGGAAATATGATTTGCTTGAGTAATTGTACCATAAATAAAGTAATAATCTCACTTGTATTTCTTCCCTTAACAGTTGTCCTATTCTGAGGAGGCATGCAACTTCCGTGAGATGATTCTCCGCGACGGTTACAACCTCTACTATTCCGAAACCTATGACATTCCTGTCAGTCTCAGCACGACGGTGAAACTGGGTCAAAGCCATCAGTTGCCTCCATTATCCCAGTTCCTGCCATTAGTCAACAAAATTCCCCTTGAGCCTGTGTTTGTGGACTACGACTTTTATGAACAGCAATTGGACGTTGAATCGGCTGACCCTCTGAGCATTTTAGGCCAAAACCCTCGTTTCATGAGCCCAAGCTATGTCTTCTGATAGACTGGGACTCCTGATTGCTTGGGAGGGGTTATGAGGTCAAACGTCTAAGCAGAACCTGGAGTTCTGGGTCTTCTTGCCATAAACATATTGAAACACTTCAGTCTGAAGGAAAAGAGAAAAGGAGGACATTGCTTTTGGTACAGAGACACTGTAAGGATGACTGACATCTTTATATTGAATTGTTGACTCCAGCATCCCAAGACTGCTGTAGTTGCACCCTAGTGGTGTAAGCAGACAAAAGTGTAACTAGCTTCTTAGACACATACAGAACGTCAACCAGCAGTAGAGACAAAGTTATTGGGGATTTGAGACTGACGTTTGCTTGCTTTTCTTATGCTTATTGTTCATCTTTCCAGATGGGATCTTTTCCTCCTATCTATTTAAATAACTTATTTATTATACATATGTCAGGTTTATTTATTGAGGGATGCAGAACAGACAGGCATAATAAGATTTTTTTTTTTTTGCTGGCAAATAATTTATATATTGTTATTTATACAGACGTATGTATATGTATGTATATTATATTATATGTCTCCATTATTTATTTCCTTTCCTGGAGAGGGAATGGCTATTGTAGTCTATTCTGTTGATATGTTTGTAATGATCTTGTGCCTCAGATTTTTTTTTCTGGCTTTCTCCTTCTTTTTCTTTTCAATGAATACTTGAGAAGGAAGAAAGCAGTGGAAATGCAGCAGTGGGGTTTTGTAGATCTGAAGAGACCACCGCAGCCAAAAATAGGATTTTGAGTCTGATCACATTTACAGAGGACAAGTGTTTGTACCATGCTTGATTTATCAGCAGAGGATAAAAACATAAGAAGCAACAGACAAACTTCAAAAATGCTTTGATTTTGATTTGGTACCCAGTTCAAGTTACTACAAAGGAGAGACAGAGAACTCATGGCCCTCCAGTTGTCATTGAACTGCACCTACCATCATCTCTCACTACTGTCTGTACTGACTATGCTTGCTAGGAGTTTCACTCCAACATAATACGGAGGTTCTCAAAAGGAGTGTTTCTCTCTTTCATCCCAAATCAAATCTCCTTCCTCCCACTGCCTTGGCTGCACTTCGTGTATGAAACAGTTTAAGGGAAGGACAGTCAGTGCTGATCATTTTTATTTATTTATTTATATGCTGTATTGATTTTTCATAGAAGTGCTGTATTTTTTCAGCACCAGTGTTCTGTGGCCACAGTGTTGTGCCAGGTCTTTGATTTCAAATAGTGTGACAGCACTGTGATTTCTCAGCATAATTGCTCAACCCTTTTTTTTTTTTTTTTTTTAAATACCATCTTCTCTTTTTATTACCTAGTTCCTTGTGTTTTCCTGTTGAACAATGCCATGAATGTAACAATGGCCAACATGTGAGATATGTGCTTTGAAAAGAATGTGAATAAAGCATTGATTTAAAAATTCTGGTGGTGCATTTTAAAAGGTAGTGTCAGGTAATCTTAGGTATATCTTAGCTTTTAAGGCTTAATGAAGTTGTGACTGTGACTGTTAGTTGGGGTGTCACCACAAAGCAAGCACTGACAAGCGAGTGGTCTGGGATTTTCCTTCACAAGTGGATGGTTCAGATCAGGGAATCTGCATCTGCTTTTAAAGAACATCACCACCTCCAACATTTCACAGATGAAAACTGGGACAAGTGTGGTCATGCAATATTAGAGTGTGGTCAAGATGGCAAAAGTTATTAATGAGGAAGAAAGTCTAAGCTAGGAGAGACTGCAGCACTTTGCTTTTGCCCAGGCCTACTGGAAAGGAAAAGAGTCTGCCCCTTCCTCTCCTCCCCCTGCCCAAATTAATTAACTGAAAACAACTTTTGTACTTTGAAATCAGTTTGCACCAGTTGAAGTAAGATGAGGAGAGAGGAAGAAAGTGGGGGGAGGAGACAGAAACCGTGACATTTTAAAAACAAGTGGGATGAGGGAGAATTTAATTAGGACAATTGGAGAGAGGAGGTGATTACAAACTGGGGCTGGGCCACATAATGCTGCTCTAACGGCAGACTGGACACAATGGATTTAAAGCTGGAAGCATATAAGGAGGTGATGTTCAGTGGAGCAGGAACAGATCCTTGAGGTTCATCCCCCATGCAGAGAAAGAAAAAGACTAGAATGACACACAGTCTGAACTTTAGGAGATAAAACCTGAAAGCTGCCATAGGTCAATGATGTGGTACAGGCAGAGCCTAGAAAAGTTGTTTTTGCAGACTAGCATTAGCAGAGTTCCTCCATCATCCCGGCTATTTTTCCAAGCTCAGTGTACACGTGCCAAGCAGTGTTGCTCCTTCCCAGCCTTCTCTAATTTAGTGGCTATCACACCCTTCTGACTATAATGATCATTGTTCTTAGCTAACAGGCACAGGTTTGAGGAAGTTTTTCTTTTCCGTGGCCTCTGTATGAGTCTTTTTTCTTTGGATTGAGTGAGAAGAAGTGAATCAATAAAACTGCAGTTCAATACATCAATAAGGCCTCTTTGCGGCCTCTTTGGAGATCATTTGCAAACCAAGTTAGATGACCACAAACTTACGTGTGCTCAAACCCATCAGCAATTCCACACTGCATTTCTTAACTTGACTCAGAACACTAGTTAACCAAAAACCAAACAAGCCTCATACCATTAGTGTAATTGCTCATCCTTGGCAGGAAGAAAACCACACCTTAGCGAAGTTATTTTCTTGGTCTACCAATTTTCAGAATTTCACCAGTCAATATAGGTATCTGGACAAATTGGGGGGGGGGCTGTAGTCTAAAAAAATTAATTTACAAAGCTCAGGTAGAATTGTCATTATCTTTCAATTTACTCCAGCCTTTGTTTATGTAGGTAATGATTGCATTCTGATTGAACCGCATGACTGTGTGAAAGCCAGATCTTCCTTTAGATAAGATTTCATTCAGCTTAGCAAAGGAAATGGAGCCATTCCTAGCCTGGGAGAAGCTGGCTAAGCAAGAGTTGGAAACCTACCTTGGGAGATGTATGTGTGAGACACATGGTTACATCTCTGCAGATACACCTGCTGATGCTATTCACTTGAGAATGTACCTTTAAGCAATACAGCCACCCCAACAGGCCATTTCCGTGTCTCTAGAGAGCGAGAGGATCAGCAGAGATACACACAGGTATTTTCTAGTAGTTGGGTATACTGTAAAAAGCATCCAAAGGGACCACTGTGGGTCCCTGGGAGGTCCCTGCAGATGTCATCTCAGCGCATCCAGCTATAGGAAAATAGCTGGATGTTTCTGTAGATTGCCCCACTCTCCAAGAACATGGAAATGGCTGTCCAAGATCCTGCAGGCTATGGTGTTGTGGTACATTCCATCTCTGAATCTGACCTCCAAAACCCACCTTAAAAGCCAGGTAGCTGTACCAATGGACAGAGTTATTGGGCACTGGCAAACAGACTGCTGAAAGATTACTGGCATGAGGAAGCTGGCTTCCTCAAGGATCCTCCTTGTCCATGTTGGAGAACTCTATCTCTAGGCTTTCAAGATAGGTTTTAGGACCATTTGCTGTCATGGCGATGATCCCATCTTCACAAACATGCATACTAAACAGCTATAAGGTCACAAGCCTAGTTTATAATCTTGCAAGATTATAACAAGATACCAGTCAGCAGTTTTGCTTAAATGCATTTGGGGAAAATTTTACTCACTGCACAGGCGATAAAAAATTCTTTCCTCCACAATGATTAAAAAGTGAGTTGCAATGATGGAAGCCCAACTTATGCCATTGCAATTCACCAATAGGATTCCAGACAGTGTGTTCTCATTGATTCAGTTCTGATATATTTCTTCCCTTAGCAGTCCAACCTTGGGGACTTTCAAATAGAGACAAATCCCATGTCATGGGGCTTCCCAAAAGCTTTCATTTGAGATGCCCAAGACTAGAATCGTGTTGGTACACTACGTTAGTATAGCCATTTTCCTCCTTGTTATTACTTATCCGTGTAGGCAGAGGAAAAAAACCATGGGCACAATGTCCATGGCAGATACCGCTCCAAATAATGTTTTGGAGAGACAGGCCACTCCAGAGATGACAGATTTTGTCTACCTTCCTTCACCACTACTGTGTGAACCTAGAAAAAGTGCAAGTGCTAACAAGGGCATGAACAGGATGCTGGGCATGCTCTCCCCTACTTTCACTTTCTGTGATTTCTTAGACGGGGCATGACGACATAGGGCACTGTCCTCTTCAGGAACAGAGTCCATGATGATTACTGTATGTAGCCATATCAGGTGGCATTGTGATGTTATCATGCTTCCCACGTGGAGCCATGAGGTTGCTGATGTGACATCATGCTATTAGCAGGCAACCCTCCAGCAGAAAAAGAACTGGCTCTAAAAAAAAGTAACATTGGAGCAGCCAGCAAGTGACTAGGAATAGAAAGTGTCCCACTCCCAAAAGGCACCGGATGTGCAAGATTGCTGGAGGAGATACCTAACTAGCTAAGGTTGTTCTGTCTCATACAATCCCACTCTCACACTTCATGGAGTGCTGGCTGCTCCATTCATAAAAAAGAATGAAGCATCTTGTATCTCAATGCAAGAAAGAAGACTAGGGCCATTTCCTCACTAGACCATTATAGCGCTACTATTTCACTGTCAACATCCTATGGAATCCTGGGGTTTCTAGTTTAGGGAGGAGCCTCAAAGGATTCCACAGGATGTTGAAAGTGGAATAATAGCACTATAACAGTCTAGTGTGGAAATGGCCTAAATCCATGCCAGTGGTGGGCCTGAAAGCAACATGAAGTATGTAGGCTAGAATCCAAACAGGAACATTAGACAAGACAGCCTTACCACTGCAAAATCTAGCCATTTGTTTGGTTTCAGAGAAGATGACAGCCAGACAGCTTCCAGAATTCAAAATGGGAGAAGAGAAGGGGATGAGGGGAAGGATGGAGCCCCCACAGCTATGCAGGCATCACCCTCATCATCCGACAAGCCTCCCCCTCCGGCATCAGCACATCATATTAAAACAGAGTGGGTGGGAAATCCCTACCACTCTATGAATTGTGGAGAAAACCTGGGGAAGAACAGGAAATGCGTTGCTGCATCACAAGACACCACATCTGTTGTCTGGATCATTGCAAAGTAAACTGTTCAGCCTTGTGACCAGCCGTCCCATAGAGTGAAGTGTAACAGCTGTGTGGAATTGTCTTTCTCAGGGGATTCTTGGGATTGAGCTTTTGCACATGAAGTAAAGTGTTTCATCACTGAGCCATGGTCATTCCTCAAGGACCTTTTGAGCTAAGCTTATTGCAGCAAAAAACAGCCAAGAGTCTTACTCTAGATGCAATGAGATATAATGTGCTAGTCTGAATCCAATTTTAAAACATTCAGCATTCTGTACTGCTCCCCTTCTTGTCCTCTAAAACTATGACTGTAACAAGGGCCATTTCCACACTACACTGTTACAGTGATATTATTCTACTTTCAGCATCCTGTAGAATCCCAGGGTTTGCAGTTTAGGGAGAGGCATTTAGAATTCTCAGCCAAAGAACTCTTTGGCTTCTGGAAACTAGAAATCCCAGAATTCCACAGAATGTCGAAAGTGGAATAATAGCACTATAACGGTGTAGTTTGGAAAGGCCCTAGGTGTGTATACAGAGTTGACAATAATAGAAGTTTGATGCCACTTTAACCGTCATGGCTCCAACCTCTTCGGTTTTTGGGATTTGTAGTTTATGGCGGCAGAATCTAGAAGTCTCTTCTAGAAAACTCTAGTGATATAGTTAGGAGAGTGGACCAGAGCTCTAGAGAAGTCTCAGTCCTCCCCAAACTACAGATTCCAGGATTCCATAGGATAGAGCCACGGTAGTGAAAGTGGTATCAAACTGCTACAATCATGCAGGGTGAATACACCTTAGAGCTTAAATTAAATTTGCTTCCCTTCTCCTAGATGCTTCTCAAAGTTGTCTGATTTGCTAACATTGTTGGCAAATGCTCCTAGGAACAGGAAGATGCTACAGTACACTTTTCTACTCGTTTTTTTTCTACAGCAAAAATCATACACTGCAGGGGACAAGAATGTATTCAAGGATGGAGGATTTTCATGTGATTACTCTTCCACAGCAACTACCAATCAGGGAGCCATCTGAAAGAAAAGAAGACAGAAGATCCAGAGAACGAGCCTGTGATGCGCTTGTACCACCTATCTTATGAGCTGGTGCAGTTTATTGACAAAGAGACTGAGCTATAAATCAGCAAGCTCTCGGTCTGAATTTTGTTTCTGTCATGAAATCACTTTAGACTTTGTCTTAAGTTCACTCCTCCAGCACAATCTGAAATATTGTTGTTGTTATTTGCTGTCGAGTCGACCTTGACTTAAGGCAACCCTATGAATCAGAGATCTCCAAGATCCCTGGTCAGCAATTGCCCTGCTCAGCTCTTGCAAGATCAAGGCCATGGTTTCCTTGAATCAATTCACCTGTAGCATTGTCTCTCCCCTCTCCCTTTTCCAGATTATCAAGTATTATCATATTTACCAGTCATTCACGTTGGCTCATGATATGGCTAAAGGACAATTGCCTCAAGTTTAGTCATCTTGGCTTCTAATGAGAGTTCAGTCTTGATTTTCCTGAACAGCTAAAAAGACACACATTTGTCTTTTTAACTGTCTGTGGTATTTTCAGAACCCTCCTCCAGCACCACATTTCAAATGAGTTCTTTTTCTGCTGACTTTCTTCACTGTCCAGCTTTCACAACAATACCTAGAAGTCAGCACATTTCTGGGGTTCTGGAGTGCGAACTTGACAGCTGGAGGCAATTCTTATGCAATTCTTACCAGCCAGAGCTTAGAAAAGTTGCTTTTGGGAATCACAGTCTTAATAAAGGCAACTTTTCCAAGCTCTATAGCATTGCCCATCACACTCTCTCTCATCAACATCTCCAATCCACCTCCTTTAATTCACACACTGCTATTAAAGGAACTTCTCTAACCTCAGGATTCAGGCTTGCCCTGCAGTGGAGGCCTCAAATTTCTTCTTCCGCCCCTCCATGCCGCTCAGAGCATCAATGTTCTTCCGCCAGTCGCCCACCTCCCGATTCTCCTGCAGCAAGATGACAGAGGTGTGGGTGAAAGAACATGGCACAATACACGAAAATCTACCGGTACAAAGTCTTCAGCTACGTACAAATCATGCATAATTACTGATCTTGTATTCTTGGCTCTGGGGGCTATGCTGAGAATCTTCAAGGGAATCAGGTAATTTCTGGGCAGGGCCAGCCCTACCATTAGAGAATGAGGCAGTTGCAACAAGTGGCAGATGCTAAAAGGGAGCAGTAAGATGTAGGAGGAGAGAATTGTGTTCTAAGTGGCCTGCCCAGCATGACCTCTTTTGCAGTAGTGGGGGATGCCCTTCCATTATTAGTATTGAGATTCGACTCCCAGGTCAATTACTGGCTTTTGTATACGGTGAATGAGACGTGGCATTGTCTTGTTCTTTCACCCAAGTATTGAAATGTCTTGGGCCACTCCTCCTATGGGCTACCGGTTGCTCATCTCCATCATCCAAACAAACCCCGGCATTCCTAGAGATTTTGGGAGTTGACCTGGTCCAGGTCAACTGTATAAAAGAGGAAACAAGCTTCCATATTTAACTAAGGGCTTCATTGTAGATATGGATTCATAGCCAAGAGTTACAGTTCTGCAACTGCTATGTAGTCAGTAGCCTACATACTCATGATTGTGTCAATATTGCCATGATCGTAAATGCCTCCCCGACTCACCATAACAGCCAGCAGCCACAGTGGGTGAAGGTCTTCTGAGTGCAAGGAAGATGGCATTTATAGTCCCCTCCATCACTAGGGAGCAAGGCTCAGACAATCAGTAGCAGGACCCCTGTTGCAATTCTTTGTTGCAGCTTCACTTGCTGCCGGGAGGGGACTGGAAACATCATCTTCCTTGCATCCTGATTAGCAACCGAACAGACTCCTTTGCCCCATACAGCTGCTGGCTGTTAAGGTGGGCTTGTGGGCTTGGCCCAGGAGCCATTGCTTAGGCCCTATCACACTACATACTATTATAGTGCTATTATTCCACTTTAACTGCTGTGACAACAACTTACGGAATCCTGGGATTTGCAGTTTAGGGAGGGGGCACTGAGAATTCTCAGCCAGAGAGCTCCTGGCTATAAACCCCAGAATTCCACAGGATGATGAAAGTGGAATAATAGCAATATAACAGTGTAGTGTGATAGGGCCTTTAGTTATGTATATGTAACTAAGGCCGTTTCCACACTAGAGTGTTATAGCACTGTTCTTCCACTTTCAACATCCTACGGAATCCTGGGGTTTGCAGTTTCGGGAGGGACCAGCCGGCCCCTGCTGAAACTGCAAACCCCAGGATTCCAGAGGGTGTTGAATGTGGAATCGTAGCGCTATAACAGGTTAGCGCGGAAATGGCTTAAGTAGCCCATGGAGAATATCAGCAGATATGATTTTAGAAGAGATGCTTTCTCAAACAGCAAAAAACATCTGTTTGTCATAATATGTAAGTTAGTGTGCTTTGTTTTGTAACTGGTCCTTGGAAGGTAAACACAGATGTAATTTGCTGAGTCTTCCCTTACATATGTACCATCTCCTGCCACACTAGACTGAGGTATTTTAAAGGTTATACAACCACCCTCTCCTCTCCCACACTCTCCTTTTTGCCTCTCCTGCCCCTGTTGACTTCCTGCCTTCCAGCCTCACCTTCTCGGTGTCATCTTTCTTGACTTGTTTGAGGTTGGCCCGCAGATCCATGGAGACCTTGTGCTTAGAGCCTAGCAAAGCCTGCATCATGGCATCCGCTGAGAGACGGACACGGCGAAGAGCTGGACGTTTAAATTTGCCTCTCAGGTCAAAGATCTTCTGGTTCAAATCCTCAATCTGGAACAGAGAGAAGGTGGGTGTAATTGCACTGCACAGTTATAGTACCTTGATACTGCTTTAACTACCATAGCTCTGTCTCATTGAATCCTGTAAAATGCAGTTTGTGGCAATACTTAGCATTCTCTTCTAGAGAGCTCTAGAGCACTTCCCTTTGAACTACAGAATAGGTCTCTCTGGCAGAGAATTCTAAATAACTCTTACCAAACTATAAATCCCAGGATTCCATAGCCTTGAGCCATGACAGTTTAAATGGTATGAGAGTGCTGTAACTGTGTGGTATCTAGAATATGTTCATTTTCATGAACAAGAGAAGGATATTGCTGCAGAAAGCAGCAGAGGAGGGGAGCCAACCTTCTCCTCTAGCTGTGCTGGATTGTTACTCTCATAATCACCTGTCATTGTGGAGCATGCTGTCTGGGGAGGATGGGAGTTCTAGTCCAACACATATTTCTTTATTTCATCTCAATTTATTTACCTGATGTATACGCTTCCTTTCTCCCGGAGTGGGACTCAAGCCAGCTCACAAAAATGATACCCAATGGGCAATCTTCGGTCAGCCACTGTCTTCCAGCCTGAGCCACCTCACAGGGTTGTCTGGGAAAGGGTGAGGGGTGGGGAGGAGAGCTGTGTATGCTAGTCTCAGCTCATTGCAGAAATAAATATAACAAAATGAAGAAAAAGTAATTATGCATCTTAAGAGAACCAGGCTGTGGAAGGCTATTTAGGGGGGTCTTCTACTGAAGGCTCGTATGATCCATCTGTCTTCAGATTTTCTCACAAATCTCCCCAATAAAGAAAAAAAAATCACATGCATCTGAAACTTATAAAGACTGTTTTGCAGAACATTTGGAAAAATTACTTTTTTTCCCTACTGCACCATTTTTGGACTCTCAACATCTAGTGGCCATGTTTAATGGGAGATTCTGGAAGATGCTACTCAGAAAATAACTTCTCCAAACTCAGGTGTAAAGAATGGCTATCATGACCACACAGTTGTGATTCTACAGGATGCCTGGAATTTGTTCTACCAGCAGCTAACAGCATCTGATGAAAGAATTTGCTCCTTCTTCCTCTTTTAATGTTAGGGTCTTGGATGTGATAATAGCTCCTTCCCAGTATAACAAATGGAAAAGAAATAGCTAAAGCAATGGACTGCAACGAGATAGCATGTGAGAAGTTTCAGCCCTCCTCTCCTCCATATATTCATTTGCTGTTGTTGAGTGACTCCAAGTCATTTCCAACTTAGGGCGACCCTAAGGTGAAGCTATCATGGGGTTTTCTTGGCAAGATTTGTTCAGAGGGGGTTTACCTTTGCCTTCCTCTGAACTGCTTGCCTCCTGCCCCACTTTCATTAGGAAGCTGGAACAGACACATAGAGAATGCCCTTAAGATGTTCATATGAAAAGAGGACCACACTGCCCCCTCGTGGGGGCACTGTTATAGTGCTATTATTCCACTTTCAACATCCTGTGGAATTCTGGGGTTTGTAGTTTACTGAGGCCAAAGAGCTCTCTGGCTGAGAATTCCAAATGCCCCTCCCTAAACTGCAAACCCCAGGATTCCATAGGATGTTGAAAGTGGAATAATACCCTACACTCACCTCATTGATGCTCTTGTTGACCCGGGCCTCCATGTCATAGCGCTCTTCGTCAACCTTGTCGATCTGCCTGTGGAGCTCCCGGCACATCTCCTATTGAGAGGGACTCAGATCAAGAAGCTGCATGTCACACAAGGCTTCAGCTGAACCCAAGGCTCAGGAGGAATACTAAGGATCACTTTGTGTGGTGGAGACAGTTTTGGGTCAGTCTAAATGACCTCTGGGTGTGAGGGAAAAGCAGTTAATTTCCTCTGCAATTGAAGTCCCTCTGTTTTTGAACGAAAGACAAAGAAACTTTGTATAATGGAATGTTATCGGTTTGGTTTGATGTGCTAGCCTTTGGCAGCGCAACTGGAGATTTGCAACATTTTGTAGACACTGGTGGGAACACATCAGTTTCCTTTCTTGAACATGTGATGATTGTACTGGAAATGTATAAATTACTGTGAATGTGAAGGGGCGGGGCTCAGTCTTTTGGGAATGATCCCACTGGGACAATAAACAGTTTTCCTTAATCTGTGGGTCTCTATCTCTGTTCTGCTACATTTGAATATTTGCAAAGTGCAAAGTCTTGGCAGTGCTGGGGGTTCTGGCACTCAACTTAGCCCAGCTCAACTGAATAAAGGAAGAAATGAGGTTCAACATCTCTGCAGGACATTTAGTATGGTCTGAGAGAAGAGGTGCTCTCTCAAATGGCAAAAGATGTCTCTTTGTCACAGCAAGTAATTTACTGTACTTTGTTTTGTAATTAATCATTGGATGGTGACAAGGGTTTAATTCCCTGAGGCAACTCTGGCTCAAATTTTGCAAGATGGTAAGCTTACATTTAGAAGTTGATAGCATGGTTTTTTTCCAGAAGCTCAGGCCATTTCCACACTAGACTGTTCTAGTGCTATTGTTCCAGTTTGGGGGGGGGGGCTCAGGCACCTCAGGCCTGCAAACCCCAGGATGTTGAAAGTGGAATAATAGCACTATAAAAGTCTAGTGCAGAAACAGCCTCAGTTCCTTCAGAACGGTGTGTCAGAGCAACCAGACTTGCAAATAAATCCTCTGTAAGCCTTCTGATGACCACTCACAAAACAAAGCAAGTTAATTTGCAAGATATAGAAGGTGAGAAAAGTCTTTTATTACCTACAGGAGCATTGCTGTTCAATTTGTTGGTACTGATGCCTGTTGCAGAACCAGAAGGCAGCTTGGTTCATTTGGCACCAGCCCAAGATAAACCCTTTCTGCCAGATAGTGCCTCACTCCCATTCTATATATAGAAGACAAAGGCCATTTCTGCACTAGGCTGTTATAGTGCTATGATTCCGCTTTCAACATCCTATGGAATCCTGGGGTTTGCAGTTTCGGGAGGGGCCACTCGGCCCCTCCCGAAACTGCAAACCCCAGGATTCCATAGGATGTTGAAAGCGGAATCATAGCGCTATAACAGCCTAGTGCGGAAATAAAAGAGAGGAACAGTTGAATTTAACCTTTAATATGGGTGATATAGAAGTATGTTCCACCCCACCTGGAAGGAACAGGCTGTTTTCAGAGGGCTCAGGGCAGATGACACTTCCATCACTTTGTCACCAGTCCTTCACCCCCACTCCTCCACTCCTCAGCATTTCCTGCCTGAGGCAACCACTTGAGCTCTGTCGTCACTTGATGACATTGACCAAGAACACATCCACACTGCATAGTTACAGCAGACTGACTCCACTTTAAATGCTATGGCTCCATCCTAGCGAATCCTGGGATTTGTAGTTTGGGAAGGGACTTAGAATTCTCTGTTGCATTCTCCTTGAATGAAAACACTAGAGATCTCTGGCAGAAAGTTCTTTATGCCCCTCCCCAAATTACAAATCTCAGGATTCTATAGGATGGAACTGTGACTGTTAAAGCTGGATCAAAATGTTATAACTACATAGTGTGGATGCATCTCAGATCTTATCCTGGTGAGGACTGGTGACAAAGTAATGGAAGTTTTTGAGGGTTGGACTGGATGGCCCGTGTGGTCTCTTCCAACTCTACATTTCTATGATTTCTATGATTCTATTCTTGGTAAAGTCCCATCTTCCCCCTGTATCCTTACTTACCTGCAACTCTGTGAGGCCAAGGCCTGCCAGTTCTAAAGGTATGCAGTGCTCTGAGAGGTATCGCTCTTTCTCCCGGGCACGCTCATCTTCCTCCTTTTCCATTTCCTGCTTTGCCACCTGGAGCATCAGTGACTGTGGTAGAGAAAGAATATAGCCTTGCATTAGATCAATGAGCTTCTGCAATCTCATGTAGTTCCTCCAAGACTATGAGCCAGCCATGGCCTAAATGAGCTTATATTACATACTCTCTCAAGCATATACTTTGTGCTTAGTGTGCTTTCTCACCTCTTCTAAGGTCCTGAAATCTTCCCAAGTATGTCCTCTCCACCATCTACTTTGTATCTGGTGTACTTCCTTTTCATTTCTGACTAGCATATATACCCGGCGTTGCCTGGGATTTTATTTTCTCATAGATAATACTTGTTAGAAAGATTTGAGATCCTGTGTCTCTAATTCCCCAAACTGTCTTGTCCAGCACCTGTAACCTTTCCCCATATTCCCCAATCCAATCTGTATTCAGAGTTATTAACATACGCCATTTCCGCACTATACTCTTATAGCACAATGATTCCACTTTCAACATCCTATGGAATCCTGGGGTTTGCAGTCCCCTCCTGGGGTTTGCAGTCCCCTCCTGAAACTGCAAACCCCAGGATTCCATAGGATGTTGAAAGTGGAATCATCACGCTATAAGAGTGTAGTGTGGAAATGGCCATACAGAGGTTGGGTTCCTGAGGGAAATACACTGCCCTCCTCCTTGCTGCTAGGCCTTGTCTCCATAGCAACCGGCCTATTCAGAGCTCTCTGGCTGAGAATTCTAAAGGCCCCTCCCTAAACTGCAAACCCCAGGATTCCATAGAATGTCCTCAGGCAGCCAATCATACGATGTCTTTGCCTGACATAGACAAACAAACTTTGACTTTTATATATTAGATTTCCGTGCATCTTCCCCAGTGTTTCCCCTCCATCATCCAAATTGTTCCCAGTGTGCTTCCTTGCGCCTGGAGTCTTGTCTAGTGTGCCCCCTCTACCAGCTTCTTTGTGTCTGGTATGCTTTCTTGCCCATTCCAATCCCCCACACATCCCCCACCCAATATCACCTTAAGTTGCAGTTTCCGAGATGCTGTTATCTTGGATTTTCTCTGTGGTGGAATAAAAAGGGGGAAAAAAGAGAGATGCATTTATTACAAGGCAGGTGCAATAGTGATCTTTCTAACATCACAAAAATAACTGTTCTTCTAAATAAAGCAAAACACAGAACACCAGACTGACAGGTGAAGCTCAGTTTCAAAAGAAGGCAGACAGTTCCATGGGAAAAGAAGGAAAGAGGAACCTGTATCTCAGAGGGTCTGTTTTGGGTCTGACGGAGCAGAATTCTATGGCATAGACCCTCCTAAAGTGAGAGCACAGCAACTTGGAGGAAAGGTGGGCTGCTAAATAAAGCACAGATGTTATCTAACTCAGTTAGGGGGAGTTTTTAATGTATATACAGAGCTGGGATAAAGGTATTCTTCCCTGTTATAACTCCAGAATTGGGTGCTGGCTTTGCCCTATTTTCCACCTCTCTGGACCCCCTCAGGTCTCACACACACACACACACACACACACTTAAAAGTGGAAAGAAAAAAAAGGTCGCTTCCATTCTTGTAAGGAAGATATTTTGGGGCCTCCAAAGTTGCCCCCAGTAGCCTTAAAGCATGCATTATTTACTTGCAATCTTTCCAAGAGCCCTATAAGTTGGGTTTATATTATCAATTTTGCACTGAAACTTGAAAAACAGAAGAAGACTTGGAAGGACAGCAGTGAAGGAACTTGATAAGATTCTCAAGTGTAGAGATGTATCATTAAATACAAAAGTCAGAATCATCCAGGCCATAGCATTACCAATGTCTATGTATGAAAGCTCCCTGGTTTCCGCACTAGCCTGCTATTACTCCACTTTCAACATCCTATGGAATCCTGGGGTTCCAAGGCCCCTCCCTAAACTGCAAACCCCAGGATTCCATAGGATGTTGAAAGTGGAATCAAAGCGCTATAACAGTCTTGTGTGGAAATGGCCTGAGTCAAGGAAGCCATAGTCTCGAGTTTGCAAGACTTGAGCAGAGCTTTTGATGACAGGGCCTGTTGGAGGTCACCATAAGTCAAAGCTAACTTGAAGGCAATGAACTACAACGAACCCCTTGAAAGAGGAACTCACCTTATCGTGAGGCTCAATAGCATAGGCTCGATAATTAGCAGAAGATTTTCGGCGGAGAGGAGGCACAGTCGCAGGGGGAGGAGGCGGCGGAGCAGGCTTGGGAGGTGGAGGTTCTTGTTTTGTCTCAACTACAGTTTCTTCCGTTTCTTCCTCCACATATTCTTCTTCTTCCTCTTCTTCATACTGCAGGAATAAAGACCACAATAATTTCATCACGCGGTCCAATGTTTTTATGAAATGCTATGGGAAATATCAGGAACAGAGGATAGATTTTAAAAGGCTGCCCTGAGTCCCAGATTTGGGGGAAAGCTGAGTTATAAATAAAGTAATATAAATACAATACTATAATACCTCTCCACACAAGAGATTTTGCATTTAAAAATTCCTGATTTTTACAGAGGGTTGGGGAAGGGGATGGTGGAATTGGTGCCATCCTTAGGGGATGAATAACATGCGGTCTTCCAGATATTACTGGAAAGGAACTCCTATCAGCCACAGGAACATAGCCAGTTGTCCAGGATGATGGGAGTTGCAGCCCAACACTTCTGTAGGGCCACAAATCCCCATTTCTGGCTTCAGTCTTTGGGATTTTAGATGATGGTCAATTCAAATCATTTTTACTGTCTTGTTTGCCATTTTTTTTAAAAAAGTGCCATCTTACCTGGAAAAGCAACACTAATCAGAACTAATACGACATGTAATAGAATATTTCCTATAGTCAGAGCCAGGATTTCATTCATGGCGAATCTCAAGCCTCTGTGTCATTTTGTAGTTTATCCACTAGATGTCACTCGAGTTAGTTGCATCTGGGTGGTTTTATTTGTTGGAAAGAGACAGCTAGCTTAGTGGTAGTGTCATCAAGCTTGCTGCTGTCTTGGGGCAACCCCATGAATTTCATAGGGTTTTTCTTAGTCAAGGATTCTTCAAAGGTGGTTTGCCATTTCATACAATATCTGGCATTCTTTGGCAGTGCCACAAACAACTACTAACCAAGCCTGACTGTGCTTTAGCTTCCTGCATCAGCTAGTGTACTGTCCTCGAATTCAGTGGTTCCCAGCCTTGAGTCCCCAAATGTTCTTTACTGCATCAACATCTTTGATCCTAGGCTATGCTGGCCAGGATTATAGGATTTATAGTAGTCAGTAGTCCAGAGTGGGAACCACACTGACTCTGATTTCATGCCCTCCAACATTTCACAGATAAAACTCTGGACATGTGTGGCCAAGCAACGTCACAATTTGATCAAGATGGCAGAAGTCATTAATGAGGAAGGAGACACAAGCTAGGCAAGTTTTTGCTTTTGCCTGAGTCTACTGGGAAGGGCAAAATTCTACGCCCTTCCACGCTCTCCCTCCTGGTAAGTTAACTGAATGCAAACTAATTTTGAACTTTGTTTGCAGCAATTGAAGTAAGCTGAGGACAAAGGGAGAAAGTAAGAAAAGGAAAGAGAAAGTGGGACATTTTAAAAGCAGCTGAAAAAGTGGAATGATGCGAGATTAATCAGGATTGTTCCTGCCAAATCGGGAAAGTTGGAAAGTATATAATTTAAGTAATCCTTGACAACCTTCCTCTCTTCACACTTGTTTTTCACTATCAAGATTTTTAGCACAGGGACATTTAAATCCAGGAGATAAAGAAGAGCACTATTGAACACATGCAAAGTAGCTTTTCCTCCATGTCAGGTAACCACAATTTTCCTTCATGAATTGAAATCAGAGAGGGGAGTGTGAAGAGGAGACATATGTGATCACATCGCCACCATTTTAGGTATAGGATGTGAC
Organism: Ctenosaura bakeri; assembly: GCA_948474755.1. Taxonomy (NCBI): domain Eukaryota; kingdom Metazoa; phylum Chordata; class Lepidosauria; order Squamata; family Iguanidae; genus Ctenosaura; species Ctenosaura bakeri. The sequence continues at coordinate 152,965 of CAOLHI010001750.1, forward strand.
ACTCTGTGATAGTTCTAAGTCAGATGGGGAGGTCGTTTATATAGAGGATCCACTGTAAGCACTTGTGGAACCCATGTGTCAATATCCTAAAAACAAACACTTTGAAAACTCCCACATCTAAAGAGAATATGACTTCTTTAAAATGCCACTGTTTTGAAATTCTAATCACAACAGATGATCTCTTGCAAAGTTGGAAACTCATTCTCCAAAAAGCTAAACTCCAACAGAGGAGCTCTTCTGCATTTATCTTAAATATATAGTTGGCCCTCCACATTTGTTAAGGTTAGGGGCTTAATTTTTGCTTTCTTCTCCTCTTCTCTTGCTAATACCTTTTATACCTTTTTGGCAGACATTTGTACAGTTGGTCCTCACATTTGCTTCGGCTAGGGGCTCAGGACCCTGGTAAAAGTGGAAAAACCACAAATAGCAAAATGTGTGTGTGCATCTGTGGAAAGGAGGAAGAGGAGGATCAGAGATGGCTTTTAAAAGGCCGAACAGCCTGATCAGAACTGTTGAAAGGGAAGGTCCCCCTGGAAAAGAAATGCCTAAGGTGGCAGGTATTTTAGGATTCCAATAATAAAAGGAAGGTTTGGCCAGACATAAAATCACAGATATATCAGCCACACATGTTGTTTTGCATTTGTGGATCTGTGAGTGACCTGCTTGCCTGTGGCAGCAGAATTTTCACATTTACTCAGTGCGAATGGACTTTAGTATGTCCATTTAGCATATTTATTTAGAAATTTAGATCCCATCAGTACCTTTAACTTGTAGTTACAGTGTGTGGAGGAAAACTTAACGAAAACTGAAATTTCTCTCATTTGAAAGATCTTTAAAGAAAGAAAAAAGATCACAGCAGAAAAAAATGAATTGTCATCCAGTTTTAAGATGCTCCATTGTTAGTACTCACAGTGATTTCCTCCCTGTGAAAGAGAGAAGAATCCCAATCAATCAGAGTAAAAACAATCCTCTTTGCTTTACAATCACCTGACCCTTGGCAGAGCCAAAAACTACTTAATGTATATTCATCGCTAGAGCTAATTATTAGCTTAATATTATTACGTTTTCACTTAATAATATTAGGATGACTCCTAGCTTGAGAAATATTCCAGCCCTCCTCCCAACCCAAGAGACACAAATTCCCTTCCAGAAAATATATCAATGCTGGTTCCATTTCCCTTTTCATGGATTCTGGATCAGTTTCCATACTTTCATTCTCTACAATTTTCCTTTAAAAGAAACTAGATATCCCATTTACACCAGCAAAACACCCACTCACCACCCTTCTGATCAATGTTGTTTTTTTAAAACTACTCACTCTTCGGCCATTTTGAGAAATCACAATTCAGGTACCCTGAAGAAAAAAAAACCAAGACATTATTTCTTTATAGCCATACACTGCTTTACTTTTCTTCAAAGAGAGATGAGTTCATTTCTCAGCATGTTGACTCAGGCCATTTCTGCACGAGTCTGTTATAGCGCGATGATTCCACTTTCAACCTCCTATGGAATCCTGGGGTTTACAGTTTCGGGAGGGGCAGCTGGCCCCTCCCGAAACTGTAAACCCCAGGATTCCATAGGAGGTTGAAAGTGGAATCATCGCGCTATAATAGACTCGTGCGGAAATGGCCTCAGGAAGGGTAACATTGTTTTCTGTCTCTCCTTGCATAGGTATGCATCTCCTTCTGGCTTAGTCTCAGGATTATTAGGTTCATAACCCAGCATCCTGTCAGTAGTGTCTGCACTTTGTTTATTTATTATTTTTAATAGGTGTGGAGAGAATCGTGTTGGGGATTTACAACTTCGTATGTGGACAGTGGTGTGTCTAGTGTAAACATCACCTTGGGCAAGCATGGAAGTTGCTCTCTACCTTCTTACCTCTATCCCCACCTCCAACCCTACATACACGGCTTTTTTGTACCCCCTGGGATTGGCACCCAGGGCACATACCCTACTTGCTCCACACTAGATACACCTCTGATGACAGAATTAGAATTGCACTGTTGCATAATGTCCATATTCAGTAGAGAGCTGTTTTGATATTACTTTGTAGCAAAGTCAGCAAATGCCCGATGTACAACAGGACTCATGCATGTCAGTCCCAGTACACATTGCATTGTTCCTGATGCACGTCTTATTATTCTTGATGCACATTGGACACTAGTGGACACCAGATATTCTTACTGGTTTCCCATTACACATCTTTGCAATTCAGTAAAGGGGTTTCTTAGCATTGCTGCCATGTAGCTAGGTGTATGTAATGTTACAGAACAGGTCATACAGGATTGCAGCAAATATTTCTTAACTACTTTTAATTTTATGGATAGTTTAATGATGTTTTCAACTTTTGCATTTGGTATATACATTTTAGCTATGTTTCTTTTAAGTGTTGTAAGCTGCCTTGAGTCCCAGACTGTGAAAAGGGCAGGATATAAATAAATATCTTCATTTCATTGTTATATACATTGTCATCACCATCCCAGACCTGCAGCTGCAAACTGGAAATCAAAGTGTACATAATACCCGAAGCTAGAAAATTCTCACAACTAGTTATCTCCATCCCTAGAAGTAACAAAATACAGTAACAAGTCAAATGATTGACAATTTGTTGCCTTTTCATGGCAACCAAAATCAGCTGCTTGAGGCCGTTGCCTCAGTTTGCCCAGTGGCAGAGCTGGTCTTTCTCAGCCTATTTATGCATTTCACTGCAGGCTAATTTTCTTCATCTGAAGCCTTTAATATTTGCACAGATATCACTCAGCATCTCTGCATTTGCCTTTGCCACTTTGCACATTTCATATTAATTCAAATAGGAAACAAACACATGTCCTAACCGTGGTTTTGCCACGTGCATCTAGTCTGGGAAACCTGAGTTTGTGTCTACATAACAGATGGAGCCAAGGGGGCTGAATTACCATATATTTAAAAATGTGCAAAAAAGCAGTAGACAGAATGCAGACGCAGACATTTGAATAAGCTTTTTTCTCCCTGGTAATAAATAATCATAACCATCTCTTCCAAAAAAAAAAAAATCATATAGGAGCAGGCCTTCATTTTGGGATTTGGGTATTTTGTGTGTGTGTTTGGGGGAGTTTGGAATGTGGTTTTATCATTTTTCACTCTGGTCCACCATCAGTCAAGCCCTGACTTTTAAAAATAAAACCTAAGACATTTGTTTGAAATGTATACAGAGTTCTACTCTTATCACTAGAGCTCTTCAGAGAAGCTAAATTTGTGCTGCCTTATCATTTCTAAAAATGGGGCCAAACCATTCCACAGGGAGGCAACATGTCTCACAGCAGCAGGAGTGCCACGAAAGCAAAGGCAGATGGGAAGGAGACTGTTCAACCATTGCTATCATTTCCACATTAGACTGTTATAGTGCTATTATTCCACTTTCAACCTCCTATGGAGTCCTGGGGTTTGCAGTTTAGGGAATGGCCTTTGAGGGAATGTTGAAGTGGATTAATAGCACTACAGCAGTCTAGTGTGGAAATGGCCTTCCCTGATCTTATGCACCCTCATTATCCCTCCTTTCATGGGCCATTTCCGCCCTACACTGTTAGAGTGCTATCATTCCACTTTCAACATCCTGTGGAAGTCCAGGGTTTATAGTTTACTGAGGCCAAAGAGCTGTCTAGCTGAGAATTTTAAGGGCCTCTCCCTAAACCCCAGGATTCCATAGGATGTTGAAAGTGGAATCATGGCACTATAACAGTCTAGTGTGGAAATGGCCATAGACCAAGACTGCGGCCATTTCCGCACTAGAGTGTTATAGCGCTATGATTCCACTTTCAACATCCTATGGAATCCTGGGGTTTGCAGTTTCAGGAGGGGCCGGCTGGCCCCTCCCGAAACTGCAAACCCCAGGATTCCATAGAATGTTGAAAGTGGAATCATAGCGCTATAACACTCTAGTGCAGAAGTGGCCTGAGAACCTGTCAGGTTTTTTTTTAAGCTAACAAGCGAGATCTTTCAGCCAGTGCAGAAATGCAACTATTTTCAAAACCCAGATGAATTTGGGCTGAATTTCCCTTACCTGTAGAGACTAATAATTTTTTTGAGATAGGCTGCCTTTAAAAAAATTATTTCCTCAGGCTCAAATACAGGAGGAGTGGCGGGGTGGAGAGAAGAGACCTTTCGTAGGCTTGAAGTGAAAATACAGAGGCAGCCTTCTTTTATTTCCCCCTCCTTGCCTCATAAAGCTGTGAAGGGACGACTTTATTCTTAGCGTTAGGTGTGAAACCAACCCTTCAGCACCCTTTCTAGAGACATCTGTTGCCAGGAACAGCCAGAAATACAGCAGGAGGAGCCTCGTGGGCCTTCTTCTGTGCTTCCTCACAGAGATCAACTCTCCCATCCTCTCACGCTCCTCTTGTATAAAGAGAAGGGCAATGTCCGTAATTCTTGAGAGAGCCACCAGACTGAATTTTATTCCATTCTGACAGAAATGGCTCCACATTTGAGTGGGCCTTGGATGCGGACGGAGAGACAATATTCCAAAATTAAAATATTTATTTAAAAAAAGCTGTCCAAATCTTGTTTCTCAAGTGTCAGGAAATCACGTTAATGAAAACTTGGAGCAATGAGAATCTTCAGATTCCAGGACGTCTTCTGCACACAGTTCTCACTTATTTTGCATGGACAAAAGCATTTTCTGAGCAGATATATTTATATGCAGAAATGCTGTTGAGGCCATTTCCACACTACACTGTAATAAGTGCTATTGTTCCACTTTCAACATCCTGGGAATTCTGGGGTTTGTAGTTTATTGAGGCCAAAGAGTGCTCTGGCTGAGACTCCTAAATGCCCCTCCCTCAACTGCAAACCCCAGGATCCCACGGGATGCTGAAAGTGGAATCATAGCACTATAACAGTGTAGTGTGGAAATGGCCTTACTGTGCAAAAAATGCTGTACGCAAAACTCCTGCATGCATATTTTTTGCAGAATAAATTCAGAACTGTGAACAGTCCTTGAAAACTGTAGTTTTTGAATCCTTTCTTGCAGTATGAAGACGACTGCTGAAATTATTCATTGCTTCTTCTGAGAACGAAATGAGTGAATAATGAAATTCTTAGCCTTTGGCATATATATATATATGTATAAAAAAAGAAAAGCTGGCCCCAGGTCACATCTCCCTAGGGCCCTGACAGCTCTCTGAGGATGGTAGTTACCACTACTAACCTTGTCACCCAGCATCCTGGAGCTGTTTCACACTACACAGTTATAGCACTATGATTGCACTTTAACTGCCATGGCAATGTTCTAAGGAATCCTGGAGTTTGTAGTCCAATGGAGCACTAGAGCTCTCTGGATGAGAATTCTAAAGTTTGAAATAGTTATGGAGGTGGATTTAACATTCTCAGCAACAGAAAGCTTTAGTGCCTCCCCAGACTACGAATCCCAGGGGTCTATGGGATGCAGCCAGGGAAGATAAAGTGGAATTTTAAGTGTATCATGTGAACCAGTTAGAAGAAGGAACAGCTCCAGTATGTCTACCTTTCCCCTTTTCTCACAACATTGCAATAGCCTCTTCAGATAAATCGGTAGGTAGATTAATACAAATATTTCTAAATTTTAGATATTTGTCCTTGTTTCTTCAGCTCAAAAGCACTCTGTTGGTGGCTTATGAATAAAATGAAGTAGTAAAATATACAATATTGTAGGTTAAGAGGTGTGGTGTAGTGATTTCAGCATTGGGTTATGACTCTGGAGACCAGAGTTCAAATTGCCGCTCAGCCACGGAAACCCACTGGCTGACCGTAGGCAAGTCACACTCTCTCAGCCACAGAGGAAGGCAAAGGCAAACCACTTTTGACAAGAAATCTTGGCAAGAAAACTCTGTGATAGATTTGCCTTCGGGTCACCATAAGTTGGAAATGACTTGAAGGCGCACAACAACAACAACAAACAGGATACTTAAATTGTCAGGCTCCCATGCGTAACCAAACATAGAAAGTCTCTCCCTCTCTTTCCTTTCTATTTCTCTTTCTCTCTCTCTCTAGCACACACACACACACACAGAGTCCACTCAGGTTTCATTTGTTTGCATTAACTATCTCTTAATAGAAAAATCTGGGGTTTAAAAGTGTAGACAGAAAGGTGAGTCACTAAAATAACACAACATAAAAATGTAGAGGCTAATATGAAACAATTGCCCCTGTGACTACAGTCTGATAAATCTCTTTTTACTCAAAAAAGGGAATGTGAGGGCTTCACCAGCTGCAGTTCAACAGGTAAGGAATTAAGCAATACAGAAGAAATCCTTCAGGATCTTCTGAGCTCTGAGCTAGCTTGGATTTGGTGCTTTGGGATAAAACAGAGAAATGAATCACAGTTGAATGAATATATACCATTTGTGTGCTTGCTGGTATGTTCCGGCAGAAGTTACTCAGTTTATACATTGTATGCGAAGAGATTTTTACAGGGACATTGCAAGTTTCTAATGTGCTAGAAAAAATGACCTTGTAAAGAAAAGGAAGTTGTGTGCATCTTAAACGTCAGTTTTCTGCACTGTAACTCCCCCACACTTGAAGACAGTTATGTTTTTACTGTTGTCTGCGTTTATCTTGGAATATTCCTGTACCTGCAATTTGCAGTTACTTTGTAATTTATTTATTTTTTTGCAATTACAGAGGCTTGTCTGCGACCACAATGAAACTTATGTATGTAACTTATCAAGAGCCAGCATGATGTAGTGGTTTGAGCACTGGATTACAAATCCTGGAGATCAGGGTTTGATTCCCTGCTCAGCCATGGAAACCCACTGGTTGACCTTGGGCGCACTGCACACTCTCAGCCCATGAAACTTCTGCAATATGGTCACCATGACTTGAAGGCACACAACAATAAGGTAATCTATCACACCTTGCAAAAGCTGCACTGAACTTGACACGGCTCAACACAGGGAGGAAGCTTTTTAAAAATCCAGGGTGTGGATAGGACTATACCTTATATCATGGTGTACTAACCCTGGAATTTCTAGACTCAAGGTAATTGACGTGAAAGAGATATTTGCTACAACGCATACCCACACAACTGCATGTACAAGAGCACCTGCTATTTCACTCCCCCGTCACTACATTTACCCCATTTACCTGGTGTCTTGGAACTTGATGGTGCACAGATCAGTTTCCAATGAGGGTACAGACACCAAAATGGTTGCTGGGCCTTTTATAAAGACGACAGTTCAGCATCAGCTGAGCCTTTTAGGGGAAAAGGAGAATGGAATGCATTCCTCTGATAAGAACTGACAAAGGGCAGCCATAGGAGAAAGGGGAGGGAAAGTGACAAGTCCCTGATGGAGAGGCTGGCACTGATAAAATCACAGGGTCTCCAATCCAATTCTCTCCCTCATTCTGCATCATCATCATCATCATCATCATCATCATCAAATTTATTTTTACCCCGCCTCTCCCAATGGATCGAGGCGGCATTACAGCAATATATAAAATACATTAAAAACATTAAAATGTAGCCCATCCTCCCCACCCACCAACCCTTCTAACCCCCTAAAACACATTAACTATTAACAAATTAAAAACAAGAGGTTTTTACACATTAAGATTCACCTCCACATTCACCAGCAAAATGTGAGCCACAGTGTACCATGCCTCAAACTGGCCTGACTCATCTTGTATCTTAAGGTTACTCACACATTAAGATTCACCTCCACATTCACCAGCAAAATGTGAACCACAGTATAACATGCCTCGAATGGATTGATCATCTATTTCCCACTTTTTCTACAGCTTTTCAAGTGTCCCAGTTCTCTCTTCTCCTGCCACTTTCCCCCTTTGTCCTCAGCTTACTTTAGGTACTGCAAACTTCACTTCAAAATATTAAAATTATTTGCACTCAATTAATTCAGCAGGAGAGGAGGGATAGAATCTTGTCTTTCCCAATAGGCTCTGGCAAAAGCAAACTGCTGCAGCCTCTTGCAGTTTGTGTGTTTTTCCTTATTAATAACTTTTACCATCTTGACTGCACTCTGATATTGCTTGGCCACATGTGCCAGTTTTCATCTGTGTAAGGTTGGAGGGTATAGGATGCTCCAAATAAAGACCAGAAGCAAAACGAATAGCTACATACCAGATAGCTCAAGCCCAAACCTCTAATAAGGTTTCTATGAGTATGAAAATATTGTACACCTATAATTATAGTGTATGCATGTGTGCACATATGCATGAGAGGAAACATAATACATGTACACTATACATCAAAGTGAACTGGATTTGTGAACAGTTTGGGTATGTAAGTTTCATGTAGGAGTGTGAATGAACCCTGTGCCAAGTCTGAACACCCTGTGAACAAGTCTGTTAACATGGGAGCAAAGACAACAGAGAGTCCTGAAGCACTGGTTAGCACATTTTACAGCAAATTTATTTTAGTATGACCTTTCATGGCCTCTTTCCCACTTTATCAAGGGTATGAGGTGTTACCCAGATATACAGATACATACGTACAGTTCACAAGGCTGGGGTGGGTGGGACTGTAACAGTGAGATCAGACGGGAATTAACTATAGAAAGTACTGACAACAATATCATTAATTCACCATACTCTTACTGATAAACACAAACATCCCAGCAATAGTTAAGATCATGCAGTGGTATAGTAATAGGGGAGAGAGGTTAATATGAGAGCATTTCTCCTCTCCCCAAATAACAATTCTGCACTCCAAATGAAATTTTCCATCAGCCCCCAAATGTCTAGCATTGCGATAACTTAAAACAGCTTAGGCAAAGAAAAGGGCAGGCGAAGTTACCAAGTGAATGCAAACATAGCAGAGTTCTAGATGTGAACAGTTTTCAATGTCTCACCCTCTGCAATGCTTGAAATTTGGAGACTGAAGGATAATTTCACCAGCGGCCAGGATTATTTGGGTAAGGCAATGTCCTCATTTTGCCACCTCTGCCCCAACTATGATATGGTACAGTGGTTTGAGTGTTGCACTAGGACACCAGGAGAGCAGGGTTTGAATCCCCATTTAGTCATGAAAACCCACTGGATGACCTTGGGCAAGTCACGCTCTCTCAGCCTTAGAGGAAAGCAAAGGCAAACCTCCTCTGAATAAATCTTGTCTAGCAAACCTTATGATAGTTGCTGTTGACTTGAAGGCACATACCAATAACAGACGTATGTTACAACATTGCTGCTTTTGTTTACACTAGGCAATTGTTCTAAAGATTGCAACCCACCTTGACTATTTTGGGTCAGAGTAGGAGGAATAAAGATTTGAATAATTTTTTAAAAAATGCCAAGAAGTTACTTGGAACAGTTATTATCCAAAGCATTCCACATTCAGGTAGGAAGGCATGAAGGAAGAGGTGTCAGCAGATGTTGTTTTCTTTCCCTTGCCATGGCAAGGGGGAAAAAACTTGTGACATGCGATAACAACGTGTGTAACAATATACCAAATAAGATTCAGGCAGCCCATGGTAGCTTATCCATTATTCACCATTACTGGTTTTGTTGAGAATCCCTTAAGCACTTTAGGGTTTGAAAACCTATGATTTAAACTAAACAATCAGTGCAGGGAGGGAAAACCAAAACAGCTAGTATTTTACAGCAACAGCATTTTTTTTATTAAACAATTATGGTTAAAAAGAAGACAAGGGATGAACTCAGGGGCCAGGTGCTGTCATCTCAGGTAGAAGTATGTTACTATGGCTCAGCCTCCTGGTCCCCAAGCTGGAACAAGGAAAATATTTTTTTGTCTGTTGTTTCAACTGGCACAAACCCTGCTCCCATTGCCAGCTTGGTTACTCGGGAAGAGAACTCCAACAGCTGTTCCTTGCAGAGGTCAGGCAGGAAGCTATGAGAAGAAAGAAGAGAGGGGAGGATTATTACTGAAGAACCCAGAAGTCCTGACTTCCTTTCAGTGCTTTGGTTAAGTTGGCAAGCTGGTTTAACTACTTTGGCTTTCCACAGTCCCAAAGGAGTCCTGATTCTTTGTACCCTATCTGCTCCCTGAAGGAAAAACCAACATAACCCAATGGCCGTTAATTCTTATTTGTTTTAGGGCATTCCACTCATGTCATCAGCTGGCCCCACTCAGCAAGAAAGCCTAGGATACTTGGGCATGAGTAACTGAGCACAAAATGCTCATGTGCTACCCTCAGATGTGAAGAAGAGGATGTCTCTTTTTCAAAAAGTGATAAGTAGAACAGGTGCTTCTTGCTCAGGTGTGACTTCCCCATTTGTTTCTTGGTTAGAATTATTTATATCCTGTCTTTCTGAATTTGTAAGGCTATTTCCAAAAATACTGAAACAGAAACAAGAAGGAAAAGATAATGAAAATCCATGTCATAATGAAACATAATCAGTTGTTCTGTGCCTTCAAGTTGTTTCCCAGTTAAGCTGACCCTAAGGCAAACCTATCACAGAGTTTTCTGGGGCTGAGAGAGTGTGATACACCCAAGGTCACCCAATGGGTTTACATGGCTGATCAAGGAATCTATCTCTGGTCCCCAGGGTCATCGTCCAACACTTCACCATGCTGGAAACCAGAGTCTGATTCCTGGCTTGGCCATGGAAATCCACTGTGTGACTGATTATGTTGCTGTTGTGCATCTTCAAGTCATTTTCAACTTATGGCAACCCTAAGGTGAGCTTCTCTCAGAATTTTCTGGGGTGCATCACACATTCTCAGCCTCATAAAACGCTGAGATAAGTTTGCCTTAGGGTGCTATAAGTTAGAAACGACTTAAAGGCATGCAATGTAAGCAGTACGACACCCATAAAGTGGCAAAATAGCAGTAACATATGAACATTGTTCATGAGAATCCTAGATGAACAGAACTATCTGAACTTGGAATCTGTAAGTCAGCAAAGCAGGCAGCAGGCAAATCTCCTTGTGGGAGGGAATTTCACAGCTGAGGTCCCACTGTCTGGCTCTGGAAGGTCTTGGCTTGTGTCCCTGCCTCCCTGTCTCCAAAAGGCAAGAATGTCTGGGGCAGGTAACCTCAAAGAGGAAGCAGTTTGTGGAAAGGGACAGAAACAGAGAAAGCAGTCTTGCAAAATTGCAGGCAAAAATTGCACAGCTCCAATTAGGTGAAAAAAGCCTCACACAAATAATCTTTTACTCTGCAATTTTACTCAGAAACAATGCCTGTCATGTTCAATGGGGCTTGTTCCCAGGTTAAGTGTGCATGGAATAAAATGAGGAGGGGAAACAGTGCAACAGTCTGCATGCAAACAGTTGACTAGGTTGTGGCTTCTTCTGTGTGTCCCACATTCTTTCAGTGCGACAACCCAATTTTCCGAAATGAAAAAGAGGTGGGGGTTGAGAGCAGTGGCTGTAGACAGCAAACCTCTTGGAAACCCTTGGCAGAAGGATTGGAAGGAAATTAAAATGTACATATTTCGCTGGATGCTCCCTTTGTCCTTTTGGCAAATCTTTCTGTGTTCTTTCACCCCAGAGTCAAGAAATGCAAACTTTTGAAAGAAGTAAAGCAGGGCAGGGAAGTCAGTAGAGAGGTTGAAAGGACGTGGGGGGGGAATACCCCCCCCCATGGTAGGTATAAAATATAGCTAAGCCATTGGTTTGGGAAAGATGGAATCATTGGGCAATGTACAATTTAGCAACTGCACAAAACCCTTAAATGTGCAGAAAGGAGACTGTTGTAATAAATTCAAGCATCCAGGTCTTCCACACATTTGGTAAGATTGTTTCTTTCCTATTAAATGTCATGCTCAAGTCAGACATCTACATTCTTTGCAACAGCTAAACAATAAGCATGCCTCCTTATTCAGCTGCTCATTAAAAAAGAAAGAGGACTCTCAAACTGTAAAAGCACTGGAGAAGGAGAATGTGAGTGTAAAAGAGCATGAGTATACCAGCTCTTGCAAAAGGCATAAATGTGTGTGTCTTGCATGAATCGGTGGCTGCTGTTCTCCTCATCTCCCAAAGGAGTGTGTCCCCCCCCTCAATCTTTTAAGGTTTAAAGACATGAAAAATGGAACATAAAAATTCTGCCTGGGTTGTCTTTTGGAAGGACAGGGAGGGAGCTGGTAACAAATCTAAATTCAGTCTTGCACGTAAATTCATCTGGCTGGTTTTCTTGCAGGCTATTGGGTAATTTAGCCAGAGCAAACACTGAAGCAAATGCGTATCTGAAAAATTAATTTTCAAGTCATTTTGTATGGCAAGAGAGATTATTTGGGATGGGTCAAAGTAGGGTTTGCACATCTCGGGGCATGGCCTCTCTCCTCCAGTTGTCAGGGTGAAGGAGAACAATCTCAGGGCATGAGCACGTGCGCGCACTTGCACACACACACATATATTTTCCACTTGGCTGTTAGATTCGTTTGTTTTTTATTTGAATGGTGGACTCTTCACAACTATGGTTGATAATTAATGTACCATGCTTAATGACATCCTCAGGGGCTGTCCCTCCCAACAGCACCTTTGTTAACATCACTGGGGCCTTCTGTGATATCACAAGGAATCATCTGTAGATCTCGAGTTTGGGCCCTGGAATCTCAGTGCCTGGGACACTCCTGACATGGAATTCTAGGGCTTGTAATTTAGTGAGACCCAAGACCTCTCTGGCTGAAAATTCTAAATATCCCTTCCTAAACTGCATATCCCAGGATTCCACACAATGTTGCCATGGCAGATAAGGTGGAATAGTAGTGCTATAGCAGTATAGTGTGATAAGGCCCGGAGTGAGACATATTTGGGGTCTGCTCTTAATCTGGTTTTATTTTATACCACAGTGCTTAATTATTATTGGTAATGCATCAATGCAAGGGAAGAGAATGGGGACAAAAACAGTTTAGTTAATTCTGTCTATCCTTGCTTCTGGTTGTGCCTGCTGATGACACCAGTGTCATCTACTTTTGGTGTCCTAGCATTCCCAAAGAGCACCAGTCACCAGTAGTTCAGTGCTGTCTGTCCTGGTTAGCTGCAGCTCTCTAGTGTGTTGGGACAGTCAAAGGTCCTTCCCACCTTTCATTCATTTTGATGAAGAGATGCTGGGAATACCTTGGATAGTAAGCAAAAGGCAGGATATAATATTTTCTTAGAAGTATCATTTAAAAAATTGAGCAGGTGTTGCTATTTCACATATACAGTAAAACTCTGAGGAATGTAAATATAAGCATAATAAGATGCCAAGAGATTCCTGAATAAAAGCAACCAAGTAAGAAGCAGAGCCCCTGCAAAGGAGGCTAGACCACTACTCATTGAACCTGACAGCATGGATTTGAGTCTGGGGGTGTTCAGCTCCAATCCAAGTATTCTATCTACTGTGGAAAAGTGGGTTATTTTCTTGAACTAGGTGAGTATGGGGAAGGGGGGTGCTCTTGCTGTTAAGTAAAAGTGAAGAAAATAACACTTACTTTGTCAGCTCCACAATAAGAGTGGCTTTCGTGGCAGACATCAGATTCAAATTTGGCTGTAGGAAGTGCACCATGCTACAAAAGACAAGCAAAGAGGAAGAGGTGGTGAGTAGTGAGAAGAGGACCTACCAATGTCACTTCCCTGTCTAGTGATGTGCGAGGATTTTCTCAATTTGGAATTGACTAAATTACTATGTACACTTCTCAGCATTTCCTCTGAGGGATAAAAGAGATTATTTTCCTCTCTTGCCTCAGAACGCCAGTGTATGTGTGCCAATGGTTCTGCATGCATGAAATTTCCCCTGGGGGACTCAGTTCCCAGCATCAAACATGGTTGAGTGTTGTTTGAAAATTCAGCTGCACCATGCCCCCCAGTAGCTGGTTATTTGATTATTTTCCTCTTTCCTCTCTGTCTTTTGTCCTCCTTATCCTTTTTTGTATAATGTTTATAACAATGCAAGCCATTATCTTAAATTGTGGTACACCCTGTGCGTTGACAGAAAGCTGGTATAAAAACTTGGTAAACAAGCAAATGTTCTTATCAGGGAGGAAGACTGAATTTTAAATATGGATGGGTGTATGTGTTGGAAACCAGGCAAAACACTGGAAAGAAACATTTTAGAGAGCTCACTGCAATGGAGAAGAAACTCTCAAAACCTAAAGCTGCTTGGTTGGGTGGCCTAGTCATCTCAGCTCCCAAAAACCAGTGAATTCTGCTGAGAATTAAGAGTTAATATTAAAATAATTTCTGTCTATGCATTGCAAAGAAGCAGACTGGGTACCTGGCCTACTAAATGTTAACCACTCAGGCACAGAGCCTCATAAATTCTCACTTTACATTTGGAACTGATAAAGAAGGGCAAGTGAACTCTGTCTGTTATACAGTTCAGCATTATGAGTGTTATTCCAAGTAACACATCATTGTCTGGCCAAAGGCTGACTTCATTGGGCCAGATAGACTGGTCTTCTTTGAGAACTCAGAAGCTCTGGTTCCCCACACAACTGACTACCACTTCCCTACAGAAGACCCAAGACTCTTGTGTCCTGCAATATTTGCTTCCATACAACTCTGTCCCAAGAGTCCCAGGCCCTTACCTTCTCCCTACCTGCAAGAGAAGAAAATGAGGTTGAAGAGCTGTCGATATTTGGCTTTGTGATGGAGCTCAGAGAGGCAGTTGAGAGGCAGAAAGTAGATTTGGACATCTTCTGTAGCAGGAGGTCCTGTGTTATTGGAAACAGTGAAGATGATAGGTGGATCAGACTGGGAAATAAGAAAGGCAACAGAACAGATGAGAGGAGAAAGGACAGTTATGTTCTTATAACCAGGGAATGCAGGTGAAACCAGTGTCTTTCTGAAACAGAGCTGAGAGCTTGGAGAGCAAAAGCGAAGCAAAAGAGCTTAGAGGTGAGCTCAGAAATCAAAAGCAAGAATTTGGAAGCCAACAGTAAAGTTTCTGTGCTGAAGAGGTCTGCCCTAGTTAGACCTCATCTAGAATATTGTGTCCAATTCTTGGCACCACAATTCAAGAAGGATATTGACAAGCTAGAATGTGTCCAGAGGCGAGTGGCCAAAATGGTAAAAGACCTGGAAACCATGTCCTGTGAGAAGCAGCTTAGGGAGCAGAGTATATTCAGTCTGGAGAAGAGAAGGTTAAGAGGTGACATGACAGTCATGTTTAAATATTTGAAGGGATGTCATGTGGAGGATGGAGCAAACGTCCATCCAGAGGTTTTGACTGGACGGTTTGTCTAGTTTGCTCCAGAGACGAGGGCATGCAGCAATGGCTTCAAACTACAGGAAAAGAGATTCCGCCTAAACCTTAGGAAGAGTTTCCTGATGGTAAGAGCTGTTTGACAGTGGGATATGCTACCTGGGAATGTGGAGGAGTCTCCTTCTTTGAAAGTTTTTAAACAGAGGCTGGATGGCCATCTTTCAGGAGTACTCTGATTGCGTATTCCTGCATGGCAGGAGGTTGGAATCAATGGCCCTTGTGGTCTACTCCAACTCTATGGTTCTTTAAGAGGGGGTGCACACGTGTAACAGACAGTGTGATCCATTTACAAATACAGTCCTCCCTCCACATTTGCAGGTTTGATCTTTGCAAATCTGATTATCCATGAGGCATGTGTTTGCTTGCCCCCTGCCACAAATTCCTCTTCCCATCCCTCTCATTCCTCACCCCAGGCTTGCGAGGCTTGTATTTAAAATGAACGTTTTTTTTCCCTTTTGGATAAGCAAAGCCTCCTCCTACTGCTGAAAGTGTGGCCTCTCTGCCATGTGATTGCACATTCTGCTGTGTATTGGCTGCTGATTGGGCAGGTGTTCTTTTTGCTCCTACTCCTCCTTTCTCAAGATGGCCACCAGAAGTAATTAGAACTCCAAAACTCCCCTCTTCTCTGTTTGAGGGGAAAGTACCAGTACGGTAAGCCTTTTAGGTTGTCTTTTTTCTCCCCCACCCCAACACCAAGGTCAGAGCTAAAAGAATGGGGGGAAGCTCCAGAGTGGAATTGGAGGGGAACTGGGGGAGGGGTAGTTATTTGAGGTTTTTCCACTTTCATGATGTTTCAAGGCACAGAACCCTTGTGACTGCGGAGGGGCTACTGTATTATAAAATTATAAGCATTTATGAAGCATATATTTTATATTGAGTTAGATCATTGCTCTACCCAACCTAGTATTGCCTACGTTGATTGGCAGTGGTTCTCCAAAGACTAAAGCAGAAAGATCTTTCCCAGCTTTGCTATCTGAGATCCTTTCAGCTACAGATGACAGGTGCTTCACATACTTAGCCACTCAAAGATGGGTTTTGCATCACAAAATGAGGGGAATTGAAACAATGAGTGGTGTAAAGCACTTCATGATGGATCAGTTCTTATCTAGCTGGAACCCAATATTGAATTCCTACTCCAGCAGCCACTCAAACTGCAACATCAGAGGACAAAAGCAGAAGAGGTCTGCTGCTGGGACTTAACAGGGGAGAAAAATACCAGTATCTCTAGCCAGTGAGTATTATTCAAACTTGCGTTTTATTTGCTCATTTATTGTCCCTGGCTCCATTTATCTGATGCACAGGGAACCACATACACACCTGTAATCAGAGCTCAGATCCTACAGCCACAGAATGATCTAAACACATTCAAAACAACAAGTAAACACTCATCAATCTATTGGGTAAGTCTCTACCTCAAGATATCTTGTGGAATCTCCTTACACAGAGAATATTTGACCCACTACTTACCATTGCAAGCATCCAGCCTAGTATAGTCTCCACTCCCATTCTTCAGCTCACTACCAGTCCCTTCCTCATTAGAAGGTACTGATGGGTCATAGCAAGTGTTATAATGGAGTTCATACAACAGGGCAATGATATTATGCAACGATATCTCCTGGGAAGTCTGTGAAGAGAGAAAAGACTAGCTTGCACAATGCCCCTGTTTGAGCCCCCGCTGCTTGCCTACTCTGAGTCAAGAAGAACACACATTTTGTTCCATTTATATGCTTAGTCATTTTATAGGTTACCTTACTCGGGATGCCATTGGTTGTTTTCAGCATACTGGGATCTTCAGACTCAATTCCAAAGGTGATGTAGGGGCCTGTGGCTATGTCTCCCCAGTATCCCCGTGCTGGCACAGGCTCCCCTTTCTGGTAGGTACAAAAATATTTGGATTAGGTCATTTGTCCCCCGCTCCCCAAGATCAGGGTCTATTAGTTAAAGAGCCCAGCTGGGGAAAAAAGAAAACAGTTATGAAGACAGTCCAGGATTTACAAGGAAAATTTGGCAGACAGGCAAATAAGAGTGCAAGCTAAAGTCCTTCCTTTCTCATTTCTCCACTATAAATGCTCTCCCACCTTACATTAGTGCTTCAAAACATACACGGGACTTGTGTTTCCCTCGGAATATTCTGTTCTGCTCTTAGTATCATGGAGACTGGCAATGGCAAACTAGGCATGGGAGACTGTCTGGTACCCCAGAAACAACTGTATCTCTCAAAACGGAGGATGTCTGAAATAGGTGACTGTCCATGGAAGCCTATGCCACATAATAAGTATGTCTACTCTGAAGATGCCGCATAATTCTGCTAGGTTTGCTGCAAATATTAAGAATGATTTCTCATCCTAAATGTCAATTAGCACTGGCAAAATGGTGGGGAAAGAGGAAAAAATAGAATCCAAGAGAATTAAGAACAAATATGGGAGGAAGGAGTGCTCTGGAAACAGACCTACTCCTTCAGCTGGCTCCAGAATCACATGTGCAACTGGAGTTAATCTTCAGATATGTATCCAGAATAGCAGAGTAAAACAACCACATCACAACACACTTTCATGAATGGAGAGTTATAAATTAAGGATCCCTTCTCATGTTATTTTAGAAGCAAGCCAGAGATTTTAGTGGGTTCTACATGCAGCTAGAGTAACAGGAAGGAGTAGGTTGAAGCAACTAAGAGTGCTGGACTAGGAATAACTGAGTTCAAATTTCTGCTCAGCCTTGGAAATTCATCCTGTACAATCACAGAGTTGGAAGGAATCCTAAGGAATCTCAGGTAGTCTAACCTCCTGCACTGCATGAATCCACCACTAAAAACACCCTTGAGATCTTGATTGTGCTCTTGGATAGGTCATTCTTTCTCAGCCTAACCCATGTTGTAGAGCTGCTGTGAAAATAAATGTGGGACAGCATATGTGCTCGAGCACTTTGAATGGTGCAAGAAAGGTGTTAGCAACTGTTGGAGTTTAGGGTGCTACATCGACTCCTAAGGGAACTTAGAGGGACACCCACCTGCTGCCCTCCAACCTCATTTTTTTTCTCAGCAAAACTGTTTTGCCCCCAAATGCCTCTTGGAGGTGCAGGAAGGCAATTTTACCATGTTTGGGGTGAAACTGGGAGAAAACAACAAAGGCATTGGAGCAATAAAATTGGGAGGTGCCAGGACTCCTCAAAAATGTCTTTAAGGGATGTGTGTGGCCTGCAGTGTATCTTTGTATCTTCTCTTCCCTGCAGATAGGAAAAGAGAGCCCAATCTCACACTCTGCCCTTGGCTTAGGACAGCCAACCTGCAGTTTCTCAAGAAAACATGGTAGCTCACATGTCTAAGAAGACGGCCAGATGCCAATGTCTTGTTGGGGACATCATAGGCAGCTTCTCGCATTTCAAAGGCTATGCCTGTGTTACGCCAATGGAAAAACTCATGGATGTTTATCACATTGGCCTAGAAGGAGAAAAAAAAATATCTCAGCAACAGAAGGGCAGCAATTTCTGAGGCTCTTGTCATGATCACCAGCCCCAAATAGAGTTGCTTGATCATTGTTACGCACCCCATGTTCATGAAGCTTCATGGTGAGATCCCAGTCACACACCCCACGGCGAGCGTCATAGCGGCTGCCAAGGTACTGCCGGAGGCGCAGATCCCAGAGCTGTTCAATTTGGAAAGCCCGTGGGTCAGGATTCCGCCAGAACCGGAAGATGGCCTCCAACTGATCTCTCTCCCTGAACTGTCCAAGGAAGAAGGTCTATTAGTCAGTTACTGGAACTCAGGTCACCAGAACTCGGATCATGTGCCAGTGTGGCCAAAGTGTGGCTTGTGAGCCACTTTGTGGCCCCCAGCAGTCAAAATGACACACCAAATACCCACTAGGGAGTGCATGGGCATTTCTGCCATGTTTTGGCCCACCCCAGGCTATTTTAGGTACCTGAAAGGCATCTTTTTAAAAGGAGGAAGTCAACAGGAAGTGACTTCTAGCCATTTCCTGTTGTTAAGAAAAGTATCTCCTGGGGCAAAAATGGTCCAGGGGCCTAAAAATGATGAAAATGTTTCTCTATCCTCTAAAGGGTGTTTGGGGGCAAAAAGATGATGGATGGATGGATTTTGCGGGTTGTGTAGCCCTCCAAAATCTCAGAGCTAATGCTGCCTCCTAGAGTTACCCACTGCTAGTCTCATGGTTAGAATGTGAAAGGATATATATGATGAGGCCTGGTTCCTCTGGGTGTAAGTTGTTACAGTGGGTGGAGTTCTTAACCCAGAAGGGCAAGGACTACATTAGGCATAGCTTTCCCACTCCCTGTAAATTCACTGCTGGATTATTTTTTCATTTTACCTTGAGGGCAGACAAGTCCACACTGGGCAGATGAGTCTGCTGGAAATCAGAGTCTGTGACGTATCGGATGAAGAGGTTTGCCTTCTCCTGCAAATAGGCAGCAGTCTGGCTTCGGAGCAAGGTGTTTCCCATCAGCTCTAAAAATGACTCACTCTTCTCTTGGATGGGATTAAAATCGAGAACACAGCTTGTGTTATCATTCAGCAGATGTCAGTCTCTTGGACTACCCCCACCAACCCCCCTGGGTCTCCAGAGAAAGATGTAAGATTGGGTAGAGGTTGTAAGAAGTGCTGTTCTTTTCCTTTCACCTTGTAGTCCCATCTTCTCTGAAGGCTCCAAAGCCAGACTTAAAAACAGCAGCTGCCGGCCCACGGTCTCCAGATTGTTCTCTAGTACATAGAACTGAGGAAAAGAGAAAAGCAATTAGTGGAGCAAGCTTTAAACAGCTTCCCTCCCAGTGGCAGAAGCCCATATTGGCCAATATATAGTACTGCCTTTGACTAGCAGCATTTCAAGCCAAGGTCTCTTTGTACCATCCCTAGTACCTGAACTGGTACTATAAACTGGGAGAAGCCAGAGACTCAGCTGTGGACCACCTGAATACAAACTGTGTACTCCTGGGCTCTCTGGGAGCTAGGAAAAGCTCCACCGAATAATCCGCCATTCCTAAAAAGGGAGGGAGCATTTGTAGGGAACTTAATAAAAGGTAAAGAGGTGCCCTGTCTTTGAACTGCTTTCTATCACTAAGGTTCTACCACTTCTTCCATATTCATTCTGATCAAAGTTTTGCCTAATATAACCAAATATGAATTAGGAAAGTCTTCCCATACAAAATGCAAAAGTAACAGCCAAGTGAGTTGATGAAGAGGCCAAAAGAACTGACACAGCTTTCAAGTTCATCCAAACTCTTCCTCGGTCAGGTTGCATGTGAACTAACAATTGCCTCCATCCAACTTATACACACACAGAAATGAGAAGGCCTATCTTTGCTCCTTGACATTTATGTAAATGGCATATCCTCCAGGGTACATTTTCTCTAGCAAGGCTAATATAGAGAATAACCTGAGAGAAGAGGAAAACACTCTTCTAAAATTATGTTAACAGAGTAGTATCATTCCCATTGAGAATCTGACAGGCAGACAATAGGGAATGCTGAAACTATGTGCACAACTATCTGTTTGTGAGGAAAGGGGCAGCCACGAAGCACAGAATTTTCAACAACATTACAAGGGGCTGACTGAGATGCCTCCCATGACAGAAAATGGACTTAAAGGCCCAAAGAAATCATCAGCCTTATTTGGTTCCTCTCCTTATCTGCCTGTCCCTCCCTACTCTAATTTAATTACTGCACTGGAAGGAACATAGATGTGGTTCTATCATTACTCTCTCTCTCATTCTTCTTCTGTTAGATAGACTGCTAGGTATAATAGAAAATCTCTCTGGGTTTTTGAATGAATGAGCTTGTGTACTTCAGTGTGTACGGGAGGGAGGCAGGAAAACTGGCAGTTAAGAGAGAAAGTGTTGTGAATAGGCCACCTTAAGGGTTTAGGGTCTCTTTTGGGGGGGATCTGATGTAGAGAGGCAGATCCGCTCCGTTGCAAGAATTCCTGTTCATCTTCTACACTTATGTTCTGCAAATATACTTCTAAGTAAAGGAGATATCGCAACCCATACTGGAAGTATGAAATACAAAGGAAATGCCCCTTTCCAGCAAAGAATCCTGATTGATTGACATCCTAATCCAAGAGGCTACATTCCACTTCCAATATTCCCCTTTTGTCCCATCAAAAACTACTTTTCTTTTAACAGAATTTTTGAATTCCCATTCTCTCTCTCCTCCTCCCCCCACCCGTGTGTGTGTGTGTATATATACATGCATATACACACACATGAAAATATATGTGTGTGTAATTTAAAAATATCACACATAAATTAAAATTAAAACATTAAAAATTAAAGAAAATGAAAAAGGTTGGGCAATTCCATGAGCCCAAATGCAGCACCTGGTCTTGCTACAGCTGTCCAGCCTGGTCTAGTTCAAAGTAAACTGGTTCACTGACCAAAGAATTCAGTCATCTTTGCATTTCCTCTCCCACTGTAGCTGACTAGACTGTAATCCTACGCCAAAAATTCCAAGAATCCTAGCAATGTGACTGTATACTTGGAGACCAACACCCAGATTTTGAGTTTTCCCCTCAGCTCTGTTGCTATTTTTTTCCTCCTCAGTCATGAAAGCAAAGTCCTGTCATCATGAAATGAGACTCAAAAGCATTGGCTGTGAGGAGGAGTGCTGTTGATCTGCCACCTCATGTTGAAGGAAGTCACATCACAAGAGGATGTGCTGGTGAATGTTGCCTTGAAGGAGCTGTAGTGGAAAGGGAGGGGAAGGGGCCTGCTGTGATGCTGCTCATGTGACCCACCCTGTTCCCTTTCCTGGCAGATCTTCACCTTTACATCCACCCCACATGAGCACTAGCCATGGTGAGCTGAGAGGCTCTCCTTAATGGAAAGCTGCCAAAGCATTTCTGCCAGATGCCTCATGTTGACAGGCATTAATTAATGTCACCACACATTTCAGGGAAGCATACGGAGGCAAAGGCAGCATCACTTCCTCACATGATTGGTGTGAGTCACAGTTGGAAAGGGGAGTCAAGAGGGCTGGCTGATCCGATCCAGTTAGGACTGCTGGATCAGGGCTATCCCAGACTCTGAGATATCAGAGTCAGAACTTGAGAATAAAGGACTTGTGATTTCACAGTAACTCATGAAACTAGAAAGATGATGGTACAAGTGGCAACCCTTTGTAAGCATGACACAGTATGCATTAACCAGAGTTGCTCAGAGTATGACATTCAAAGAAAAAAATACCATGTAAAACAAATCAGGAAAATACATACACAATTTTCAAGATTTTTTTTTCCCTCTGAGATGTCTTTCACTTGCCTGCAGGCTGCAGAAGAGCAGTTAGGTCCTAAGATCTGGCAACTCTAGATGCTGCTCAAAGGACAAACCTTTCCTCCCCAACTCTTCTCCCCAAAGAAACCCAGTCCCTTTGCTCTGTTTTAGATCCCAAAAAGAGGTCCTTATGGAGATGCAAACTCTCTCCAAAATGGGCACAAACCTCTTCCTGACAGACAGTGCTCCTCATTAAAAGTATATAAACCACTCTTTTAAACTTGTAAAGTGCTATACAATAACAATGTATGCCTGTATAATACAGGCATATCTGTTAACAAAGCCTCTGACAAAGAAGTTTCTTTTTACAAAATCTTTTTCATAGCTGCCCCCTTCTCCTTGTTCTATGTCTAGCTGGAAGATTTCTTAGCAGCATTGGGAAGATAATGAACAAGGGCTGGAGAACACACAGACTTTCAATGTTAGGCTGCAGTAGCACTTTTGCATTAGACAGAACAATAGAGCTTAAGCTGGAAAAGAATGAGATTCTAATTTAGCTGATCCTACTGTAGCAGTGTGCCTGCCTACAACAGAAATGGTAAACAGCAGTTCCCTCTATAGTTCCTTACTGAACAAGTATAAACAGCAAAACAGAGAGAAAAGGGGAGAACAGATAAGTCTGCCTCATCAGCTCCCTCCACTATGTAAAATAAAGTGCACAGATCTGTAAACTTGGCCATCAAAACAGTAATCATTAGAAAAGTGGAGGCTGGTGAAAGAAAAAGCCGTCCCTGTATGCATTACGGAAGAAGTCTTCAAGTACCGGTATATATCTAGAAGATTCAAAATGTTTTTGTTTACTTATGAAAGGCTTCACTGAGCTGACTGTTTCATTTCACACAGGCATATTGTTAGTTTTGAATAAAAAGTTGAGCTGAAACATGTTTACCTGCTCTTTTTTTCTGTGGTATAGGAAACTGTCCCTATTCTTTCCATGTTATCTCTGTCTCCAGTACCAAATTTTCTGTTAAAGAAGTAATGTCCAGGAACACATCTACTTTGTTAACAGAAGTATACTTGTAATTCTATCCCACCATACAATCTTTGGCTCAATCACACAGCCAACTGGTCCACAGTTCATCCATATGGTAGGGCTGGACAACTAGAATCCCTGACTGAATGTACACTTCAAAGCAGGAAATGCAGACAAGCCTGGTTTACAGCCTTTTGTGATTTGCTTCATTGTGCTATCTTGATATGCAACAAATGTATATCATCACAATTCAGTGTTAAGAACTGAAGCAGCAAAGGGCCAGCTTTGGGGGTTTGGGGACAACCTCCCACACTGGGGATCTGCCAAAATTGGGGGATGAGTGTAGATAAAAATGATAGTGAAATGGCTGACCATTCACTTCTAGCTTTCCGAAAATCATTACTTAACTTTAAAGCAGTGTGTCTAGGGGGCCTCTATCTTATTTATAATAAGAACCACACATGGAGTCTCTCTCAACTGCCAATTCTGTTTTGTTTTTTTGAACATCAATTTTTGAAGTGGTCATTGAAGATTTGGGGGCTCCAAGAGCCATACTTGTTGGGCATAGTATTCCCACCTGTTGGGCATATTATTCCCACCTGTTTTTAAGTACCTTTTCTTTAGGAAACAATAAGCATGCAAAGACATGCCCAAAGCCAAGGACCACCTAGTTCCTGCAAAACAATACACACAGTGACAGAAAATATGAGGCAAATATACTTATCAGCAATGATATGAAAAACTGCAAAATACATAATAAAGTTACATTAAGGTGTAGGAACATCTTAAGACAATCTGAAAATCAAGGCTGAGAGAAGAGATTTACACACATTGATTTTTCGCCGTGGCCACCGGCGCACTCGACTCATTGTTCTGAGGATATGACGGCCATCTACTGATCCCACAAGCAGGATGTTCAGTTCAGGAATGCCATCCTGGGATGGCTGCAGATGTTCCATAGAGGTCTCCAGACCTGTTGGGTAAATGAAACAGTTATTCGTGCACCATACTAAAGGCAAATTCTGTTTTCCCTACTGAGAAACTCTGCATGTTAAAAAAGAATAAATGAACCAAAAAAACAAAACACCCTCCTGCAAAAGATTATGTGGGAGCAAGACAAAGTAATTGTGTTATAGTACGGAAGCCTCTGTAATTTGCATGCTTTTCCCAGAGACTTTGTATTATATGGTTTCACACTACTTGGAACCTGTTGCAAAGAAGATAATATTAGGAGAAGGAAAATTGCTAAAAGATCCTGAAGTTCAGTAGGAAAGCTATTTCTTTTGCATAGCATCCATAACCCTGAATTTATCTCCTTCTGCTCTTTCCCTGGGAAAGGTGACAGAGGCTGGAACTTCTCTCTAATTATCCTGGACCTATATGTGGGTTTTAACTGAACGCCGCTTTGAGATCCATATGATGATGAGGATGAGGATGGTGATGGTATAAAGCTGGTTAAAGCAATATATGAAGAAGGAGCAGGTATCGGCTTTATGGCTGAAGGGCAAATTTTGTTCCTAGGCCGTTACTTGTCAGTGGACTCATATGCTCACTTGAAATTGTCTCTTCTCTGTCATGCTGGAAGTAGGCTATGTGCTTTATTTCTGAAGAACCTACATGGTCAGCTTAAACATTTATTGTGTTTTAATTCCCCATTTTAAAGTGTGTGTGTGTGATTTTTTTTTTAACTCCAAGAAGGGCCAGAGCTTATAGGTAGTTTTGTGCCTGAAAACAGAACTGGCCAATTTGCTTTGCTAATTTTCTGCTGCCAAGTAGAAAAAGAAACTGAACAAGATCTGTGGAAGAAGATGACTAACGTGTGGTGCATTTCCAGAGTGGCTCATCTCTGGAACTCTGTCTGCCCAGAGATGTACTTTAAGCAGAAGAACAAGCCTGGAAGCCACGAGAGCTCCTCCTAGAAGGGTCACAGACATTACACCTATATACCAGAATCTTCTGTCATGGTATGTTATATATCTTTATGTATACTTGGCTACATAGCCATGACACTTAGAAACCTTGTTAGTGAATCATGAAGATGAGTAATGGGACACCAGCAAGAGCATCCTGGTGCGCATCAACACTCCCTAGCCAGTGTCCCAGTGCACAATGGAACTGATGTTCATGGATCCCAATGTGCGTTGGTCATTTTGCTGGCTCTCCTATATAGTAACATAACAGCAGCCCTTTACTTGGTATGGATGTTACAGAACTGCCCAATTCTAATTTCCGCCAGACATAAGTCCATCTACGAAGACCTAAGTCACCAACAGGATTCCAGCCAGAGTCTTTTGCCAACCTGGACTTTTTCAAACATAGCTCTGCATTCCCAGGATCTAAAAATCCAGGATCGGATTGTTATTTTATTTCAAATAAAAGTTACCACTCTCAGGAAATCAAATTCTGTACCACAATCCAATGAAATAACAGAAAGGAGTACTGTAGGTATACTTTAGCACTGTCTGAAAGTTTTCTTGATTAAATCAAAGGCTCCTAAGTAGGGAAAACAGCGGCCTTCTGGTTTCAGGTAAAAGAAGGTATCTACACAGAAGTTCTGCTTCACTGGCATACCAGTTGCTGGGATAGAATCTGTGCATTTTATAGATTTTTCCTGTACCCAAAGCCATCTCATAACAGAGGTAGATATATTTGGCTAGAGGAAGCAGTTTCCAATTCCTTGCAGAACCTGTGAGACAGGAAGGTCTAATTTCACCACAAAGGAGACAAGACAAGAGAGAGGGAAATACATTGGTGGAAGAAGTGGTACGTACATGTGGCTTGCAGGTCAAGTGCTGGAGAAAATCCCCACCAAGCTGTGGTGCCAAAACCACTGCTAGTACCTGCCGCTGTCATGGCTGTATAGGAAACACAAGGCAAACACGGTGAGGAAAACATGCCCGTTGGGATCTCACTTACTCTTCTGCTATAATCTCAAATACTTTTACTTCTCACTACCTTGCTTTCTAGGCCTCTTCTCTGCACATATAATTGTTCTAATTAAAACTCAGTAATTTCACTGAATTTCTTAGTGAACACTAAATTCTCTCCACATATCATTGCTCCAATTAAATTTCAATAATATCATTGAATTTCTTATTGAATAAATTTCAAAAACTGCATGTTATTATTCCAATAAAATTTCAGTACTGTGGTGTAGTGGATTGACCATTAGGCAATGACCCCAGAGACCAGGATTCAATTCCCCACTCGGACACGGAAACCCACTGGGTGACCTTGGGCATGTCACACACTCTCAGCCTCAGAAAACCCAGTGATTGGTTTGCCTTAGGATTGCCAAATTACTTGAAGACAACACAACAATATAATTGAATTTCTTACTGAATAAATTTCAATAACAACATATTATAGCTCCATTTAAAATTTCAATAACCATGTAGTGGCTACAAGTTATTTAAATCCAAGACTGATAAAGCAGACTTCTCCTGTTTTTCTAAAAGGCAACCCAGACAACAAGTTTGAGACTTCACAATTGCAATGCCATCTCTAACATCTTTGGGGGCTGACAAATGTTCCAAAATATAGCATTCGTTCTAAAATGCCATCTCCAGATTCCATATCTGCTTGCTTCTCATTTTCACTGACCACGTGCTTCTTCACTACCAAATCTGAGCAATTTGCTTCACCAACAATGTATTACAGTATTCGTACGACATACACATTAGAAATAAGAAGGACAGTATCCCTTCTTAAAACTGATTTGTCAGGGAAAAGGGGAGAAAATTATCTGTATGAAACTGAGGAGGAAACACACCAGAAGAATTTGCAAGGGACAAGAGTAAATCAGACTGCCATTTATGCAGGATCAGGGCTGTTGATTTGGAAATCTAACCCTATACACCAGACTGAAGCCCATGATCTCTAGTGTGAGTGGAAAAGACTTTCTAAATCACACTTTTCTTGCTTTAAGGTGAGTGTGGGCTTGGTTGACAGAATAATAAGATGATGACTTAACCTCAAGGGCTAAGCTTTAAAAGGAAAGGGCAGGGGTCTCAATCCCAAGAACCAGCATTTTATATCAAAGCAGGGGGCGGGGATTCCTTAGTTTTAATTTCTCTTCCAATACAGCAACTTTCTGTTCTGCATCACAAGCTGCTTTGGTCATTTAAAAGAAGCCAGTTGTGCCACATGGACAAACACAGTTCAAAAGTCTGAAAAGTGGCAGCTAGTGGCTCCCACATCAGTGGTGCAGTAAAACTTTTCCATGGTTTTAATCCAAATTTGAAGCTGTCCAGCATGTTGAACACTGTCTTCAAAACTGATTATGCACCCTGAATCACAGAATCATAGAGTTGGAAGAGACCACAGGGGCCATCTAGTCCAACCTCCTGCCACGCAGGAACTCACATCAAACCAATCCCAACAGATGGCTATCCAGTCTCTGCTTAAAAACCTCCAAAGGAGGATAATCCACTGCTCTCTGCCTCTTTTAAAGTTCAAACTAACACACAGATTCACTGTCTAAATGACATGGAAAGCACTCATGCTTATTGTGCACCTTCAAGTCATTTCTGATGTATGGCAACCCTAAGGTTTTCTCGGCAATTTTTCTTCAGAGGGGATTTGTCATTGCATTCCTCTGAGGTCGAGAGAATTTGACTTGCCCAAAGTCACCAAAGAAGTTCCCATGGCTGAACAGTAATTTGAACTCTGATCTCCAGTCCAACACCCAAACCCCTAGCCATGTTGGCTCTCATGGAAGCCACTGGCAGCCATTAAATAGATGGGTGTGACCTACTGTTCAGAAGTCTATGTAGGGCTATCTTCATATGCCGGCTCCAGCCCCCAAAGCGCCCGTTCCTACTGATTGGTCACCAATATATCCCACCAGCTCCATTTCTACTCCTGCTATGTTACTGCACTAATTTTGACTCGGAGCAAGAGTGCTTAACTTACCATGAATGTCACTGGCCCAAATAAACTGGTCTTGGATTTATTAAACACAAATGAGGCTTGTGCCTAACCTCAGTAACCCTAAATAGTTTATTCAGTTAAATAATTGAATAATGTTTGCATGGTTTAGTCTCCTCATGGCAATCTTGTGGTATTCAGTTTCCCTTGCTGACAGAATTTGAATCTGGGGTTTGTAATTTTTTTAAAAATGACCACATAAAGGAGCTCTCACAAGACAGAAATTCAGTGACCAAAAAAGGTATTATCCAGAGTATATAAAAAGGGGAAATCTCTGTCCCTATTGCTCTCATCTCTACTGGCGTTATTACACCTGTATTTAGCTTTCACATGGAGCTAAGTGGGGAAGGTAATAGCTCACTGGTTGAGTGTATGCTTTGCACACAGAAACTCCCAAATTCAATCTCTGATCTCTCCAGGTAGTACTGGGGAAAAATCCTACCTGGAACCCTAGGAGCTTCTATCAGTCAGCATAAAGAGTGCTGCACTAGATGGACCAACTTTGGACTGCCAGTCCATACAAACAGAACAGAGCTGGATGGACCAAATGTCTGACCTGCTGTAAAGCAACTTCCTAGGTTCCTCCACCCATTTCCCTAAGCCAAAGCTTTCCAAACTTTTCATTTTGGTGACACACTTTTTAGACATGTAACATTTCGCAACACAGTAATATACGACACAGTAAATAGAGGCAGCCCCTCTATCCGAGCCCGGTCAACCACCACCACTGCTCTCGCTGGAGTCTTTCTCAACTGGGGTGGCTGCGGCGGTGGTGGCAGGAGAGGCAGCCCCTCCATCCAAGCCTGGACTGCCACGACTGCCCTCGTCAGGGTCTTTCCCAGCCCCGGGCTGCAGTAGAGACAGAGGCAGCCCTTCCACCCATTATGTTCATGAGACACACCTACACACTGCAGGTGAAACACTAACGTGTCACAACACACAGTTTGGAAAGTTCTGCCTTAACCAGTCTCAGAAAGATGGGGGAAGTCAGAACATGAAATCTGTAGCAGATCCCACGTTTTTGGGAAAGAAGAACAAGGAGCATGAGGAGGCTCAGTGTCTGAACTGGCTGTAATGTTATCAGAGAAAGATAGTATAGTGTAATGCTTTGAATGCTGGACTAAGATTCCGAGAGCCCAGGATTCAAATCCCTCCTGGCCATGAAAAGCCATTGGGTGACCTTAGGCAAGTTACAGTTTCTCAGTCTCAGAGAAAGGCGATGGCAAACCCCCTCTGAACAAACCTTGCCAAGAAAACTCCCATGATAGGTTCGGCTATGTCAGAAACAACTTGAAGGCACCCAGCCAGCAGCAACAATATTATCAGAGTACCAGTGCTCAGGATTCATCCGTCACTTCTCCTTTTCTGCAATACAAACGGTCTTTGCCTTGCAATGTAAAGTGGGACACCACTGCATGCTTTGCATAAATAAGGATACAGACTCATCCTTCAGTTAAAAAAAAAGTATTTGGTATCAACAGGTAATGTTGAAGACTTCTAGCTGTGTCCCTGGACAGCTGATGCCAGATGTAATAAGTAACACTAGACTAGACAGGTGAATGAGATGTAATTCTATACCCTCACCTTTAGGAACAAAGTTCCATTGAAATAAATGGGACTTACTCTTCAGCATACCTGTACAGAACTGTGTTGTTGCAGTCTTATTTTTTGGTTTTTGGTTTTTAACATTAGGAGTAGGGATTAGAAGTGTACTACAGGTTTCTTTGAGTGGAAGCCCAGAACACCTTCAAGTCTTGATAACACTACACCACAATCCACCCATTCTGTCTTCCCTCAGCATCACTTCCACTTCCATCACTGAATTTATTTCATATTCGAATCCTCCACCTACAGATGTATAGCTCAAACCCCCAGTAGTTTCTCTGAGCTAAATCCAATTGCTACTCCCAAAAACAACCACAAATTCAATCGACGGGAAATTTGGTAAGTCAACACTTACATAAATTCTACTACTTTGGCGTATATTAAGGATTGTATTTACAACCCTTCTCTGCTAATCCAGGCGTGGGAGTCATGCAGGGTCCAGATGCTGTTTGGCTGCAAGTCCCAGCAGTCCTCCCTAGTGGCTACGTCTGATGGGACCTGCAGTCCAACGACAGGTGGAAAGCCACATGATCCCCACTCCTGGCTAATCCCTTCTCTGCTACACGTACACACACAGCTATTCAGACCCTGTGGCTGCTGCCAGACCCCTCCTTCCACTTTACCACAGAGTAGATTTACCCTGCTTCGGTTTTTAACCCCACCTTAGAATTACGAGTTCATCCTTACCGCACCGAGCCTCCCCTTCCCCACTAATCTTGCACTACCCACACTCACTCTGGGCGGCTTCTCCTCCAAAAATGGAGTCGTTGTACCCCCCCTTACAATTCCAAACTTCCACTCTTTAACTCCTTCCTACTGTGTTTACCCTCCCTTGAGAAGACCCGCCCTCGTCGATGTGATAGACAGGTCTCCTGTTCAAGCGGTCGCGTAGCCAGAACGGACTCGAGCCAGGAAGCGCGCGTGGAGGAGGAAAATGGCAGCCCGAGACGCTGTCGCCATGGTAACGGGGCCTGCGGCGACGCGGGCGGGCGGCGCGCCAGGCCTTGCTTTCCCGGCTTCCTGCGCTCCGCCCAACTTTGAAACAAAGCAGCCTATTAAAGTACCCCGAATAGCCTCATTAAAAAGGGCGGCGTATAATTTATTCTTTACCAGTACCTGCTCTTGGGGGCAACGTCCCTCCCCCTTCCCTTGTAAAACCAGCCGCCCTGTTAGCAAGCGTGGCTGGCGAGGGGTCCCACTTTGAGGCACCCTGGTCTCTGGGTTACCAAATGACCCCGCATTTTTATTTAATTGTTTATTTTACGTGTTGTCTGCTCCCGCGCTTTTAACAACACCTCGAAACTGCAGAAATCGGCAGGTGGAAGCTTTCTGTATAACAGAGATAAACATTACCACCTGCTAAGCTTATTAATCTAACATACAAAAATCAAAGTTTGTTTCTCTGTGTCAGGTGAAGGCCACGTATGATTGGCTGCCTAAGAAGATGCTATGGAATTCTGGGGTTTGCAGTTTAGGGAGAAGCCCTTAGAATTCTCAGCTATAGAGCTATTGGGACTCAGTCAACTGTCTCTGTCTGGAACAGGCTAGTTGCTGTGGAGATGAGGCCTAGTAGCAAGGAGGAGGGCAGTGCATTCCCTCAGGAACCCACGCTCTGCATGTTAGTAACTCTGAATACAGATTCCATTGAGGAATATGGGGAAGAGTTACAGCTACTGGACAAGACAGTTTGGGGAACTAGAGACAAGATCTCAAATCTTTCTACAAGTATTACCTATGAGAAAATAAAATCCCAGGCACCGCTGGGTATATACGCTAGCTTAGTATATTTATAGGCAGTTTATCAGTATAAAATTGCCAGTTGGCTCACACAAATAGCTGCAGATCGAGGTTCTGTTAGAGGCATGGAAGGCGAGCGGGCCACTTTTTTTCTGAACAGTGTATAAACTAAGTACTGGCAAATCGTGCCTCTCCTGCTGCCACTATTAAATGGGGTTACAATGTGTTTTTTTCTTCCAAGTAGGTAGCCATAGCAACGCACGATATTTAAAACAAATATGATTTAAGGGCAAAACAAGAGTGATTAATGTGCAACAATAGTAAACTGGAACATATGTGGCTCATAAACATTATTGCATGGACGGTTATGTGGACAACAAAACCATTGCTGATAATTAGACCTTTTAAGTCTCCCTATAGCTAAAAACCATATTGATGGTAAATCCTTTTTAGATATTTCCCAGCCATTAAAATCTCCTCGTCTTTCCCTGATTAGCTAGTGGACTCTGTTTAATATGACCCTTACTCCTCCACAAGAATCTAGGGGTCCCCAACTCCATTTTGCCCACCTTTATGTCATTCTAGTGCAAGTACCGTAAGCAGAGTTGCCAGAGTGAAAAATGGAGATCTCCTGTACGTTTTAATGACTGGGTAGAAGAGGGTATTTCAGGTACAAAAAGCACAGAAGGCTATGTGCAAAATGGAAATAAAAGTTGTGTAGGAGGAAGAAAGTAAGGGCCTTTCTGCACTATACTGTTATCGTGCTATTATTCCACTTTCACCATCCTATGGAATCCCGGGATTTGCAGTTTAGGGAGGGACATTTAGAATTCTCGGCCAGAGAGCTCTTTGGCCTCAGTAAACTACAAACCCCAGAATTCTACAGGATGTTGAAAGTGGAATAATAGCACTATATCAGTGTAGTGCAGAAATGCTCAGAAAGAATCCTCTTCAGTTTTCATTCTGTTGGCCCTAATTCCATTAACCAGATGCACTGCATGCTTACAATAGGATTATCATCTTTCTGATAAATGCATGATAGGCAAAACTCCAAGAAAATCTTCATCTGTTGGAAATCTGCCTGTTAACACGAGTTAAAAGTGTAAGAAATCAAAGGCATACAGTGTTTATAGGGATAAGTGAGTTTTTAAAAGTTAAGATGACAGGAATGTTTATGTTTGATCATCTTTGCTTATTTCATGTTTATTCTACTCTTTCCTTGCCAAAACTCAGGATGATATGTCCCCTCAGGCAACTCCCTTGGACAGACAGGCTGAGATGATAAGGAGACGCAGGTTGCCAATACGTTTTGCAGCTGAATGGGGATTTGAATCCAGTTTTGTCCCATGTAACCCTCCAGATCTAAGCAACGTGTGGCTTTTCAGATGTTGCTGAAATACAACTCCCATCATCTCTCAGCATCAGCTATGCTGTGTACAGTCAAATAAGAGTCGTAGTCCAACAACCATTGGAAGGCTGCAAGTTGCCCACCTCTAACCGTTGCGTGACGCAGGCTCTGTTAACTTTTTACAGCTGTAATCTCATATATTTTGTCTTTCGATAATGACTCTCCACACATTTTGTCCATCATTTCATCCCCACCACCACAGCATACCCACCCCTTTTTCCTGCTCATTCTG
Source organism: Ctenosaura bakeri (assembly GCA_948474755.1). Taxonomy (NCBI): domain Eukaryota; kingdom Metazoa; phylum Chordata; class Lepidosauria; order Squamata; family Iguanidae; genus Ctenosaura; species Ctenosaura bakeri. The sequence continues at coordinate 186,245 of CAOLHI010001750.1, forward strand.
ATGCTTTTTGCTCTTTGCTCCTCCCTTTAATTGTCTCAAACAAATTAAATCTCCAGGAATGAAAAGAGCTCTTTATCCCCATAACATAAAGCCTCTTTCTACTCTGGGATTGGGAGGGATTTGCCTAGCCCAAAAGATATTTAATGCAGCAGCCCGTGCTGTGCTGGGTGGGCAGGTCTGTCCCCTGGGTTTGGCGCAGGCGGCTTTGACAGGAGGCTCTAACTTGCTTAACGTGGGTTCCTGCTCCAGGCTGGGATTATTAGTAGCTAAGAGGTTTCTGTACACAACAAAGAATGTCCAGAATGACGGTGTAAGCAGCCTCTTTGGAAGCAAACTGCACAGCCTTCTGCTTGTGGATGTAAAATATATATGGAGTGCTTTGGTTCAACCCTTGACCCGTTGTGTCCAGTATAAGGAACAAGCAACTCTTATGTAAGGATTAGGAACTTGTGTCTTTCCAGATCTTGTTGGACTATATGTCTCATCAACCCCCTTGCCTCCATAAACAATGACAAAGGACGATCCACAACATCTAGAGAGATCCATGATCCCTATCCCTGTTCTAAAGAGGTCAGTGTAGTTAGCTATTTTATTTTCCTTCTAAAGTAAACGAGCACTTATTCCAATGGAAGCTGGTAGTTTCCATGTCAGCGGATGTCAAATCTGCTCCACATTTTAATTTAATTTAATCCACAGTGTTGAACGCTATCCCCCAGCTGGACTCTTTAGTAGCTCCTTTGAAGCTTGAATCAAAACCTGGACTAGATTCTCTGCCCCACTGTGTAGGAGCTGTTACCTGCTGCAGATGAATTCCATCAAAAGTAAAGAGATTAATTATTTTTCGTGTCTCTCCTTGTAACAAATTCATGAAAACTAATGTAATGTAGCGAGAGGATTCTTTTCTTCCTCATCAGTATTACAATATTTTATGTCCTTGTGATCCTAAAGCACGTTTACTTATTGTGTTAACGGCCAGTTCATGCCCAGACAATGAACCATTTTAAATCCATGTACATTTCAGCAGACTAAGAATGTTCTCTTCCAGACACTGGTGCAGCAAATTCCCATGTTCTGTCACCATTAGCTATACTAGCTGAGACTGATTGGAATTGTGGCCCAAGAACACTTAGAGGGTTAGACACTCCCCATCTCAACAACAGATTTACTCATTCAAATTGGCCAGTTTTCCCTTAACTGCAAACTCATGGATCTCAGAGGAAACCGAGAATAACACTGTCCAGTTGGAGTTAGTGGAACGGAATCACCACTCATTCACTTTTGGAAAGACCAGTGGTCAGCTTATCAGTGAAAAGAAATCTCTTCTTTCACAAATCATTGCTTAGCAAGATTTGTAGGTCTTCAACTCAAGCCTTCTAGCATCCCCCACTTTATTACAGCCTTAAGCAAAGACAATGAGAAGCAACACATTTGAAATATAGAGATCTCTTATTTATTAACAGACAAGAGTACTGCTTGGTCAAATACATCAATATTAAAACTGGTTTCAAAAGGGGAACGGAGGCGGCTTTCAAAGGACAGCACCGCTAAAAAGGGTGGTTCAGAGGACTGTCAGGTATAGAAACAACACACACCAAAGTTACAAAGCCTTCTGCACTTTACACAATCCCTTCAATCATGACAGTTAAACTTCAAAGTGGCCTATTTTCACTGCTGTGGACATGTTGACCTAGGCATCTCCATGCTTGCTGATGCCACAAAGCAGAGGATGGATGTTAGCAAGGGAGGGCGGTTGCAAGAAAGGTGAATTTGTTTGCAAGGTACATTGGATGGAAGTACAACACAACACTGACCAACAATTCAATGTTATCGATCTTATATGAGCACCCTCTTGGTCTACTCATCACTTAGCAAAGACTATGGGGTGGTGACAGAAAATGAGATGGTATTTCAGCTACCTGAAATGAACAATTATTTATGTGACACGTTAAATGGTATTTCCTTGTAGCTCGGCAATAACCACCATCTTGTATGTTTCTCTTCTCTTTGACATTATTAACAGGTGAAAATAAAAGAGATGTGATTTTGTTGGAGGTCAACAGAGCAGGGGGTATCCTAAACTGAAATGGGATGGGGATGGATGTGCAATTCTATCAACACTGCAACTACAAAACACATCAGTTAGCAACAAATCAAAGTGGCCACCATGTCCCTCAGATGGCCAACTAACCTGGGCCTAGTCTTTTGAATGGTCTATTTTTTTTTCCTTTTTGGTTTCATCTTTGAATCCTGCTCCACAGTGTAGAAGGAGACTGATACCTACATCTCCCCAAGAAGCTATTAGTAACAAAAGTCTGACACTGGATCTGTTAGGAGTTGATACTGCATAGCTTTAGGTATTAAGATGGGTTTATTGATATGTACTTCTTTTAGTGGAAGAAATGATGGGATCCATTTACATTTATTTAAAAAAACAGGCTGTGAGGTAATAATTACTTTCTAGGGATTTTCTTTTTGAAGGCCTGAGTGTATTCACTTGGATGAGAGGAGTACTGTGTCCTATTTTGAGGGAAAACAGTTTTAGATTTGACATCTCTGGGTGGTGACTACTTCACACCTTTTGTCATCACTAGATATGCTCAAGTCCCAAAGAAGTTGAAAATCCAAGTTGTCTTTGTAAACCAAGGGGAGCCTTTGGAATTTAGGATTATAATGTCCACAATCCCTGACCATTGGCTATGCTGGGTGAGCTGATAAAAACTGTAAGCCTAAGCATCTGGAAGGAAAAGAGTCCTATCATTCAGCTCCCTTCTAAGAACACTGCTAGGAGTTACATTTCTATTTAAAATCCAACTTTCTTTAAATTGTAAAGGGATATGGCTCTTGTATTTGGAATGAGCAAAACATCTCATCCACAACTAGACATGCGGAGCCCAGAATATATGTAATTTTCCAGTGGATAAAATCCATATGTTGGACCAATTCTTTTATTTCCTGGACAGTCCACTGCACAACTCCCATCTCTATAAAAATAATCTGACGAAAAATAATGTAAAAGTGGCTTGGATAATTACAGCGGTCCTGCCACTTTTGCAAGGTTTTGGGGCCAGAACTCTCACGAAAGTGGAAAAACAGCAAATAACTCCCCCATGACTCCCTCGCATTCCCTTCTGGGGCTCCCCCTCCCATTCCCTTGTCTTTTGTGTGCTGGGGCCAGACGCAAGGAAAGCGGGGAGCTTCAGAGAAGGAAGGCACGCATGTGCCTCCCCACATTTCCTTGTCTTTTGCCTTGTCACAAGTTTTCGGTGCTGGGGCAAGAGGCAAGGGAATGGGAGGCAGGGCTCCAGAGGTGAGAAGGAAGGCACGCCTGCCTCCCCACCCATTTCTTTGGCTTTTGTCTGGGCACTTGCCTTCCTTCTCTGTGCCTGAGTGAACACACAGGGGAATGGAAGGAGGAGAAGCGGGGGGAGGCACATGAACGCCTCACGAATAATCAAATTTGCCAAGATCAAACCCACAAATGTGGAGGGAGGACTGTAAAGACAGTGGCTTGGGAACTCCCCCAGGAACTGTCTTAAATGCTGTGTAGATTGTGAATGAGCCTTCTGATCTCCTTTCCCCCCAGGCACTCTGGCAAATTTTCCAAGACACTAGTTACACAGTGGTTCTATGCCTTTCCCTGGAGACGTGTTCTTAAGTGTTTCAGGATTTTTCAGAATATAGGCTATATAAACTATATTGATCTGTCGGCTTTCAACAGAGCAACAGCTTTGCAAGGCGGCTGAGTGGCTTCTACCGTAACAACACAGTTATAACCTAGTATCTCCCGTTTCCCCACCACCTGCCTGAAATAGAAATAAGTGCCACTCTACCTGGGGCATCGTAGAGAAATATTTTACTGTACTTGTCATTTTCATGAAATTTCATTATGTGGGCATGGGTGTGTCCAGTCCAGACAACACTGTCTTCCTCTTATAACCCTCCCATATTTTCCCATGATTTTTGTCTTTTATTTCCCCCTTTAAAAAAAAAGTTAAAGAATAAAAGGCAGAATGCTTGCTAAGGGTCTTGTTGTAGGGTTGCTAGATTGAAAACTGGAGACAACTCCTCCTCGGGAAATAGTTATGTAGAAGAGGAAATTTCAGCAAGTGCTGCTTGTCAGCTGGTTGTGTGACAAGCAACAACTGCTGAAATTCCTTCCTCTACACAGCTATTAAAGGAAGAGATGCCATCTCCAGTTTTCTATCAGGCAACCCTATATGAAAGCACCCACTATGGGGGAAATGAGGGTAGAATGGATGATTGTGCCAAGATGGGGGAACATCAGCTAGATATCCTTCTACTACAGAGCAATTTAAAACTAAATTTTCCTAAAACAGGAAGCAATAAAAGCTATACCCCTGCTACCCACATACTTGGGTGTAAGTGCCACTGAATTCAGGGGCTTTACTTTTGAACAGATATAAATAGTAGTATTTGTAACTTCCCATTCTCCCCTTCCCATGGTTTTCTCAAAAAGAATTTCAGAAACATAATACTGTTGTGCCTCTCCAAGAAGAGAAAGGCTTGAAGCAACTGGTAATCCCAAACACAGCAGACCAACAGAATGAAGAGAACATATACAAGTGTTGGCCTTTCAAGTTCTTATTGAATCAAAGGGTCTGCTATAGCTATTGAGAAAAATATGAGGCTGGTGGTGATGATGAAGATTATTATTAAAAAAAAATAGGGTCTGTGGAATTATAGGGATGGTATGATTAGGGAATGGGTAAATGCATCCAGAAAAGGTATAATTCAAGCTGAGCCTATCTGTTAAAAGTATTGCCATCTTGTCCAAATATGGATGACACCTTTCTTTGAAAACTGGACCTTGTCTGCAAATCACAAAGTCATGGACTATTTCTATAACCTAAAGGTCTATTTCTTGGAGTTCCATGGATTCAACACTTAGTCTGAATTTCAGATCATTGTAAACGTATTGTGGATGAGAAAAATCCCTATATTAATAGTTATGGTTCTAATTTGAATCTCTGCCCCAAACTGAAATATAGTAACCCTTTAAAGCAAGGAACAGGTCTAAAGTTACTTTGTAGATTACATTCCCTGAATTGTCTGGTCTGCCTAACTGATTGGCTCTGATGTAAAGGCTTTCTCAGAATTGTGTCCAGAATTCAGGTTCCAATTTGATTTTTGAGATTTGAACACAAGTACCTGGATTTGGGATTCAAGTGTTTGAGTCTTAAAATTAATTCTTCATCTTAATTTCAGCTCTGCTGAAATCAAATGGTTGGAAATCTTTCTAAATAACATTGTTCCTGCTGAATATCTACATATGAAATAAATTACCCAGCATCAGTGAGCCTTAGAGAATTACAAAATATTTGTTGTAAAACCAGTTCTTGTAACATTGCCACAGCAAAAGTTAATGGATTGGAAACATTTTTCAGCCTGTGTAAAACCATTGTAAACCAGCTGTAAATCCTGGAGTAAACATCTGGATAAACGCTGTTTGTCATTTATAAAATGTGTCAAACTGCTTGCTAACAAACATCAAACTCATTGCAGTTGTAATAACAAACCAGTCTTAAGCTTGTAGCAAAAATGTAAACTTGTTCTCAACATAGCAAAATTATTACAAGTTGGGTAGTAAAACACTAGTAAATCTTTAGTTAATTGGTCTACAGAAAGCTTATAGCAAATTTTCTATAATACCCATATCAAACATTTAATAAATATGTTGTAAAGCAGGTGCTGTAAAACCAGTCAATGGCTATGTTATAAAACTCTAAATTATGTCAATATTAAGTAGGATAAACTATATATGAACAGTTTAACACATTGGCTGATCGATGTTTAACACTCTACTATGTTTTAAGATCAAAACTGGAAAAAATGTGGTAATCTTGCAGGAGAGACTCAATTCCAAATATATATTAAAGTTTCATTGAGCAGCTAAACATATCCACAGTACTTCTGCAAATGATGGCTAGGTTTTATATTTCAGGTAAGTATGTGAACATTTTGTATTAAAATAATTAGGACACACTACCACACACTTCCTAGAATTCTGTATATTAAGCTCACATACAGCATATTTTGCAGTCTTACCCTTAGCCAACAGTGTTTTTGTTTTGCTACCAAGACCCAAATTTTAAGTATTTTATAACACAAAACCAAAACTTTAAAGTTATTTTATGTTGAGATTCTATACATGTCTATTCTGAAGTAAGTACCATTCAGTTCAATGGACATACTCTCAGGTTAAGTGGGTTATAAATTGCAGCGTTGGTCATAATGTAAAGCCAATTTCAAGTTAAAGAAACCTATATTTTTAAACTATGTTTTAAAACATTTTTCCTAAATATGTTTTAAAACATTTCTGGTATGTTTTTTAACTTTGTCTCTTGTGTGCAAAAGCGATATTATAACACAGTATCCAAGATTATATAGTTAATGTAACTAGAGGAAAAAGGATTGCTGCAATATTTTGGTAAATCTGTTGTAAACATATCTGTATATATTGTTTAGAACAGATTTTCACATGAGGTCTAGTTTTCAAACATGGCACTGTAGAACATTATCTGAAATGTAGATGAAATTGTTTTCTTTGAAGACACCTGTAGCAAATCTATAGTAATGTACTGTATAACCAAAGGTTAAAAGGGATAAGCAGCAGGTTTATTTGAGGCCTGTGGCATGGTAACATACCATTCAATAATTTAAAGATTTTGTGTGTGTGTCAAAAAGTGAGCCCATTTGCAAATGAGACTCTGAGTTTGAAGTACACAACTCATATGTGAAACCAAAATATCCATACCTGCAAAATTTGCATTGATAGCCTCATAGTAAATCCATAGTAAATCTCTCACCTGTCTCCAACTACTATGTAAGCTTCCTTCCTTTTTCACACAGTGGATAAAAAAAACAGGATTTTTTTTTTAAATCTTGGAAGTTTTTTTTTTCTTTTCAACAGGAAATGGCTCTGAGAGAAGAGACAGGCTCACAGGCTCCCCTCTCCACACACACATACGCATTTTCAGGGGCGCCTCACCCACACACTCCCATGCGCTCTGGACGGGAGACAGAATTGTTGCCGGATAATTCGGCAAACAGGAAAGGGGCATCAAGAGGTCTTTATGCCAACCGCTGCGTCCACTTCTTCTTCGGGCTGCAGGGTGTGCCACTGGGCAATTGGTCGCCGAGGGTTGGCCAGCATGTCAGACCAGTGGCGAAGCTCTGCACCTGTAGCATTACAGCCCACAAAGACCTTTCCGATGGCTTCGTTCTTGCCTAGCTTGTCATAATCCAGGACTGTCAGAACAACCTGCACTTTCTGTAAAAGGAGAGGAGACGTGATTATGACCATCAGAAGAAGAAATAGGTGGGGTGCAGATTCTTAACTCTTCCTCCTCCCCCCATTCCTGAGCCTACCTATGACTCCTGCTTTCAGCTTTGCTCTCTCCTTTTTGGGTTCCCAATGTACTCTAGGAGAGTGTGTTGTTGGGAAATGATGGCAAATATGAAAAAGAATTTAAAACTAAACCCTCTCCACACTAATGGTCAATGGCCTCTGGTCCTGGACTGCCACCAAATTAGTTTAATTGAATTTTAATGATTTATAACTTGTATTTTTTAATGGCACTTAAACATGCGTAAGCTGCCTTGTATCCCAGTCCAGAAAGTTCTGAAAGAAAAATGGGATGACACTGTGACCTTGGTGGGGGGAATTTATTGATTATGCATTAATAAAGGGAAAAGGAAATAAACCAAATGAAGAATCATTACAATTTTAGAAGGGGAATGGAGCTATTTGAAGTGAATGGATGTGGTCATATCTCTAATGGTCGCAGTGCTGGGAGCGCTTATTATCTAATTGTAGAATAGATTAAGATTAAGAACACTTGGTATAAGTGGTTTGTAAATTTTATTGGGTTTTTTTTGTATTAGGTGTTGTGTGTTTTGTAGTGTTATGTATTTTTATATTGTTAAACAATTATTAGTAAAAAAAATAAGAAGACGGGATACACATCAAATCAATAAATACCAATTGTTTGGTCTGCTTGCTGGATTCAAACTAATATACAAATTAACATGCAAATCACCAAATAAGTCCTCAGCAAAACCCATTTTTAAAAAAAAAAAAATTCCAAGTGTCCTGAACTTGCAAAATCAATTTTTGGCAAGGTGGAAATAATCTGGGTGTATTCTCACCATATTCTGGATCAGGATACGAGTGAAATGGGAGACCAGAAAAGGAGGCCTACCTGGATCTGTTCGAAAGGCACCTCAAAGCTGAAGGACTCGTTATAATAAGGATTCAGTGTATTCTTCTTAATGGTAGTTTTCTTCTTCTTGATTCGTTTCCCTCCCTGCATGAGATGGATTTTAACATAGGGATCTGGAATGGGAGTTTGGGTGAGGAGAGATTGAGAGAGAGAAATGGTGGAGGAGGGAGAGAGAAGGAAAGATTAGAGTCATGGAGATGATATTATACTAGGTAGGGAATAGGAGAAGTGAATGATGGAGTAAAGTGCTTTCAGATAGCACTTCCAAGAACTCTTTCATGGTATCCAATGACAATGCTATTTTCCCCTTGCACTGCCATGGTAACATCCTGTGGAATCCTGGGATTTGTGGTTCAGGGAGAACTATTTAGAATTCTCATTCAGAGAGCTCTAACACTCCACTGTGCTATATACTGTACTTTAAAGGGCCTTCCGCACTACACTGTTATAGTGCTATTATTCCACTTTCAACATCCAGTGGAATTCTGGGGTTTGTAGTTTCCTGAGGCCAAAGAGCTCTCTGGCTGGGAATTCTCAAGGCCCCTCCCTAAACTGCAAACCGCAGGATTCCATAGGGTGTTGAAAGTGGAATAATAGCACTATAACACTGTAGTGCAGAAAGTCCCTAAGATTCAAATGACTTGCCAATACAAGAAATCCACAGCTAAAGCATTCCGGGCTGATGGGTTTCCAATCTGGGGTTACTAGCCTCCAATGAACAAGAATCAACCTTCTCCAGTAGACTACAGTTGAACTCCACATTTGCAGGTTTGACTTTCGCGGATTTGATTATTTGTGAGTTGCTTCAACCCTTGCCCCCGCTATCTTAGGCACTTCTTTTCCAGGGGAACTTTCCCTCTCGATGGCTCTGGTCAGCCACACAGCGCTTAAAAAAACCTGCCTGAGTACTCTTTCTTCACCACCAGCTACTGCCTAGTCAGCTAAGGATGGCTCACCGCTTGATTTCTCAGCACCACAAACCCTTTCCTGAGTGTCCCCACACACCCAAGGAAGAAGATGGGCAGGAGATAGGAAGTATGGGACCACCATACTGATCCCTCCCCGGCTCCCCCTCCTTTCCCTGACCTGGTTTGGACCCTGGTGCCTGCTCTTTCCACCACACCTTAGCTCCCTTCCCACATACATATCCATGCATTTTAACATCTGTGATTTTTCCACTTTTGTGAGGGTGCTGTGCCCCTAACCCAGTGAATGTGAAGGGCCAACAGTATTCCACTGTCAAATAGTTCTTCTTATCAGAAGGTTCTCCCTAAATGTGCAGACAGCATCTCTGTTCTTGAAATCTGAAGCCATTGGTTTAGATCTGACTTTGTGGAGCACAGGAGGAAAAAAGCTCAACCCATCTTCCATAGTGACAGTCTTCCAGATTACTACATGATTACCATATTATTCCTCAATCTTTTCTTTATCACACTAAAGATACTTAAGTTCCTTGGTTGTTCCCCACAGTAACTAGTTACCATCTTGAATGCTGTCCTCTGGACATACGACAGCTTGTTGTTATCCTGTTTAAACAGTAGTGCCCAGAACTGACCTGGAATACTCCAGGTGAGGTCTGACCAAAAACACAAGAAATTGGTGCTATCATTTGCCTTGACCTGTTGACTTTGCATAGAATTGTATTCGCTTATTTTTGTTGCTACATCAAAAGTTGATTTGATTGTCTCTTTTCATTCCCCCTTTCCTATTGCCTTTTGTACCACTTTGTCTTACCCAGGGCTCTGATGACCATAAAACCTTGCATAACAGGCTTTTTGTGCTTGTTAGTGATTGGCACAATATAGGTATTAAAATAATATGTACCTTAAAAATGAACTCAGAGACTGGGGGGAGGATGATAGACAGTAAACTGCCCATAGAAAGTAGCTAAGTCCCAGTGCTCTGGTTATTTATGTATTTTAATTTATCATGATGGTACACTCTCACCTGAAAGACCTCCCACATCCATCTTTTTGAGGTTTTTAGCTTCCAGCACAATCACAGTCAGCTTCCCAGCTGTAGGGACATACCGGAGTGAAAAGCAGACATCTCCCAGCTTTTCATGCTGCAGGAAAAGACAAAGAGGGCAGATTCTGAGCTGGGTGCAGAGTCAGCCTGAGGTATTTCCAATGACACTTGGTGACTTCCACATCATTTCTGCACTAGACTGTTATAGCGCGATGATTCCACTTTCAACATCCTCTGGAATCCTGGGGTTTGCAGTTTCAGGAGGGGCTAGCCGCCCCCTCCCAAAACTGCAAACCCCAGGATTCCATAGGATGTTGAAAGTGGAATCATCGCCCTATAACAGTCTAGTGCGGAAATGGCCAGTATTGAGGTGACTCTGTTCTGGTTCTCAGCCTGAACTGAGCTGTCCAAGGTGCTAAATTCTAGCCTCAAACTAGATTCAGCACCCTGGACATCTGCTTTAAAGTTCAGATAAAACCCAAGGGCAGATTCACTGTCTCTCTTTCATGGAAGATGTCAGATGCCACTGGACATTTCACTGCCTGAGGACAAAGAGACCACATGACTTGTTCCACATGAGAAGTAGATCACAGCAGCAGCTAAATTCTACCTGAATGCTGAGAGTGAAACAACCCCCACCCTGTAAAGAGAGAAAACCAGCTGCTCAGGGACACAATTAGGAGTGTATCTGAGCACTGGGGACAGTGGAAGCAGGTTATGGGGGACAAGTGGAAGAAGGTTGCTGCTGCCATCTCTGAAGCACAGGGGTAGGGAAAATTTAGCCCATGTGGCTCCCAGACCCCACCTCTGCAGGCTCCAAAGCCTCTTGTCTGTCCCCCAAAGCCCCCCAAGTTTCAATTTTAACATAACCATCAAGTTTCCATGTGAAAATTGCCCCCCCATCAATCTGTCCAAAGTTCCTCAAATGTATGTGAACACACACAAAAAAGCATCTTGGAAATTGTGCTGGGAGAAAAGTGAAAAATAAATAAATAAATAACCCAGCCATCCCCTGGAGCTCCCAATATCTTATTTTGCCTCCATTTCCATTCCCAAATGGTGACAGGAAATGACATGATGTCACTTCCAGTTGTTATTTTGGAGGGGAAAATGGAGGAAGAAGTTATTGTGGTACATTGGATGGGGGCAGCCCATGGACAGTGAGGCAGGGGGGGGAATTACCCCTAGCCCCCATGCAATTGCAGACCTGTGCTCTGACATCTGCTGAGAGCACTATTTCTCTCTGCCTAAGGATAGAGCTAGCCTAGGTTGACGGGAAAGCTTCTGGAGATGATCTCAATATTGAAAGGACGGGAAACATATAATAAAGACCTCCAGTATATACTTTTTCTCACCCAAAGAACTGGTTCCAACTGTTGTGCATGCTGATTCTGCAGCCAAGACCCCATGCTTATTTCCCACATCTGTTGTTGAGTCCTTCAAACTTTATCTCAGCCACATAGCCATAGGAGGTAAAATTTATGTAAAAATTTAGATGCCTGCACAACAGCATTTAGCGTTGGGGCTTACCTCTTCCTTCTCAGCTGACTGCAGGTCCCGCCATTCTTCAATCACGTGGGCCAAATCTACAGTGTTCATGGGAATACGGATCTCACCAATGGCATCGTGCTTGGAGAAGCGATCAAAGTCATAGACAGCCATGACGAGGGTCTTGCCACCCAGCTCTGAGTAGGGAACCTAGATGTCAAACATAAGCGATTATGGATGGAAGAGCAGGCATTCTTGGTTGAAAGGCTATTGGTGAGAAGGTTAGTTGAGATGCTACTGGCTCAGGTCCTGGTTATCTGAAGAACTATATCTTCCCAGATGAACTTGCCTGGGTTTTGAGATCTTCAGGGGAGGCCTTCTCTCTGTTGTACCAACCATACATGTCCATGGTGTCAATCTGGCAACAAGTGAAGACTTTCTCTTTGTTTTGTGGAAGGGTTTTTTAATAATATACTGTATTGTCTGCTTTTGTTGTTTTTAAATGGATATATTCTAAAATTGTTTTTAATTGTATTGATAGTCTGTTTCAATTTCTGCATATTTTAGAGATGTGAGCTTTTATCTGTATCTGTTTCAAGTTTTGTAAGTCACCTTGTGATTCACGGCAGGAGAAAAGGAAAGCTAGAAATAAATAGAATAATGAATAATAATGATTGAGATGAGAGAGGGAAGATAGGAAATCCACAAAGGTTGGAGAGGGACTAAAGTTGGAAATGAAAGTCATACTTGAAGAGAAAAATGCACAGCATATCTCTGGACCTGTGGAAAAAGTGAACCTTACCTTAAATGTGAAAGACTCGTTGAACGTGGGGTTGAGGGTTTTGCGATGGACTTTGGTCTCAAATTTTTTCTTTTTCTCTGGGAGCAGGAAGACTTTGACATAAGGATCAGAGGTACCACCAATATCCAGCGCTGGGAGGTCAGCAGCTTGTATAATGCCCACTACCAGCTGGGGAAAGGTTTGGACACAGGCAAACATTAGACACTAAGAAACAGCCTTATAGCTAGTGGTGGCTGGCTGGTGGCTTCTATGCAACAGATGTGATGAATCCAGTCCAGATTTTAGCTTAGGACCTTTCTGCACTACAATGTTATAGTGCTATTATTCCACTTTCAACCTCCTACGGAATCCTGGGGTTTGCAGTTTAAGGAGCTCTTTGGCTGCAGTGAACTACAAACCCCCAGAATTCCACTGGATGTTGAAAGGGGAATAATAGATTATAAGAGTATAGTGGAGAAAGGCCTTTAGATATCAATGGAACTATCCAAGGTGCTGAACTGCATCTGCAAAATAAGTGCTGCACCTCAAAATAATCCTTATCAGGCTGTCGGATGTTGTTGTGTGCCTACCAGCCATTTCCAACTTACGGCAACCCTAAGGGAACCTACCACAGGGTTTTCTGGGACTGAGAGTGTGTGATGTGCCCAAGATCACCCAGTGAGTTCCCATGGCTGAGCAGGAAATCAAACCCTTTAGGTCTCCAGGGTTGTAGTTCAATGCTCAAACCACTATAATACCAGATGTGGAGGACTGATAATTATTTTTTCCCAATATGCCATGGACCAGCATGATATTTGTATTCCTTGACTGTAATTATTTCTTGTTCTTCTGAAAGCTCTCCAGGGACCAGCACTGGCCCAGGGATCACCATTTTGAGTAGCATTGCCTTAGATTGCCATGCCTTAAATCATCTTTAAAGCTGAGGGACTCAAAATGGATTCACTGCTCCAGTGACATGGGACTCACCAGCAGTCACTGTCTACAGAGGATCCTGCAATTTGTACACCCAGCCCAGTATTGTTTTCTGCATTGGACTGATAGTAGCTTTCCACAACAAATCTTCTGTCATGCAATCACTGTGCCTCTTGCACATAAATTTTATTGTGGGGGGGGGGTGTCTAGATCTAGGGGTCTGCTCGTAGCCCAACTCTGTTTTCTGGTCCCTTCTCACTACATATTTACAGAAAAAGAATCTATTAAAGAGTGGGGGAAATGGAATAGCTCTATAATGCCTTTCAACTGGTAACCAGTCGTGTAGTTTAACCAGGGCTTGCAAGCTTGAAGCTCTAGGATTTTTTGATTAACGCGGTCTTTCACACCATCTGTCATCCCTCTTTGGTTGCAGTCTTCAAAGTAGCCCAAGTAGAAGTTTCCAGGAACCATGTATTACGAGTTATCCCTAATGTATCCCAAAGTGTTTGGGGTGGTGGCAACTTGATCTTGAATGGGCAGTGAAGACCCATTCACTTTACAAAAGATCTGCTTCTGGTGGAGATGAACACTGCTAAAACCAGTTGAAAAATAAAAATAGAGAGAGCAACATAGCTGCCTGCATTTTGGGCTTTTCTTGGGAATATCGGTATAGCCTCTGTCATGATGAGGGCTTGGACTTCAAAATTTACCACTACACCACTGCTAGAAAAGGTTGTTGTTGTGCACCTTCAAGTCATTTCTGACTTATGGTGATCCTAAGGCAACCCTACCACAGGGTTTTCTTGGCAAGATTTGTTCAGAAGGAGTTTGCCTTTGCCTTCCTCTGAGGCTGAGAAACTGTGACTTGCCCAAGGTTAACCAGTGAACTTCCATAGCAAAGCAAGGTTGCTCCAAAGTCTCCAGAGCCGCAGTCCAATGCTGAAACCATTACAACCCTCTGGCTCTCACTGCTAGTAATACTAGGAGATATCTGTTTGAAAACATCTGAAGTCTCTGGCACAGAAAGATCTTTCCTAATGATGATGCCCAGAATCCTTTATGTTGGAGAAGAAACTCAACTATGGCTCCTCCTTGAGCTTACCTATAGCATCATTTTCAAAGCCCACCAGTTATGGTGGAAATATAGGGTGGGAAGATTCTTCTACTGGGAAAGGAGCACAATGTTAGAGAAGCAGGATGGCTATGGCCATGTGACATACATTACAGAGGGCAGTCCTCTTTTACAAAGCACCCCATCTGAAGGACTGCCCAGTTCAAGTCCACCTTAAAGAACCATAAGGAGAAACAGATAGAGGTCTTGAAGTTGCCAACCACAGTTACCAACTGGAGAGCAGACTGACCAAGCACACAGGTCATCTGGTCTTCATCCTCCTCAAGATGGAGAGATGTAGCATATTTCTATTTAAATTAGAGCAATTGTTATAAAATTTGCACCTATACATATCAAATGTAGATATGTGAATATACGCAATTCAGCACCCTCTTTTTGTGTGATGCATTTCCTCTTTTTTGCTGTTTTGTGAATGGCTAACTTGGCCTACTCCAACCTAAAAAGGGGTCAACCATTGACCATTCCCACCTGTGTGCTCTGGAAGTCATAGTCCAGTGAATACTGGAGCTTCCCAAGCTTCTCCTGGGGCTTCTCCTCTTTGGGCTCTTGCAACAATGATGGGTCCAAATCTTCTACTTCAGGCTGGACCTAGAAGGAAGGGGAAAAATTGGCCAGGGAAGCCAACATTGGGGAAACATTAGGATCAAAGACTGAAGAATGATATATGGAACACTACCCAATGTAAAGTCAAAGGCTTTCGCGGCTGGAATCTATAGGTTGTTGTGGGTTTTCCGGGCTTTGAGGCCGTGTTCTATTAGTATTTTCTCCTGACTTTTCACCTGCATCTGTGGCTGGCATCTTCAGAGGATCTGGTGGCATGGAAGTATACTCTGTCTCACTTCTGTGCCACCAGATCCTCTGAAGATGCCAGCCACAGATGCAAGCAAAATGTCAGGAGAAAATACTAATAGAACACAGTCTCAAAGCCCAGAAAGCCCACAACAAACTACTCAATGTGCTGCTCCACCAAATGTATAAGTTGATCAGGTGTGTAATGTATAGGTTGATCAGGGGTTATAGAGACACAGAAGCACTCATAGAGACAACATTCAATGTTTAGCAATTTCTATTTAACTCTTTGCTCTTAATGACATCCAAACCCAAATTTTCTCACTGTACACATGTACTAGACCTAGAAAAAGTTGGGCCGAGCAAGATACCTGACAGCTCCTTGTCTCATATTTATGACTAGGTTAAACCAAAGCCTAATAAAAGTGATACCGTACTTAGAACATCTCGAGATCCTCAGCTCAACACAACAGCTCATCCCCTCCAACCCTATAAGCTAGAGAGAGTCCAGAGACTGGGGAAATGCCAAAACTTCAGTGATGCTCTAGAACAAGGATGGGTAACTGTGGAATGCTAGGGAGCTGTATTCCCCTACTCTGGAGACCCACTCCCTCATGTACCCACTCTAGCAAAAATAAAATAAAAGTAGGTAAAATTTTTGCCTCCAAATGCATCCAGATATCTGCTAGGGGACACGAGAGGCATTCTTCCATATTTTGGGGCCTTCCTGGGCCATTTTAGGCCTAGGAGTGGCCTCTATTAACAACAGGAAATGAGTAGAAGCCAATTCCTGTTCATGTCCTATTTGAACAAAAAGGCCTGTCCTGGTCGTAAATTGAATGAGGGACCCAAATGTAATGGAAATCCCTCCACATCTAGAAGGCATGTTGGAGCAAAAGTTTTGTGAAAAATTCATAATTTTTCTATTCCCTGGGGAGTGTAGGGGACCTCCAAATGTGGTAAAAAGGCCCTCCACACCCCCTAGAAATCATTTTGGGGCATTTTGGAGCATTTTTTTTACCCCTGGCGGCCCTGGGGCCACAAAAATGTTCCCAGGGGCTGTATGCTGCCTACCTTTAGCCACCCCTGCCCTAAAACTTCAAAATTCTGTTCTTCAACAACTCAGAACATTTCCGCACGACACTCTTATAGCACGATGATTCCACTTTCAACCTCCTATGGAATCCTGGGGTTTGCAGTTCCAGGAGGGGCTGGTCGGCCCCTCCCAAAACTGCAAACTCCAGGATTCCATAGGAGGTTGAAAGTGGAATCATCGTGCTATAAGAGTGTCGTGCAGAAATGGCCTCAGTCTTTCATAGGTCTTTAAGAGAAGGAAGCCTCATTTTGTTTTGACATCTTAAGTCTTCTCCAGCACTTGTATGGAAAATTACAAAAGTAATAATTATAGTATAGAATCAAGAGTCTAGCAATATGTAGTCTTAAAATTCTACTGCTTAGCCTAGAGTATGGTACCCTAGTGTAAAAAGTTAACAAGCGGACCAAAGAAGCAGGTGAAGAGGCAAATCTATTTTCCAGGTTTCCTCAGTGAGCATGATTAAAAATTAAATTCAAAAGGGATCCTGCCTGAAGAAACAATGCTCATGAATATTGTAGAATGTGAGACGTAGGGAAGTTCACTGTTCAAGGTTTTACTTCTTTCTGCTTCTACACATATCAGCTGATGGCTTGGCTTTTCGATCCTTAACAAAGCTTTGCTCCCGAAGCACAGTAAGCAAAGAGGTGTGAGATCCCTGAAAACTGGTATGCAGCTCCTTTTTTCTCTCTCTCTTCTTCATTAGTTAGGCCTTGACTACCACTTCAGTCTTGGCCATGGTTTCTGGGGAGGCTGTGAGTTATAGTCCAGCACATCAAGGATGTGCCAGGTTGGAAAAGCCTGTTGCATATGAAAAGCTAGTGTCCGCAATCACATCTGCCAACTTGCCATTTGTGAGTGCCTCTTTGATAAGTGGACCACGAGAAAGAAATCTTTTACTATTTTCAAGACTTGGGGGATGGCAGAGACTAATAAGTTGAGCTCTGGAAGGAGACTTGGAGAGCACGTTTCTGTCTACTTTCTGAGCACATCTGAGATTCAGCAAAGCAGGCAGAAACCCTCACCCTGCTTCCCACATCACAGATATGGAACAAAGAAAAAGTTCCCACAGTGATGCAGACTGGAATTCCTTTTGGAAGACGATCTCCTTGAAAGAGGGCACTAAAGAGATAGCTTGACTGCTATTATGGAGACACAATGATAGGTGCAGAAACAGCCACTCAGATGCTGCTACTCACCTTATCAATGTAGCTTTTGCCCAGCTCCTTCACCTCCTTCATGTTGATCTGAGCTTTCACTTTGTCTTTCCCCTTCTTTCCTTTCTTCTTCTTGCCAAAGCATTTTTTACAGGCACAGAAGCAGCAGCAGAGAAGCAGGACGCCAGCGACAATGAGGATCGTGGCCAATGCCCAAGGTGGTACTGGAGTGGAGCACAGCCAAAAGAAGAGGTGAGAAATGTGGCGAATTCTGGGGTAAAGCCACTACTGTTTATTGATTGCCTCAACGTTCATTAACATCATACTTAACCCTAACCACTCAAAATCATGTCAGTTCATGAATCTTTACAATAGCCCTGGAAAGTAGACAAGGATTAGATGAGCACACAATTCCATTGTGGCAACAGCTTCACTAGCTGTTGGTCTGTTTCTAAGCACAATTCAAAGTGCTAGTGATGATCTATAGAAACCCCCTATACAGCATGGCTCCAGGCTGTTTGAAGGACTGTATCTGCCTTTACGAGCCCATTTCAGCCCTAAGATCTTTTGGAGAGGCCCTTCTCGATGTCCCTCCACCTTCTCAGGCTCATTTGGTGGGAACAAGGGAGAAGACCTTCTTGGTGGCTGCTCCTAGACTTCTCAACTTCTTCCCTAGAAAGTCCACATGACACCCCTACAGCACTATGATTCTACTTTAACTGCTAGGGCTCTGTCCAGTAGAATACTGGGATCTGGAGTTTAGGGAGTAGTGTGTAGCATTTTCAGCCAGAGAGTGCCAGGGCCTGTCAAAATTACAAACCCCAAGATTCCACACTATGCTGCCATGCCGGTAAAAGTGGAATCAAAGGGCTATAATCGTGTAGTGTAGAAGGCCCCAAGACAGCTCTGTCCTTGCTCTCCTTCCACCAGCAGATTAAGACATTCTTAGGTATTTGACTTCTGGGATGGGCATTTATTTAGAGTGTGTTGTGCTATTTTATACTGTATATGCAATCTTTTTATTAATTTTGATGCTTTCCACATCACAACATGTTTAATGATAATTTAAATAACTCTTATATTTATACTTTTATTGAAGTTTTTGGACTGCATTGTTTTATAAAATATGTTTTTAAAGATGGTGTAAGCTGCCTTGAATCCCATTATTGGGAGAAAAGTGGGATATAAATGAATTAAGCAGACAAACAAACAAAGGCCATTTCTGCACTAGACTGTTATAGTGCTGTATTCCACTTTCAACCTCCTATGGAATCCTGGGTTTTGCAGTTTAGGGAGGGGCCTTGAAGCCTCAAGGCTCCTCCCGAAACTGCAAACCCCAGGATTCCATAGGAGGTTGAAAGTGGAATCATTGCGCTATAACAGACTCGTGCGGAAATGGCCTATAACAGTCTAATGTGGAAATGGCCAAAGGCTGGTACAAGTACACTTAGCTCAGCTGATGGCTGAGTTAACAGTTAAACTAGGGGAGAAGATGTGCAGGCACCTACAGAGTGTTTGCACAAACCATTCACTTAAATTTTAGATGCAGGTTTTTCTAACTTAAGGCAATTGTAGGGATACTGTGGCAGAAATCCTAAGTTTGCATTCAGCTCTCCCACCGCCTTGTAGCTGTCAAGCCACAAGAGGGGCCCCAGCTGCTGTCACTTGCTGCAGGGAGTGGAGGGGGAAGCAAATAAAACCATGGAGATGCAGCTGGTCTCAGCTCAGTCAAGGTGAAGAAACGAGGGCAGCTTCTCAAATGAAGTGTGCCTGGCTTTTCTTTCCCCCAGGAGCTTAGAGAAGCCAAATCTTCATCATCTGAATCATATACTTTCCAACTGTCCCTATTTGGCACGGACAATCCTAGCTAAATCCTCTGACATCTCGTTTCTTCAGCTACTTTGAAAATGTCCCAATTCCTCTCTGTATCATGAGGAAAGGGGGTTTGGCCCCATGGGGAACTCCCTTAGTGAATGTGTTTTCGAAAGACAGACGAGCACAGTTGCTGTGTTCTATTTGCCCTTTACCATTGGCATGATGTATAGCTCTGTCTATGTATTCTAAGCTGCTTAGAGGCCTATATAGGTTAGTTTACCTTCTTTCACCCTCTGCTTGCTTTTCCCAAAGCCCCTAGTAGGCCCCCTCAGATAAGCTGTGCAAAGTATATAGACGGAATAGCATAAACCTCGTTGCAACTGCTGTGTGTTTATGCCAGACTGTTTCCGCACTAGACTGTTATAGTGCTATTATTCCACTTTCAACATCCTATGGAATCCTCGGGTTTGCAGGTTAGGGAGGGGCCTTGGATTCCATAGGATATTGAAAGTGGAATAATAGCACTATAACAGTCTACTGTGGAAATGGCCCCAGTCTCTCTACTGAATCTTCCCTTCTCCTGGTCCTAGTGACTATGGAAAAAGACCAAAGTCTCATCCTCCCAACTTGTGAGCTTCACTGTAGCTTCTAGAAAGCAGGCTCTAGTGGGATCTATAAACCTGCTCCAGTAGGGTTGCCAGGTCCATATTATCCAAGGTCTGACATTTCAGGGTCCAAATTTATGATCTTGTGATGACCACTTGTAATGACATGGTGGTGGCAGTGGGGGGTGGGGGCTGGTGATGCTGTTAGCTTGATATTACAAGGGGGAGGCCCTGGTGTTATCAATAAGTATGATACAACTGCAGTTACACACAGCGTGCCATTCAAATAGCAAAACCAAGTCTAACAAATGAGGAAATATATGCACAATTTTTTCAAGGTGATGCTCTTACCCTGAGATTCTTCTCTCTTATCTTGAAGGACAAATAAGAGGGGCCAGGCCATAGGACCTGGCAAACCTACCCACCCTTTGAATTATTCCTTTGTCTCAGTCTTAAAGAAGAGAAAGTTGGCTCTCTTTTTAGATAGGCTTTCCAGATCTCAAAGCCTAGTATTGAGTCTCAAGTTTCTGTGGTCAAAAGAGTACAAATTCTCCAGTTCTGGTGGGCTGAGCACAGGTCAAGAGGAAAGAGCCATGGGCAGATCTTCAGTTTAGCTAGTGAGCAATGTTCTGCAATCTGCAAGGTTTGATTAATCGGTTGCTGCAACTTGTATTTACTTGGTTGGCTTCCTCCTTCTACTAGCTGTGGTGCCAGGGCTCACCCTCCATTCTGCTTTGCATTCACCTTCTGTCTGAAAGCAGTAGACTATATTAAAAGAACCTTATCTCATCTCCTTAAGTAAATGAGAAGAAATATCCCCCCCACACCAACTTTGCCTTCATTTGGGAACAGGCCCTTTTTGCATGTGTTTGAATTACAAGCTGTAAGCAGGTGTGGTTAGATCTTGAAGTGACAATCCTACTTTTAACAGGTCTAGTGTCACAGACACATAAGAAACCCCTTATATCTCCAGAGATCAGATATATGGAAGCTGCATCTGCTTTCAGCTGAAGGGAAATGAGAGAAGTGTCTTTGCTTTTATTTCTATTACTGCAGCCAATCACTACTTATAATCTGTAAAGCTATGTTTTAGATCATCAATGGCTTCAGCATACCTTTGAGCCTAGTTTGGCAAGACCTGAGTTGATCAGGCCCTCCAGAGTATTACACTCCCTGGGGCTGGGGCTTGGAGAATGGGGAGGTGACAGATTCAAGCACTGCTTGAGATTCCCCACCCCTTGTTACTATATTTTTTCAGTGGGAGAGGGACCTAGATGCCCACATCCAAGTAGGTGATGCTGACCTGGACATATAGTTGGCCCTCCACATTCACTAGGGTTAAGGGTGCAGGACCCTCACAAAAGTGGAAAATTTGCGAATATCAAAATGTGTGTTTGTCTATGGGAAGGGGGCTGGGGCAAAAGAGAAGTTAACAATTACAGACCAATCTCCTTGCTGAATATAGAATATTTGCGTCAGTGTTGGCAAACAATCATAGATGTGATTGAATTTTATGATAAAAACCCAGGGAAGAAAGCAGCACTTATTTTTCTGGATGCTGAAAAAGCTTTTGATAATGTTTCTTGGGACTTTATGTTAAGTGTTCTGAAAGAATATGATTTGGGGGAAGATTTTTGCAAATGGATAGAGATGATTTACCAAGACCAGTCAGTGAGGTTAATTATAAATGGAGACATCACAGCAAGCTTTGCAATAAATAAAGGGGTACGACGGGGGTGCCCGCTATCACCATTATTATTTATAGCTGTTTTGGAGGTTCTGCTGATAACAATAATTGTAGAGCCACAGATAAGAGGTTTGAAAATAAGGGAAAAAGAACTGAAACTAAAAGTGTTTGCAGATGATGTAATTATAGTTGTGGAGGATCCACAAGAATCAATTCAGGTGCTGATGGAAACTTTACAAAGATATGGACTAAAAGCAAGTTATAAGATAAATACAGAAAAGACAATGATGATGGCTTTTAATATGACGAAAAAGAGGTGGAGTTTTAAAGGGCTGCACAGCCTAATGGCAGCTGCCGATAGGGAAGGTGCTGGAGGTGGGGGGGCACAGGTTGGAGAAGCTTGCAAATAATTAGATCCATGACAGTCAAACTTGCAAACGTGGAGGGCTGACCAAATGTGTACACCACATACAAAGCCATTTAAAAAGAAATTCTTAGTGGCTATCCATTTCCCCATTCAGATAGTTCATGAATGCAAACTTTTTTTAAAAAATACCTGCTATAATCTGTCATTTGGACTCAGGCAAATGCAATTTAAAAATAACCACCACCAAAAAAGGTAAAAACAGAGTTGCAAACGCGTTCACATACAAATACATTTAGCACTAGCTTCCACACTTTAACTGTATGCTTGGTTCATTGATTAAATCATGTGTGTCCATTTGTCTCAATGGAGCATCCAAAAGCTAGGACTGGGTGTCCATTTGGACACACAACTCTTCCTTTAAAAATGCATTGCCACACAATCAGCTCCTCCTCTAAGAGCGACAAGGTTCAGGCTTCACAAAAATGGCTACTGCAAGAGAACCCCATCCTGTGCCTTTGGAAACAGGAACTATGTTTTGTAAGAAAGAAAGGTGGCATTTTTCAGTGTATGTTCTCCAATTTGGTTTTTGTTGGGCTCATACGGTGTTACAGGATACAGCCCTGTGTATGGTCTGTGTTTTAAAATTCAAACTAAGCCTAAAGCAGGCTGAGAAACGTGAAGCTGTCTGTGGGTGACTCCAATTAATTTTCGACACCATTTGTAGAATAGCTGGCACCCTCCCTGCAATCTGAAATCTAGGAGGGGAGGGGGAATGAAAGGAGCACAGCTTTACATACTTGGCAGCTTTCCCAGTTTGTTCATGAATTTGTCTTTCATGTCAGAAAAAACATTCTCCTTGGTGGGCATCTCGGTGGCATTGAGGGACGGCTCCATCTGGGACTCTGTCACCTCTGAATCCACCCGGGCTGACCTCCGTGCTGCGTTCATTGTGGACCCTGGAAGATGAAGCAGAAAGCAAAATGATGACACCTGTCCAGTGGCTGCTACAAGTTTAACCCATTTTCAGGCAAAGATTTGGACTGTTGCTTCTATTTACAGGCATACTTCAGTTAACAAAGCCTTTGACACAGAAGCTCCGTTTCAGAAAGTCTTTTTATGCTCACAAACCCGCCTTTCCCATTCATTCTGTGTCTAGCTAGAATTTTTTTTTTTTTTGCAGCATTGATGAAGAAACACAGACTTCTGGTGCTGGGCTGCAGCAGCGTGTCTATAGTAAACGACACAATAAACCTAACACTGGGAAATAATAGGATCTACTCTAGCTGTGTGTGCCTACTTACAATAGGCAAGGTAAACAGCGGCCACCTCCAGAATCCCTTTCTGAGCATGCATGAGCAGTAAAACAGAGAGAAAAGGGGAAAGCCCATAAGCTTGCCTCAACAGCCCCCCTCAGCATGTCAACGAAGCATAGATCAATACAACCAAATGGAAAGCATAAGAAAAGTGGAAGCTGGAGAAAGAAAACATCATCCATGCATTTTGAAAGAAGCCTTTAAGTGATCTCTGGAAGGTTCAAATGTTTTTCTTAACTTACACAAGGCTTATCTGGCCTGGTTGTTTCCTTTCACTTGTGCATTTTGTTAATTTAAAATAAAAAGTTTGCTGAAACGTGTTGGACAGCTCTTCTTTTTTTTGTGGTGTAGGCATGTATCTCTATTCTTTCTGTGTTATTTCTGCCTCTGGTACCAATTTTTTTGGGATAAGTGTATTGCCCAGTATAGCTTAACAGGGACAGTTGGTCTCTATTGCCTCCCCACATTCTATATCATGGTTGTGACAATCTCTGCAAGAAGAGCTGTGCATTGATTGTGCTATGCAACCCTTGTGTTGAACAGCAACATTACACAATAGGATACACCCCTGAATGTGCAATGCAATGATTAACCCAATGCACATGTGCACATGTGTACACAATGGCACTGTGTGCACAACTCTGTTTCAGCACCTTTTCACCAGAATGCAAGCAAAAATGTCCAACCATTTCCATAGGGGAACTTGCACACAGACAAGACACCAGAGGGACTCTGGCCATGGCTGTGATGGTTGTTGCTTTGAGAATGACCCTGGCTGAGATCCTATATCAGAGGCTATGATGTGTAACTATACAATGATGGAACTAGGCCACTGACATGACACACAGCTGTACTAGTGAATTGCCTCAAAGGGGCATGATACAGGATCCCCCGTTGCACAGTGGGGCCTCCTGTTGCACAATGTGTCCTGATGTGCAATGTGTCCTGATGTACAATGTGTCCCATTATGCATCAGAAAAGGCAAATACTAGAGAACACCTCTCCTTCCTCTTTTTTTCTGACCATCTGCTAAAAAAAATGAAAAATAAAAATAAACCTTGAGCCTGGTTTTCTAGCGTCTTGTCGGTCCAGCAAAGGGAATGACATTTTCAGCTCCAGAAACCTCTGCTGCTAGACTGCATATTGGTATGTACAGGCTTTAAGCAATATATAAAGATCGAAACATATTATGTAGATATTATGGTATAATTATGCATTGTCCTTTTGATTTTTAATCTGACCTTTTGATTTATATATGTTTTTACAAAGCCGCTGAAGAAGGCCCTTTAAATATATACATAGGCTGAAACGTGTTGGGCTTGTTTCAAAACAATTTAAAAAAAATCCACTGAGCACTTGGAGGCATTTCTCCCCGTTTTTTCCCTCTGGATTCTATTTTGCATAGGGTCACATTGCGCATGGGGACTATTGTACAACAGCCACTCTGCTGGCTCTGTTTACACAATGATCAAAGAGATGTTGCTATATCTCTGTTCCCCCTGAATACAAGCGTTGTGCAGCATTGCAATTAACTTTTACTTGATTGTAAGTCGGTTTACAATGACATAAATACCTAAGAGGATGCCAGGCAGTTTTTAAAAAAATGAAACTTAATCTTATTACAGCTGCTACTGGAACAAACAGGCTGGAAACACACTTGTCAGATTGGTCATTGATCTCTCCATTTTTCCATTGGCCTCTAAGGGTGTTCAGCCTTCCCAGTGTTGTTGGATTGTATTTCCCATGATTTGTCATGCTTGCCTTTTGATGGCTGGTAGCAGGCTGCTGGGTGTAGGAGCAACAACATCTGAAGGCCACAAGTTGCCCAGCCTTTAGGTAACTGAAATACTTGAGTTTTCCAAAGGGTCTCTTGAGGGCAGCCCTATGAGTAAACACTTTAAGATGGTGATTCTTGTCAAATTTAGTTGACAGGGTTGGAAGAAGCCACCAGGTTGGAGAACTCTAACATAGACACCTATAAAACCTCAGACTCTCTCCTGAAGTAATAAAAGAAAGGATTCACTTTAGTTTTTCCAAGTGTCATTCCTTTGGGTAGTCTCTGATTGGTTTGTTTTTGGTCTTCCAACCAGTCTTCTGCTGCCCGCAATTTTAATCTTCTCCAGCCAAGCGGCTTGAAAAATGTCAGGCATTTTATTACTTCCACACAGACCAGTGCGCCAGGGCATTAGACCTGTCAGTTTTCAGATAGGCAGGGCAAAGGGCTTCTGTTTTACATGCATTTGTAAAAAGCACAGAGACACAGCCAAATATCTATCTGAACTAAATTGTGTAGTGTCCAGATGGATGGAAGTAGTAGTATCACTCTATTCTGCTTTCATCAGACTTTACCCACAACACTGTTCCCAGTTCTGGTTCAAAAAGGATATTGACAAGCTGGAATGTGTTCAGAGGAGGGCAACCAGGAGCACAGTCACACTACATAATTATAGCACTATTATTCCTCTTTAAACTGCCATGGCTCCATCCTATGGAATGCTGGGATTGGCGGTTTAGCAATCGGCATTTAGAATTCTCAGCCAAAGCACTCCAGCGCCTCACCAAACTACAAGACCCAGAATGTGATGAGATGGGATAAAAACTGAACCAAACTTCTATCTGCTCCCTATTCCCCACTGATTCTCGTCTCTTGCTGCCTTGATTTCCTCTTCCACCAAGTGAAAACCAACCTTCTTTGTGTCTGATGTAAACTATCAGCCACCCAGATTGGATATTTTATTCTGGTTTTGCAGACTTTACACAAATTCTAGCAGAATTTACACAGAACCATGTGTAACACTAACATTAGATGGGTTTTATGATGCCATCCCTTGCAGGGCTGAAAGAAGTGGCCCCACGTTTAAACAATGTTCCATGTGCCTTTTAAAAATTGTGTGACAGGCACTGACAGTGACTACCCTGCCTTTTGGCCAATCAGTGAGAATGCTGAGAGCAGAGAGGCTATGGCTGTTTTTACAAATACATCTCAGGGATTAACACAGTGGTGGGGGTGGGAGTATGTTTTTAAAAAATTCCATGCATAGTCAAAATTTAAAAAATGGTTAAATTATCTACCAGACACCAGATCTTCTATGCTGGTTGTCCCATGTTTCCTGGCAGAATTATCTTTTTGTGTGAGATTTGGGTGGGCTGGGGGATGCCCTGGAAAGCATATGCTTGGTTTGTAGCACAGAGGTTGCATTGCCAAGTTTCCAAAGGGATAGTCAGTGATAGTCAACTTCTGCAAAGCATCAATGATTTTGGCAGGTCCTGGGAGACTCACAAGCTCATTTTAGCACGAGTTTGCATGGCTCAGAAACCACTTCCTTATATTTTGCTCTGATCCCACCCACACAGCTGTGCAACATTGCACAGCCACACCTGATAGATGACAGGGCACGGATCTGAGGAGGTGGATTGTAATCCACGAAAGCGCATGCTGAAATAAATCTGTCAGTCTTAAAGGTGTCACAGGGCTGTTTGTTGCTCCACTGCAGGGTGGATTCTCCTTCCTTGCTTCTCTTTCTTTGTCTCTCCCATGTTTGACATTCCCCTGGAACCAAAACAACCACTACCGCCTTGGCCTCGCTTCTCCCCTGATGTTGCAATAAGCTTGCTGGCCTCACCAAGGGTTTGGGGAGGAGGAGGACGAGAGCAGCTGCTAGGGCTCCCCAGTGCCCATTACAAAGCAGCCTCTGCTGATTGGACACAGCATCTCCCCTGACGCTTGATGGACAGAATGGCAACAGCTTGGCTGGGGTGGAGGAAGGAGGGGGCCCAGCAGTCCCCTGGGGAGTTTCCCTATAATAATAACAAGGCAGCCAGAGAAGGCACGTAATGCAGGCACGCCGCTCTGGATTTCAGGACCTCGGAAAGCAGCTGGATGGGCCAGGCTGGGTTGTGGCGCTGTTGCACTGTGATCTCCTTCCTCGAGAAAACCATATTCCCCCAACTCACACTCTCTCCATTCTCCTTTCTCCCTCACATTAGCTTCCAAAGGACCCAGGAGTTCTGAAGACCCCCCCCCTTTTCACCTTTTCTTCATTAGCCTCCATTTCCCTCTAAGGAATAGTGGAGTCTGGCTTCCCACTCCTTTAACTCCCTAGCTCTCCCATCTCTACAGATTAGTCAAAATGGCATTCTCTCTCCCTTCCTCCCTCCCTCCCTCTCTCTATCCCTTTAGACCTTTTGAGTGGTAATGGTATCCACTCTAAATAATTAACAGGGAACAAAAGAGATGGGTGCAAAGGACAAGCAAGCCCAAGGGAACACCGGTTTCGGATTCTCCGCCGTGCTCGGCCACAGTCTCCACAAATCAGATTGACAGAATGTTTCTCTTGCTTGGACAGTCCCATTTAACTCCTGACAAATTGGCTGCAACTGCCTTGGGACCCAGGAGCAAGTACTGACCCACAGAAAGGGAAAGGGGGAGGAGGGGAAACAAGAAAAAGCGATCATCCTGTACAAGCTGACTGGCCTTAGGCATTGTTCTCTTTGTGGTGGCAGCATTTAAACTCAAGACTTTGTGCCTCCACCTTGCCACTTTTTCATTTAACTGAGGGCCACAGTGGTGCAGGGCTTAGAGTGTTTAGGAAGGATATGGACAAGCTGGAACATGTTCAGAAGAGGGTAAGCAAAATGGTAGAAGGCCTAGAAACCATGCCCTATGAGGACTGGCTTAGGAGGCTGGGTACGTTTTGCCTGGAGAAGAGAAGGTAAAGACATGATAGCTATGTTTATATATTCGAAGGAATGTCATATGGAGGATAGAACAAGCCTGTTTTCTGCTGCTCCAGGGAATAGGACATGGAGCAATAGTTTCAAACTTCAGGAAAAGAGATTCCACTAAAATATTGGGGAGAACTTCCTGATAGTAAGAAGTGTCTGACAGTGGAATTCGCTGCCTGGGAGTGTGGTGGAGTCTCCTACTATGACGGTTTTTAAACAGAGGCTGGATGGCCATCTGTTGAGAGTGCTTTGATGGAGTATTTCCAAATGGTAGGAGGTTGGACTTGATGGCCTTTGTGGTCTCTTTCAGCTCTATGATTCTCTCGTTTGGACTTGGGAGATGAAGGTCCAGATCTCCACAAAGCTATTAAGTTTTCTAGGAGACCATGAGCCAGCCTCTCTCTCTCTCTCTCTCTCTCTCTCTCTTGCATTCTCTCTCTGGCCTTCTTTTATGGCATATGCATGAGTAACCTTGTCCACATCTGAGGGCCTTTTATTTTTGCTTTGGATTTAATAGCATCATTACTACAATAATGGTTTTGAAATCTGTCTCATGGCTGGTATGGTTCCTCTTGTATTTTTTGCATTCATGAGAGTTCAACTACAATCGAGCATGTGCAGCGAAGGAAAACTGTGCATGAATTTGTGGGAAACTGACAACCATTTTTTAAAAAAATACTGTGGATGATCTGCATGTGTGGGATACTCATTGAATGACTCAGTTTAGAAATACAGTCCCAGTAAGAGAAAACATGTTTGGCTGGATGTAAAATGATATGTTCCTCACCTTCATAGTTTTCACGTGCCATACCAGAAAAGGCTCTCCATTTCTTAAACTACAATTTTCCATTGTATCCAAACTGGGATATGGATTTAAATCCTGCCCCAAATCCTGGTTTTCAAACTGTGATCAAACCAACATTTGCAATCTTGGTTTATAGGCGAAGCTTGCATCTGCTCCCCAGTTTGGAAGCAATGAGAATATGTGACTTAGAAACCCTCACAACTGATGGGTGTGTTGATTGATTGTATTTGTAAATCACTCAATTGGGGAAGAAATTCTCTGGGGCTGCAAAGACTTTTTTAAAATATATGAAACACCATACCATAAACAATAACCAGAGAAAGCGCTACAAGAAAGCTTGCAGAAAAAAAATGGAAACTTTACAGCATAAAAAAACACGGTAAAATCAGCAACAAAGAAGAACTGAACTTTGATCGAAAAGTTCTAGAACTCATGTTGGGAGAATCATACCATTGAGGAGTTGGAAAGAATTACAACTGTCATCTAGTCTGAACAACTACAGCTGCAGAAACACAGCTAGTGCATGCCGGACAGATGGTCATTAACTACTGTCTAAAAACCTCCAACGAAGGAGCTTTCCACTAGTTACTTACACAGCCTGTTCCATTGTCAGAGAACTCTTACCAGACAACTTTTTATAACATTTGATCCAAATCTCCTTTCTTGTCATTTGAATCATACCCTCTGGAGTAGCAGAAAATAAGGGCCATTTCAAACCCCAGGATTCCATAGGATGTTGAAAGTGGAATAATAGCACTATAACAGTCTAATGCAGAAATGGCCTGTGAATGGCCTGTAGGCACCTGAGGGAAGCAGACCTAAGGCCATTTCCGCACTAGCCTGTTATAGCGCGATGATTCCACTTTCAACATCCTCTGGAATCCTGGGGTTTGCAGTTTCTAGGCTGCCCCTCCTGAAACTGCAAACTCAAGGATTCTATAGGATGTTGAAAGTGGAATAATAGTGCTATAACAGTCTAATGCGGAAATGGCCAGGCTACCCTGTCTTCCACACGGCAGCCCTTCCGATATTTGAAGACATCTTCCATCTTGCCTCTTGTTCTTCACTCCTCCAGGCTAAATATTCCCAGGTCCCTCAACCATTCCTCATAGAGCTTGGTTTCCAGGCCCTTTGTCCTGCTTGTCACCATTTTCTGGATATCTTCTAAGCTTATCGATACTCTTAGGGCCTTTCCGCACTACACTGTTATAGTGCTATTATGCTGGGGTTTGTAGTTTACTGTGGCGAAAGAGCTCTCTGGCTGTGAATTCTAAATGCCCCTCCCTAAACTGCAAACCCCAGGGTTCCATAGGATGTTGGAAGTGGAATCATCGCACTATAAGAGTGTAGTGCGGAAATGGTCTTTGACTGTGGCATATGGCAGTGTTCACAAACCCAGCAGCTGAATGGGCAGGACTGTCCTTTAAATATTGCTTCGGTCTGACGGAAGAATGGGAAGGTAGAGAAATAGTGTGGGGATAGAGAGACAGAAGGAAAGGGGCAGAAGAGAGAGGGAGGGAGGGAGGGAGGGAGACCCAGAGAGCAGTTAAAGGCTCTTCTCTCTGCTTTCAACGCCACTCCCACACTTGTCTTTTACATCCTCCCATAATAAGCCCATAAGTCCATCACCCACCTGACACATTCGTTCCACTTCTCCCCCACCCCCCACTTTACTGCTCCTTGACAGCTCACAGATGGGATTGGCAGAGCTTATGTGCTTCTCCACAACCCAAATCCTTCAGACATTGTTTCAGAAGCGGGATTTAACACCCCTCAGCTGTTGGGCAGAGAGAGACACATATGGAGTGGGGTGGGGAAAGAGAGGGGTCCTTCTTGCCTTAACCTGTGGCCATTTCCACATTAGACTGTTATAGTGCTATTATTCTACTTTCAACATTCTATGCAATCCTGCGGTTTGCAAACCCCAGGATTCCATAGGATGTTGAAAGTGGAATAATAGCACTATAACAGTCTAGTGCAGAAATGGCCTGTGAATGGCCTGTAGGCACCTGAGGGAAGCAGACCTAAGGCCATTTCCGCACTAGCCTGTTATAGCGCGATGATTCCACTTTCAACATCCTCTGGAATCCTGGGGTTTGCAGTTTCGGGAGGGGCCAGCCGGCCCCTCCCGAAACTGCAAACCCCAGGATTCCAGAGGATGTTGAAAGTGGAATCATCGCGCTATAACAGGCTAGTGCGGAAATGGCCTAAGTCAGGTCAATCCCTGAATGAGAGACCACCAGGAAATGCAAATGGATCAAGGACCAGTCCTACTGTTAGGCAGGCTGAGGCAGCCGCCTCAGGCCATACATGCTGGGAGGTAGGGAGAAGAGGCAAGGCGCTAGAGGGCAGAGCTGTGTTGTGCAAACAGACTCAATCTACTCACTAACTCAAGAGTGGAGAACCCAAGGGCCAAATTCAATTTTAGAGAAGTTCCCAGGAACTTGCATTCCAGTGGTGGAGGAGGTTGAAAGCAAAAGGATGGAGCCAAAAATAACATCATGTTTTTAGCTTTGAGGTTTTACAGCTACCAACTCGGCCCTAGGGTAGACTTTTCAACACTTCAGAATGGCAAAAACATCCATTACAAAGGCTGGGAAGCTACCAAACAGGCGGGATTCGGGGAAAGAGGACATGGCTGTCCGGAGAACTCCAGAGAGCTAGATTTGAACTATCCAGCCTAAGGCTTTCCATACGTTTCTAAGCCAACCTGTTGCCCTCAGATGTGGAGGAAAACTGCTGTCTAATTGCTGCTGCTGAGGAAAGCTTCAACTACCCCTCTGTTTTGTTTCTGTCTGTGGAATGGGAACAGGGGCCTTTGGATCTGGTGGGAAAATGCTTCAGTCTAGTTCTGCTGTCAATAGGGAACCCAGAACTGCATTAAAGGTGTGTGCAAGAGTCCTCATTGACAGGCAGGTTATTAATTTTGCTTACTTACCGATACTTGCAGGGGGACAGCCAATTACTTTTCTGTACATTCCAACATTTCACAGATGAAAACTAGGACACGTACAGTGAAGCGACATCAAGGTGTGGTCAAGAGATTCCACCTAAACATTAAGAAGAGTTTCCTGACAGTAAGAGCAGTCCAACAGTGGAATACACTGCCTGGGAGGGTGGTGGAGTCACTAATCCTAACCCTAACCCTTGCGGTCTCTTCCAAATCTATGATTCTAGGAAATAGCAAAATGTATGAATGAGGAAGAACAGAGAAGCTAGAAGAAGTTATACCAGCTTGCTTTTGCCTTAGCCTACTGGGAAGGGGCAGAGTCCATCTCTCCTCTCCTCTGCCTCCTACAGAGATTACTGAGTGGAAAGTGCTATTGCAGCAGCTGAAGTAAGCTGACAAGGGGTGGGAAATGGGAGGAGAAGAGGAGAAACTAGATCATTTTAAAAGCAACTGAGAAAGTAGGATGACAGAAGATGAACCAGAAGGTGTCCCTGACAAATCAAGACAGCTTAAGGGTATGTTTTCCCCTACCAAGACTCAAACATGGATAACGTATACGTAAGCCATTTCTGCACTAGGTTGTTATAGCGCTATGATTCCACTTTCAACATTCTATGGCATCCTGGGGTTTGCAGTTTCAGGAAGGGCTGGCTGGCCCCTCCTGAAACTGCAAACCCCAGGATTCCATAGGATGTTGAAAGTGGAATCATAGTGCTATAACAGCCTAGTGCAGAAATGACCTTAGAAATGTCATTTGTCTGATGTAGCTTAGTCCCAAGTAACTATGCATAGGATAGGTTGTAGGCAGCCCTTATTATTCCTAGAATTCAACAGTTGCTGTCTTAATATTTCTTAGTGCTTGATCTCTTAGTAGACTTCTGCTAGATCAGTGGTTCTTAACCTTTTCTTTACCAGAGATCCCTTGTAAATATATTTTGTTGCGAGGGCCTTCCGAGACTTAACTCAAGATTTAAGTATTCAAATATTTATTTAAATATTCTAAAGTTTTTTTTTATTTATTAAGTGCTTCTGGAGAGTAGGATTCAAATGCCTGCTCAGACACTGGGTGATCCTGGGCAAGTCACATTCTCTCAGCGTCAGAGGAAGGCACAGACAGACCCCCTCTGAACAAATCTTGCAACAACAAAAAAAAAAATCCTGTGATAGCTTCACCATAAGTTGGAAATGACTTGAAAGCACACACCAAGGTGCTGCTGACAGGGGGAGGTGTGCGAACAAGGGAACAGTTTCGGCACCCCCCCCCACCATTGCATCTCTTGTTAGTGCTGCTGTTGGTGTCTAGCAGCAGCGCTTCACAGACCCCCTGTGAAAGTTCCCCAGACCCCAAGGTAAGATCCACTGGGCTAAATAATACTCAAGGAGGCTCAGCTATGCAAAAGTCTTGGTGCTTCAATTTTGTTAAGTCATCTGGGGGGGGGGGCTTCCCAGTCTTTAAGGCCATTTCCGCACTACAGTGTTATAGCGTAATTATTCCACTTTCAACATCCTATGGAATCCTGGGGTTTGCATAGGATGTTGAAAGTGGAATAATCGAGCTATAAGAGTGTAGTGCGGAAATGGACTTAGAGGGGCTCAATTCCATTGCTATGGATGCCACATTGAAAACTACACCTGAAGTAACTAAGCCGGTTGTATCATTACAAAATGCTGTTAAGCCGAGAGATACAGTTCCGGTTAATTAGTCTTTTCCTCATTGGGCTCAAGCTTTGAATAAGTGAATGGAAAAGTAGTTGTTTCTCCACAGCCGCACAATCATTTCTATAACTCCATTGCCAAATCTCTCTCTCTCTCATTCTCTTTCTCTAAAATTTTTTAATGCAAAATAACATAAATTCTAACATTTTAGCATAAACAGAAACTAAAATTAAAACACCATACTAAAATAACAACAAAAATGGCTAAACACTAACTCTCTAAAACACCAACGTATTAACTAAACAATGACATACTAAAACACAAAAGGACTTTGGCTGCCCCCTCGATCAACACAACTGTAAGATAAAGGAGAAAATGAGAAGAAAAAAAGAAAAATATTGTACCATTACAGGTGAGATCCAGCATGGTGCACTGCTTTGAATCCTGGATTATGACCCTGGAGACCAGGGCCATTTCCGCACTAGATTGTTATAGCGCTATGATTCCACTTTCAACATCCTTCGGAATCTTGGGGTTTGCAGTTTAGGGAGGGGCTGGTCGGCTTCTCCCGAAACTGCAAACCCCAGGATTCCATAGGATGTTGAAAGTGGAATCATAGCGCTATAACAGTCTAGTGCGGAAATGGCCCAGGATTCGATTTCCTGCTCAGCCATGTAAACTCACTGGGTGACCTTGGGTACATCACACACTCTCAACCCCAGAAAACTCTGTGATAGGTTCGGCTTAAGGTCACCATAAGTCAGAAACAACTTGAAGGTACACAACAGCAACAAACATTACAGGTCCATTAAATAAACTTCTAATTACCATAGCCTCAAAGTATTGCATTGTTTGATTCTTATTGCTATATCTCTGTCTCTTTTTGACATCTACAGAAGGTTAGCATCAGAAATATGTATGTGGAAAGAAGAACGAGGATGGCCAGAAAGCTCCTGACCGAGGATAATAAACAAGTTAAATAAATAATAACGTCCTTAAGTTACCACTTAGCCCCTTCATGACTTATGTATTATGTTAATATCTCACCTTCTTCTCCTTCTTCTCCTGGCAAAATGAAAGGGAACATATATGGGGTTCTCAGGCAGTCTTCTGCCTGAACAATGGACGTGGTGGCTGGGGGGATTCTGGGAGCTGCAGTCCAAAAAAAGTAACTGTTCCAGCTTCTGAGACAGTGCCCCAAGACAAGCACTGAGCCTCCTCACAGTAAAAAAGTGATCAGGGCTCACAGCCAACGGTGGGCACAGCAACGTTGGACTGAAGCCAGGATTCAAACGCGTGGAAGAAACAAGATTTATTTCCTTAACAGGAGCCGTGGCACCATCTGCCACCCCTCAGGGGTGTTATCTCTGAGGTAGGGAGAAGGATTTCTCCAGAAACAATATAGTGCTGAGCTATGATAATGCAAAGCAGTTAGAAGTGGCTTGTTCTTGAATGGGAAATTAAGAGCCATTGGCTATACAAAAGGACCTGCTCCAGACTAAAGCCATTTCTGCACTACACTGTTATAGTGCTATTATTCCACTTTCAACATCCTATGGAATTCTGGGGTCTATAGTTTACTGAGGCCAAAAAGCTCTCTGGTTGAGAAGTCTAAATGCCCCTCCCTAAACTGCAAATCCCAGGATTCCATAGGATGTTGAAAGTGGAATAATAGCACTATAACAGTGTAGTGCAGAAATGGCCTTAGTCTGGAGCAAGTCCTTTTGTACAGCCAAAGGCTCTTAATTTCCCATTCAAGAACAAGTCACTTCTAACTGCTTTGCATTTCACACACACACACACACACACACACACACACACGTATGTATGTATGTATGTATATTAAAAGAATAAAAGTATCTGCCTTCAGTGGCATATATTTTCCTGAAAATAGAATATATTTCCTTAGCAGGGGGAAGGAAAAGGTATGACACAAGGAAACCATGTAGCCTTCCAAGGCCAGCTCCCCTGCCTTTTGGAAATATTTTTTGCGTCTCAAATGCCCCCTCTGAGGCATGGGGGTGATTTGGCCATGTTTTGGGTTCCCTTGGGCCAGTTAAGGCCTTGTAGAGATCTCCTTTAAAACAGGAAATTAATCAGAAATTGCCTCTCAAGGTGATCAACTGTCTAATAGCTTTCTATATTAATTTACAGTGTTTGTGCTGTGCCCTTGGAAGGTTTATCCAGTCTTAATAATACAAATGTCTTTTTTTTTAAATATCCCCTTTCACTCTAATCTCACCCCTACAATTATGTAAACAACATGGATGTACTTGAAGCCTGAATGTTTATATTCCATCCTGCATCTGAGGAGGTAAATTCTAATCCACAAAAGCTCATGCTAAAATAAACCTGTTAGTCTTAAAGGTACCACTACGGGACACCTTTTTTCCTTCTTTGGAAAGCATTCTGAGAATTCACTTCAAACTTTTCTTTTTCAGGTTGCAAACCTTTCCTAAAACTTAGAACCTGTACTCAGTCGCCACTAACCCTCTACTTGCAGTGGAAAGAAGTGGGGAAGTCATGAGATGGTAGAATGGATGCTACCACTGAAGTCTATGGCCATTTCCGCACTAGCCTGTTATAGTGCGATGATTCCACTTTCAACATCCTCTGGAATCCTGGGGTTTGCAGTTTCGGGAGGGGCCAGCAGTGGAAATGGCCTATGAGTGCAGAGCCAACTTTTGAAAACAATCCCCAATGTCAAACCTAAGATTGTCCTGCAAGTAGAGAACTAGCATATCAAGAAGAAATGTTCTCATCCAGTTCACCCACTCATGTACTGCCTTTCTATTTGCAAGGAATTTTTTTTAAAAAAGACATAGAGGTGTATTGGCAAATTCTCTCTCCTTATGTGGATTCTGGATCAGCACCTCACAGGGCTCTGGCTTTTCATTCAGCTACATGGTAATGCCATGCTTAAAACATTCTTCCCATTTCAATATTCCTCATTTTCTCTTTTAAATCTTATATTTCAGGCAGTGGTGGTAAGCAGGGAGCAGATGAAAAACCCAGCAGAGCAAAACAGGCAAATCGTTGGCTTAATGTGCGTAATTTATTTATTAATCTGCCTCATTACTGAGTCTGATTTTTCAAATTTTTTTACAGATTTCTCAAGTCTCTGTTTATGCAGCAGGTTGTCCTGAACTCACCCCACCCCCCTTTTTTTCTCCTTCACTTCATGCGCTCGCGCTCGCTCTTGTTTCATGGATGGATGCACAGTGACACTCCTCTCCTCAGAGGTTCTAGCAATGCCTTCCCAACCCCAGGGCCTGTTTCCAACTTGTCCCTAGATTTCCTGTCAATGTAAGCTCTCCTCATCCTATTTGCTCAACCGTTCTTCACAAGGCTGTCACTTCGGGAGGGAAATCAAAGAGCAAGAAATGAGGAATGGGAAAAGAACTTTGCTGGTTGGAGGGGGGGGACAATGGGAATCGTAGTCCCATACATCTGGAAAGCACTGGGAAGTCAACATAGGACTGCCTGCAAGCAGAAGGAGATTCTTTCTTGCTAGGATGTGCTTTCTCCAATGAGGCCTGAGACTTTTTGGGCTAGGAGCCAGCATGGTGCAGTGCTTTGAATATAAGGCCATTTCTGCACTACACCGTTATAGTGCTATTATTCCACTTTCAACATCCTACGGAATCCTGAGGTTTGCAGTTTAAGGAAAATTCTCAGCCAGAGAGCTCTTTGGCCTCAGTAAATGATAAACTCCAGAACTCCACAGGATGTTGAAAATAGAATAATAGTAGTGCGGAAATAGCCTTAGATCACAACGCTGGAGATCAGAGTTCAATTCCCAGCTTGGCCATAGAAACCAACTGGGTGACCTTGGGCACATCACACAATCTCAGCCCCAGAAATCCTCGTGATAGGTTCACCTTAGGGCTGCCATAAACCAGAAACAATTTGAAGGCACACAACAACAACAAGGACTGTTGAATAAATTTAGTGCAGTAGTTTGAGGCCATTTCCACACTAGACTGCTATAGCGCTATTATTCCACTTGCAACATCCTATGGAATCCTGGGGTTTGCAGTTTCGAGAGGGGCCGGCCAGCCGCTTCTGAAACTGCAAAGCCCAGGATTCCATAGGATGTTGCAAGTGGAATAATAGCGCTATAACAGTCTAGTGCGGAAATGGCCTGAGTGTTGGACAAGGACTCCAGAAAACTGGTGTTTGAATCCTTTGCTCACTCATGGAAACTCACTGTGTGGCCTTGGGCGAGTCACTTTCAGCATCAGGGGAAGGCAAAGGCAAACTTCCTCTGAATGAATCTTGCTAAGAAAACTGTAGAATGGGATTGCTATGAAGTCAGAGTCAACCTGAAGGTACTTGACAACAGCAAATTGTTGTTTAAACAACAACACTGCTTTGAAACAGGAGTGGAGAACCACAGGGTAAAAGCACAGCCTCCAAATCCAGCTCTCCCGAATATTGTTAGGTCATGCCTTTCTCTCCAGGCCACTCCCCTTTGCTGGGAAATTGATGCCACTCTGGGATGTTGATATAATTTATGCCACCCTGCTCAATCTTTGGACTAAAAAACAGTGATGACATGAGGGAGGGAAGAGAAAAATCTCTACAGACAAAAAGAAAAGGCTACTGGTGGCCCTCATACCAGTAGGGTTGTAAATCTGCTCTGGGTTTTAGTCTGAAGTTTGTCCAAGGAACCGTCCAAAGATATCAAAGTATTTGTGGAATGAGGTTCAGGATCTTGCGTTTAAAAGTTTGCACTAAAACCCAGAATGGGTTCTTTGCTCCATCGACACTTACTATGGCCACTGGAAAAAAAATCTACTGTACTATGTTAACTCTGGCCACTTCTGGGTCTCAAAAGCCAAAGAAATCTTGGGATAACTAGGAGCAGACTTTGAGCTTTCTTCAGTTATGAAGCTCAGAACAAATTCCTGGGTTTAAAATACATTCATTAGAGGCTGGGGAATATGTAGCCCTCCTGATGTTGTAAGACTACAGTCCCAATCATCCTCCCCTACTGGCTATGCTGGCTGGTACTGAAGGGAACTGCAATACAGAGCTGGATGAGTTACCTTTTTTTAAAAAAAGTAATCAACTCCCATTACTAGTTTCCACTACTAGTATTTAAAAAGTAATCATAGAATCATAGAATCATAGAAATGTAGAGTTGGAAGAGACCACAGGGGCCATCCAGTCCAACCCCCTGCCATGCAGGAACACCCTCAAAGCACTCCCAACAGATGGCCATCCAGCCTCTGCTTAAAAATCTCCAAGGAAGGAGACTCCACTACACTCCGAGGCAGCAGATTCCACTGCCAGACAGCCCTGACTGTCAGGAAGTTCTTCCTGAGGTTCAGGTGGAATCTCCTTTCCTGCAGCTTGAATCCATTGCTCCTTGTCCTGGTCTCTGGAGCAGCAGAAAACAATCCCTCTCCCTCCTCTACGTGGCATCCCTTCAAATATTTAAACATGGCTACGATGTCCCCTCTTGACCTTCTCTTCTGTAGACTAAACATACCCAGCTCTCTAAGTCTATCCTCATAGGGCATGGCTTCCAGGCCTCTCACCATTTTGGTCGCCCTCCTCTGGACTTGCTCCAGCTTGACCATGTCCTTCTTGAATTGGGGTGCCCAGAATTGGACACAGTATTCAAGATGAGGTCTAACCAAAGAAGAGTAGAGTGGTACCAGTACCTCCCTCGATCTAGACACCATACTCCTATTGATGCAGCCGAGAATTGCATTGGCTTTCTTGGCTGCCGCATCACACTGCTGACTCATGTTCAGCTTGTGGTCTATGAAGACTCCTAGATCCCTTTCACACGTACTGCTATCCAGCCACGTGTCCCCCATCCTATATTTCTGTATTCCATTTTTTCTACCTAAGTGTAGGACCTTACACTTCTCTCTGTTGAATTTCATTTTGTTCGCCTTGGCCCAGCTCTCCAATCTATC
Organism: Ctenosaura bakeri; assembly: GCA_948474755.1. NCBI lineage: Eukaryota > Metazoa > Chordata > Lepidosauria > Squamata > Iguanidae > Ctenosaura > Ctenosaura bakeri. The sequence continues at coordinate 225,685 of CAOLHI010001750.1, forward strand.
CAGGTCATTTTGAATTTTGATCCTGTCCTCTGGCGTATTAGCAACCCCTCCCAATTTGGTATCATCTGCAAATTTGATGAGCATGCCCTCTATTCCTTCATCCAATTCATTGATAAAAATATTGAACAGCACTGGGCCCAGGACAGAACCCTGTGGCACCCCACTAGTCACTTCCCTCCAGGATGAAAAGCAGCCATTCGTGATCACCCTTTGGGTTCGGTCGGTCAACCAATTACAAATCCAACTAACAGTAGCCCTGTCCAGCCCACATTTTACTAGCTTCTTTGCAAGAATGTCATGGGGAACTTTGTTGAAGGCCTTACTGAAATCGAGATATGCTACATCCACAGCATTCCCTTCATCTATCAAGCTAGTAACTCTGTCATAAAAAGAGATAAGATTAGTCTGGCATGACTTATTTTTGATCTGTTGCACAATCATTACAATGTTTACAAATGACTCATTGGCATACATTCTTTATTATTTTTCCATTTCATTCTTGGACCTTCCTCTGCTTGAGGAATACCTATCAGGATTTCTGCCTCTAAGTATACCTCAAACTACCCTTTAAGAAGAATTTTATAAACCTACAAAACCATACTTGTTCCTATGCTCATTCCATTACTTATTCCTTCCTTTATTCCATAATCTGCACTACATGTTTATTGTAGTTTGACACCATTTTAACTGCCCAGGCTCCATCCTGAGAAATCTTGAGGTTTTTAGCATAATAAATGTAAGATTTTCTGCTATAGAGCTCCAGTGCCTGTCTATAGGGAATTCTAAGTACTTCAGATCTACCGATAACAGCATTCCATAGCATAGAGCTATGACACTTGATGTGGTATCAAACTGGTACAACTGGGTTGTGCAGATACACCCTTGGACTTCCTATGGAGACAAGAACACCATTGGATAAGACCAAAGCTCAATCTAGTCCAACATTCTGCCCCTACAGTGGTCAACCAGATGGGTACTGGAAGCCCACAAGCAGGATATGAGTGCTACAACAGTGCCATCTTTCCTTTTCCTTCAGTAATTGGTATTTGCCGGTTATACTGTCTCTCACAGTCACCCCTATGAGAACTAGGCCATTTCCACACTAGACTGTTATGGTGCTATTATTCCACTTTCAACATCCTATGCAAATCCCAAGTTTCCATAGGATGTCGAAAGTGGAATAATAGCACTATAACAATCGAGTGCGGAAACGGCCCTAGTAACCAGCAGTGGTTTTGTCTTTCATGACTTCTCACCAGCTGTGGAAAAAGGAAGCCCCGAGCTTTGCTTTCAAACCAGAGAGAAAGCAAGAAGATTTTCATTTCTAGAAAAATATTGCTGCGGGAGGGAAACACATAACCATAGCAGATAGCAAATAGCCCAGGCTGATTTGTTTTCCCCCTTCTCCCCCTCCCCACAAGAGACAGATGTCTTGCCAGATTAGCAGCTCCAGTCCGCTTCTCTAGTGGGCGGCTCACTTTCATGATAGATTGCAAAGTGTCAAGGAAGAGATGAGGAGAGCGAGGAACGAGGAAGAGAAGCCCTTCCCTACAGCTGGGAACAAGCTTCGGTTCCATGGCAAAAAGGGTAGTTGCACCCCAAGCTTGTGAGGATTTCAGTGTAAGACACAACCCCATATCTGTGTCTCACAGGCCAGCCCACCATGAGCCACCGTGGGCCAGCCTGGTCCAGAAGACAGGGGCCTTTTCTGCACTACACTCTTATAGCGCGATGATTCCACTTTCAACATCCTATGGAATCCTGAGGTTTGCAGTTTTGGGAGGGGCCGGCTGGCTCCTCTCAAAACTGCAAACCCCAGGATTCCATAGGATGTTGAAAGTGGAATCATCGCACTATAAGAGTGTAGTGTGGAAAAGGCCATCATAGAGTTGGAAGAGGCCACAACAGCCATCGAGTCCAACCTCCTGCAGGAACACACAGTCAAAGCAACCGCAGCAATTCGCCATCCAGCCTCTGTTTAAAAACCTCCAAAGAAGGAGACTCCACCACATTCTGAGGCAGCATATTTCACTGTCAAATGCCTCTTTACCATCAGGAAATTCTTCCTGATGTTCAGGTGAACTCTCTTTTCCTATAGTTTGAATCCATTGCTCCATGTCCTCGTCTCTGGAGCAGCAGAAAATAAGCTTGCTCCATCTTCAACATGACATTCCTTCAAATATTTAAACATGCTATCATGTCATCTCTTAATGTTCTTTTCATCAGGCTAAACATACCTAGCTCAGGCTAAACACACCTAGCATATGTTTGCAGTAGGGTATTGATCCACTGATTACCTCAATCTTAAGGCCTGAATTCCATTAGTTACTCCCAACTAGACCCACTGAATGGATGATGGGATGATGAGTCAATATGTAAATAAATTCCACGGTATCAAAGGAATTTCATCAGGACTGGCAACATAATTTAGGCCTTAGACCATGTTGTTGAACCAGTGGCAGCTGGTGACTCCCATGTCAGAGGGACAGTAAATCCATTCCAGATTTTGGACAGAGCTGTCTAAGATCCTGAAGGCATTTTTGAGGCTAAAGCAGTTGCTTGAAAGCCTAGATGAAAACCTGGTGTGGGCCCACTGCCCACTAACATGGGATCCACTAGTGTGTTTAACTGTGGTTTCCAGAATTCAAAGCAGTGGCTATAGTGTCTAAGGCTGATAGGAGTTGTAGTTCATCAGTAGCAAGTAGACCATATGATCCCTTCTTCTGCCTTAGATTGACTACTTTGCATCAACTAAAAAGATATCCACAGCCCTGTTCTTTAAAAAAAGAGTTAATTGATTTAATTCATTTATTGTTGTTAACTGCTATCAAATTGACCTTATACTTATGGCAACCCTAGGGATGAGATACCTGTAAATCATCCTGCCATCAACTGCTCTGCTCAGGTCTTGCACATTCAGATATGTGTCTTCCTTGATTGAATCTATCCACCTGTAACACAGTCTTCCTCTTTCGCTACTGCCTTCTACCTTCTCAAGCAATATTGTCTTTTCTAGCGAGTCTTGTCTTTTTATGGTATGTCCAGAGTACAACAGCCTCATTTTAGTCATCTTGGCTTCAAGGGAGAATTTTGGCTTGATTTGCTCTAGGACCCATTCATTTGTCTTTTCAGCAATCCAGGGTATCCACAGAACTCTTACATGCACTTGAAAAAAATTGCAGGTGGCAAACCTCGTCTTAGAAGAGGGATTCCCACTCCTCCCACCCACCACCATGAGGGAATGACTCTTCTAGGATGGCTGCCCTTGGGCCACATAAGATATTGTTTAATGCTGTGAATAATTTTAAGTTTGAAACACCTTGAGTCTTTCATAGGAAAATGCATCTAAAAATGTACAACGATAAAGATAACAACGAAAATGTAACTGTATATACAGATATTTAAGTATCTACTTGGTCAAGTTATCCAGCATCTTGTTTTATATAGTACATACAAACAGATTCCCCCAGGAAGTTTACAACTGAAGTATGGAAAGCATAATATTTCTTCATTGTTTTCCAAACATCCGATTCTTGAAGGTATACTACTACTGAACATGGAGGTTCTATTTGGCTTTCAAGGTTAGCAGCAGCTGTTGATAATTCTCTAATTTTTTTTTCTTTTAATAAAACCACTTAATCTTTGCTAATCTTTGCCACAATACACTGCAGTAATGAATCCCATTAGCTGATATTTTACAGTAGGTTAGAGTGGAAAACCTGTGACTTACAGCTCCCATCAGTCACAGACAGCATGGTCAATGGGCAACTGAAGTCCAACACGTATGGAGGGCCAAAAATCTCATGCTGTAGGACACATGCAGTTGGGGAGCTGAATCAATCGAACGGCTGCCACATCCACAGGCTCAGCCCAGCAATGCTCAGCAATGCTAACAAGGAAGGCTGAAATTGGGAAAGTTTCACTTTTTTTTTTACTTTTTTCCCCCATTCTCTCTCTCTCTCTCTCTTTTTTTTTTTTTTGGACTACAACTCTCAGAATCTCCCAAGCAACCTGTCCAGGGTCTGTGCTGGTTGGCAAAATTCTGAGAACTGTAGTCCAAAAGTACTCCACCCCCCCCCAAACCCTCCCCATGGGATCTGCGTTGCCAGTGAAGTAGTAAAGTAAAGCAATTAGTAATAAAGGGTGTGTTCTCTCCAGCCTATAGATCATCACCACACAGCTGGGAAGAGCAAATGCCGTTCCGTAAAACATGACCCAATCACAGATGCCAAGATGAAGGCATGTTGAGATGCTTTTTGGCAAAGGGGAAAATGAATCAGAAGGAGGGCCAGGGCTTTTTGTCAAGCTCTGGTGCACCAGAGAGAGAGTAGAGAGACACCCCAAGATTGATATGATAATATAAACTTGGATGAAGCAACCTGGGCCCTTTGGGTATTAAGGACTACAAAGACCATCAGCAGCTGACAGTATAGCCAGTGTGAGAGACAATGGGGCTTGTCTCAAAGAGTTGCCAGCCCAAACTGGATGTCCAAACTGGTGTAAAAAGGCAATAAGATCAAACGCATTTTAGGAATGCTCTCTGAACTCCACCATTACTTCCTTCTGTTCTACTGTGATCTGATCCAGCAGTTCTCAACCTTTGGATCTTCAGGCATTTTTAGATTTCATTGGCCAGAATCGTTGACCATTGACCTAGCTGGTTGTGGCTTCTGGGAAATGAAGTCTTGGGGGACCAAATGTGAGCATCTAACCATTTTGGAATTTTTGTTTTGGTCAATTTTGATGAGAAAGTCAAAGAAGCTGATGCCCTTGTGGAGTTCAAGACAAGAATGGTGCTTCTTCAGACACAAACATACAGGAGGGAGCTACCCATGTCCCTCGACAACTATGTCCCATGACATGGACAGAAAGTCAAAACTTGGAACAATTACTTGTTTGGATTACAGCTCCCAGAATCCCCCAAGCACTAATGATCATTAGATTCTTGGACTACAAGTATCATCTGCATTCTCCTAGTCACCATGGGTCAGTGGCCATGCTAGCTGGAGGATGCTGGGAATTGTAGTCTTGAAAACTAACTTTCCTATATTCTGCAGAGAAGATTGTTGTGTGATTCTACTGCAGGAAGATCAATACGGCACAGTATGTTTGCTGGTCTTTAAGGCAGGAGTGGGCAGACCAGTGCTTTATTTGACTAGTAGCCACTAACCAGAGCCAGTCCTCAAACTAATGAAGAACCACGGTGCCACTGAGACTGTGTCCAGTCCGAGTATTTGTGACTGTCACCAAAAGCTTAGAAAAGTTATTTAAACTGGATTATAAGTCACAGAGTCTCTTGGGAAATGTAGTCCTGAAAGTTAATATTTCCAAGCTCTGTTAATGCCTGAATCAAGTTCACAGATTGTGTCACATAAAATAAAATAAAATTCCACTCTTCACTTTTCATCAGTTTAGAGTGACGGAGGAGGTGAGAAGCTTTTAAAATTTACCAATATGCTTCCATTCTAGAGTTCAAAGTGCTGGAGATGTCATTTAAACCTCTCTCAGGCCATTTCCGCACTACACTGTTATAGTGCTATTATTCCACTTGCAACATCCTGTGGCATTCCAGAGTTTGTAGTTTACTGAGGCCAAAGAGCTCTCTGGCTGAGAATTCTAAAGGTCCCTCCCTAAACTGCAAACCTTAGGATTCCATAGGATGTTGCAAGTGGAATAATCGCACTATAACAGTGTAGTGCGGAAATGGCCTCAGTCTGGAGACCCCAATGCCTAAGGTAGCTTCGTCCCTTTTGTATCCTTGCCAGAGCCCTTCCAAACAGACCTTCCTCTGTGTCCCACCTGAGGAAAACATTCATTATCTGGAGAGGGCAGGGTCTTCTCTCCTGTGGCATCCTGGATGTGAAATCTTCTCTCCCCTTGGAGGTGCTATTGTCACAGCCAGTGGCCTCAGTTTAGCTCCCCATTAAATTATACTCAAGTTTTTGGGTGGCGTGACCAGAGCTTGGTCTCTGATCTGTGGGGTGTGGATTCCTATCCATTGTTTGATCCTGTTGCTTTGCTTTAAATTATTTTGTTTGAACTTGCTTTATAATTGTTCTATTATGGTTTGCATCCCAGCATGAGATCTGTAGACAATGATAGGATATAATTATTTTAATTAATAGGTACATAGTAAACAAATAGTTGTTTCAATTGGGTAGACTATGAGAGTCAGAAATTCTTGCAGTTCTATCGCTAACCACTGGTAGGGCCTGATTTGCTTCTTGCTCATTCTTCCTTCACGGTGCAAGGACGTGGAGAGTTGAATCTTCATGAGGCCATTTCCACACTAACCTGTTATAGCATGATGATTCCACTTTCAACATCCTCTGGAATCCTGGGATTTGCAGTTTCGGGAGGGGCCAGCCAGCCCCTCCTGAAACTGCAAACCCCAGGATTCCAGAGGATGTTGAAAGTGGAATCATCGCGCTATAACAGGCTAGTGGGGAAATAGCCATGACTTTTGATGAAGGGGGTAATGAGGTCATCTGCCACACCCTCCTCATCCTTTCCTGTATCCTTTGAGAGCATAGTTGCTATCCTGTGGGTTGGAGTGCGGAAATCAGTTTTCCAGGCAATGTGAGCAACCCCCATTGCAATGCAGGTATGGGGAGGTGGCTTGGTTTGGAAGGGGACAATAAGACAATAAGACCCATTAACTTTACAAAAGACCTGCTCTTGGCACAAATGAACTAGTTTGTCAACGTGGCTTAACAAAGCTGCCTGCATTTTAAGATTCTTCTTTAGGGGCACAGCTATGGGGAACGATCAAAATTTACTACTGCTGATAAGGTGAATTATTTTTCAAGAATTTGGGTTTGCCTTGTATGTGTGTATGTGTGATGTATAAGAAAGAGAGAGAGAGAGAGAGAAAATCAGGGAGGCATATCTCTTTAAACTCCTATACATAATATGCCTCACATACATATGATTAGGTCAGGAACATGATTAAATATGTAATCCTCAAAGATGCCCAGCTTGAGAATAACAGCATTGCCTATAGCTAAGTCCTTCCTGTCAATCTCCAACTTACCATTTTCTGCTTCAGAAGACAAAAGTGGAGCTCTATCTGATGTTCACTGCCCCACCCTCTGGGCTCTAATCCACTTTCTCTCCTGCAGAAGACTCCGCAAACGTGTCCTTAGTCTCCTACCCATTAAATGTTTCAAAAACATCTTCCCAAGATACCTGTCTTGTACCCTTCCTATCAAACCTTTAAGGCTAGAGCTCTATACACCCTTGTTGTTGTTAAGTGCCTTCAAGTCAACCCCAGTTTATGGAGACCATATAGTAGGATTTTCTTAGCAAGATTTCTTCAGTGGAGGATTGCCATTGCCTTCCTCTGAGGCTGAGAGAGTGTGACCTGCCCAAGGCTGCCCAGTGGATTTCCATGACCGAGTGGTGATTTGAACCCTGATCTTCCAGCGTTCTGGTCCAACAATCAATCCACTCTACTAAGCTGGCTCTCTCTTCCTCTGCACGCTTCTATGGGACTAAGTTCAACTGAACTTGAAGCGTCTTCCTTATTAGCCAATACACAGAGAATCCTTTTTCGTCAACATCCATGGTTAATTTTGTCAACATCCATGGTTAATTTCTAAAAACAAGAGACGTCTTATCCCTGCTGTGAAGTTACACCAGGCTCAGTCCAAGATACCAGTATGTGGCACCTCCCCTTTCCAGGGTTTCCCTACTCCAGACAGACCTGGTGGTTTCAGAGTCTGTGGAACAGTGAATCCGCTCCAGGTTTGGGTCTGAATTTTAAAGACACTCTCCTTTTAAAATCACTCTCCTGAGCAATATCCTTGAAATAGGTTTGGATGGCTCCGATATAGTTCTGACTATAATCCAGACTGGATTCATCGCAAAACTGACATCAGAGCCACAAAAACACCACTGCTTACATCAAGGGATGCAGAATCCAAAACCAAAACCAGCCAAGTTATTCAGGCCACAGAAGGAGAAAAGCTTCTCCCTGTCCTTGGTAGTCCAACAAAATGTTTTCTAAAATGTTAACAATGTGATCAACAAGCAGTTTTCTGTCGTACTGGCAAGATCCCAGGCCTGTTGCCTGAGTTGGCTGCTTCATTTTACCAAAATGGTAGAACTGATCCTAACCCCACTGGCCTTCATCTCACTGAAGGAATGGGAAAGCAGGACTTTCTGCACATGCTCAGAGGCTCTGCATTTAACCTTAGTTACAAACTCAGCCTTATGATTAGGAACTGAAAGCAGTCCACCAATAAGCGGTGGAGGAATGCATGGCCCTCCCAATGAGGGTGGACCACAGGTCCCATCAGCCCTCAACAGCACAGCCAAGGCTGATGGGGGCTGAAGTCCAACAAGAAGATCTGGAAGGACACACATTCCTCAGCCCTGCTCTGTATAAACAAAGTCCAGCTCAGATTCAAGCCTACTTGAGGTAACACACTGGTGGTGTTAACAACTCCTGAAAACCTCCTCCAAAATTAAGCAATCAGATCTTGCCCTCTCTGCTGGAGGAATCAGCACAGCTCTCCTCGTTTGGCTTCATCCGCCTCTGATTCACACAAGGCTCTTCTTGAAGCTCCTTCCTGATGCTGCCCCCTTCAGCTCTTTCACTGAGCTCTGAATGTAAGGGCAAAAATAGCAGAGATGGCCACAATGGAGAGATGTTGACAAGCCATGCTAAGTCCAGCTCCAGGCAGACCAGGGAAGGGAGGGGCGGGAGAGTCATGTGGCAAAGATGCTATTTTGCCCCCCCTTGGCCACACATGCACACGCATGCACACACACACAGAGTAAATGCCTGGATGAGGATTGGGGCGGCTGACTTGGTGACGTAGAAGCATTCACACCAACTCTCCCTATCTTCTTAGGAAAACCATGGCAACCAATGCAAGCCGAGTCTTGGAGCTGTCCGCGAGGGGAAGAAATCCACACGTACACACAACACATACACACACACACACCAAGCACACTTCACATTGCCGTTTCCGAAAGCAAGGGTTGCATGTCTCCCTCCCTCCTTTGATTTTCTTTCCAAACGCTGCAACAGGCATGGAGAAGATGCAGGGAAGATCTCAGTCACTGGAAACTGCACACCCTGCAAAATCTAGACCAGCCCTAGTTTTCCAATCCTGGAGCCAATTTCACTGTCTTCAAAATGAATGTCAGTATTATCAGGGCTAAAGGGTCCAGTAGATTCTTCTCTCTTTTTTGGAGCAGGGATGGAAGGCTTAGCATTTAGCATTTCCATTTCATAGATGAGGAAGCAGGACTAAGTGATTTGCCCAAGGCCATAAAGGAAATCTGTGGTGGAGCAGAGAGTCAATAGTCAGCTTTCCCCAATATTTTGTTGCATCACCTGAGATTTAGTCTGGAAAATATGCCACTGACCATAACTGCTGTCTCCAAAAGCCAACCCATTCCCACTGTAAATTGGGCAGGTGAGATTTCTTCTGCATATGAGAGACTTTCTGATAACAAGGTGGGGAGAGGGAAGCACTGGTCTTTTGGGGGATTTTTTCTTATCATTTTCTCTGCCTATCCCCAAAAGCTCACCTTGTTTAATGTCTGTAAGCCACAATGTAAAGCCAAAGGAGCAGAGGCAGGTTTGTTTTTTTTAAACAAAGTGGCAAACCTAATTGTATCAGCTTTGCTGTGGTAATGCTGTCGTTGTTTTCTTTGTTTTTGTTCTCCTTTTCGGCCGTTCCCAATTGCATCCCAGTTGTACCAGCAATGCAAAAACTAGGTTTTCCTGGCAAAAGGAGACAAGCATGGGGGAAAGCTTCACATGTTGAATTTCTGCAGGTCACAGATGGGTTCCTTGTAGCTCACTGGCCCTTTAAACAGCTGCATACTCAATGCAAAACCAACTTTTCCCTAGCAACAGGAGGTAAAGTTGGGGAAAGCATCACCAGTTGAATTTCTACAGATCATATACACATTAGAGAAGAAGTAGTTAATGCGGGGGGGGGGATTTCTTCCAGTATTGTTGGACTGCAACTCCCATCAGCCCTAGCCAGCCTAGCAGCAGATGAGGAGTGATAGGAGCTGTAGTCCAACAACATCTGGAGCTTTGGCAGGAACAAGCATGACCAAGAGGAGCAGCTCTGGAAATCCTGCTCAGTATTCTTTATCCTCTCCACTCCCCGCCTCCCCTAGACCAAGGATTGCTGGTGTCATTCACAATTATTCCAACAATGTGCTCCAAATTAATCTTGGAGAACCCCAATTTAAACTAATCCTTGTTAATCATCCTTCACAGTATACAGATTGTGACTTGGAAACTCACTCCTTCCTTTTCCTTTTTCCTGCTAGCTCATGACAGTGTGTTTGTGCCTCTGTGTGTGCGCGCACGTGTGTGTGTGCATGTTCAACTACAGCTCCCATAATCCTTCACCACTAACCATGCTGCTGGGGCTGCAAGGAGTTGGAATTGTTAGACTACAATTCCCATAATCCCTCAACATTGGCTATGCAGCTGCAGCTGCAGGGATTTGGAGTCGTTGGACTACAACTCCTATGATCACTCATGATTGGCTATGCTGCTGTGGCTTCTGGGAGTTGGAGTCCCACAATATCTGATGGGGGTTGGACTCTGGCCACGACTTCCTTACCTCTCCTTAAGTATCTAGAAAGTAAAATACCAAGGGCTCAGTCCTGCCTGGGAATTTGGAGCCCCTACCTCCTAAGCATACATAGTTGGTGTCAGCCCACTGAAACAACACCAGAATAGTATGGTGTAGCGGTTAGAGAGTCAGATGAGAAATACAGAAACATGGGTTCAAATCCCCATGTAAGCTATGAAGCATATTGGAGGGGACCTTCAGCCACTCACAATTTCCCACCCAAACTGTATAACCTTGCACGGCTGTTGCAGAAAGAAAATGAGAAGAAACCACTATACAATTGCACAGGAAGGGTGGGGTTTTTAAAAAACGGTCCCTCCCTCTGCAAGGAAACAAAAATCACTCAGTGATGACATGGAAGGACACACACTTAACATGCTCAGAAGTACTTTTAGGATTATTTCATTACAAAGCCCAAAGAATAGATTGAACTCCACCTTCCCCCTGCACAGATCAAGCTAAAAGACGGTAGGTTTCTTAGCCGAGTGCTTTTTTATATTAATAAAAAAATAGTTCTGCCCCACCCACAAGAGACAACAGCTTGCCTTGCCTTGAATTATTGATGGATCACATACAACAACTCCCATCAGCTCGGGCGTGGAGAGAAAAGGCTCCCAAATGAACCAACCTCACCTCCTTTCTGCCAGGGGCACAGCTGAGCTTCCACATCTTCCGCCCACCTGTCCTAGCCATGGCCCTTCCCCAGACGGGGGATTTTATGATTCTCACTTTGGCTGCTTTAAAAAAAAAAATAACAACCTTGCCCTCTCCATCCATGCATTCTGTGCAGGTAAAAAGAAAAGGCAAAGCCGTTTTTTGCTCTTAACATATATAGATAGACACCTCAGAAACGAAAATATAGTATCATACAGTAATATCAATATTAATAACATTATACTATAACATTATAAAAATGGTAGGAGAAAGAGATCTCCCTTTTTTTCCGCTGTGCAGGTGGAGGAAGGGATATGTGTGTGTCTATGTATGTAGGTATATGTATAGATTCACACACACGCACACACACACACACACACAGAGAACAAGAGGCCCCCATCCGCCATGACCACCTCCTTCCCTAGCTGGCTGGATTCCTTCCTCGGTTCAGCCTTAGATGGACTGCATTGATTTTTGCAGAAATTAAAGAGGGTGGCGGTGAAAGTTGCTGTCCAAGAGGGCACCATTAGTCTTGCTCTATTGAACGGCCATGTGTGTGGTGGGGAGGGGGCGGCGGATGTCCAGATTCTTGGCAATCAACATTGGACGACCCCCTGCCCATTTGGCAGAGCTCTCTCTCTGGCCATTTCCGCACTGGCCTGTTATAGCGCGATGATTCCACTTTCAACATCCTCTGGAATCCTGGGGTTTGCAGTTTCGGGAGGGGCCGGTCCCTCCCGAAACTGCAAACCCCAGGATTCCAGAGGATGTTGAAAGTGGAATCATCGCGCTATAACCGGCTAGTGCGGAAATCTGTATGGACAATTTTCCCTTTCCGCCCACGCCCATCCCGTACCAGTCTCTAAGGCTGGGCTCTCTTCAGCTTCAACCTGCCATCGCTGGGGTGGGTGGCTAGGGGGAATAAATGAGACCCTTGCCCGTGGTGTATAGCAGCTCATCTCAACCGGGCAGCCTTCCAGAGGCGCTGCACCAGATCTCCCATCATCCTCAGGGAGGGAGGGAGGGGAGCTGGGGATGATGGGAGCTGTCGTCCAACGCCTCCGGCAGCGGGGGAAAGGGTCAAAGCCCACCCTAAATTTCTTCCTCCTAGCATGCTCCATAAGAGAGAGAGCTTATATCCCAAGAGGGGGCTGGGGATGATAGGATCTGTCGTCCAGCGCCTCTAGAAAATGCAGGAAGGGAGGTGCCAAAGCCCACCGACGATTTCTTCCTCGTGGCACACTCCACAAGAAGAAGGAAAAGAAAAAAAGAACTCAGTTCCCCCCATCCCATCCCACTACCTCTGGGAGAACGAGGCGAACCTCCCACTCCAAAATCTCTCCCTCTCTCTCCCTTCCCCGCCCCATTCTTTCTTTCTGTCCACCCGCGACTGCTTTCTGCGTGTGCGTAAAAATCGCTTTTGGTTAGCCAAGGCAAAAATTGAGTGGGGGGGAGTAGCAGAGAACGAACGAAGGAAAGAAAGAACGAAGTCAGCTCCCCATCACACAAAGCCCCGGCTCCCCAATCGGCCAGCCCCCCGGTCTTGCTAGCCAAACCGAAGTCCCCCAGGGGCGCCCCTTCTTACCCGTTTCTCCTCTCCCCTCCCTCCGCTCCGCTTTCCCAGCAGGGACGTTGTTTGCGAGACGGCGGCTCGGGAGCAAAGGATGGGAGGCGGGCGGGCGGGCGAGATGACGAGGAAGGAGGGCGAGCGATCCGGCTCAGGCCCGTGGGGCTGGGGCCGGGCTTGTGGGCGTGGGCCCCCCTCCGCCTCCCTCCCGCGGCCGGAGGAGCTGTCCGCGCTCCCTGGTGCTGAAACGTGGCTGGCGGAGGGGTGGGGCCGGGAAGGAAGAGGAGGGCTTAGGATAGCGGGGAGAGGGAAGGATCAAGCCTCTGTGTGTGTCCGTGTGTTTGTGTAGTGGCCGGGGGGGTGGGGAGGTAGGGCCGGGGAAGGTTGGTGCGAGGCGTGAGTTCAAAACACAACCACAGCCCATCTCAGCAGCATGCAGGTATCTCCGATCCCCATGCTGCCGGAGCCCCTGGAGGCAATCCCTGAACTGAGTTTGGGGAGGGGGCTGGCAGGAGAGGTGAGGACCCCAGCTTAGCTCCTTGCGAGAGCTACTAGACAGCCCCCACTTCGTTACCTGCCTCCTTATGATGACCCCAAGTATTTCATAGGTTTCTTTTAGGCAGTGGCTGGTTTGCCGCTGCCCTCCCCTGAAATAGAGGCCACTGACGCACTACACTGTTATAGTGCTATTATTCCACTTTCAACATCCTATGGAATCCTAGGGCTTGCAGTTTAGGAATGGGCATTTAAAATTCTCAGCCAGAGAGCTCTTTGGCCTCAGTCAACTACAATTCCACAGGATGCTAAAAGTGGAATGAGAACACCATAATAGTGTAGTGCAGAAGTGGAATGAGAACACCATAATAGTGTAGTGCAGAAATAGTGTAGTGCAGAAATGGTGGAATGAGAACACCATAATAGTGTAGTGCAGAAATTGTAGGTACAAAGGAGGCCTAAACGCCCTAAAGGCACCAGATTGTGTCTGATTTTGGGAGCTAAGCAGGGCCAGCCCTGGTTGGTACTTGGATGGGAGACCACCACTGAATGCCGGGTGCTGTGAGCTATACTTCAGAGGCAGGAACTGGCAAAATTATCTCTGAGTATTCCCTGCCTAAGAAAATCCTATGCAATTCATGGAGTTGCCATAAGTAAGCAGGTGACTTCAAGGCACATACCCACCCGCTCTCACACACACTTGGTATTCTTTGGTGTCCCCTAACCAAGGCTGACCCTGCTTTGCTTCCAAGATCGGACAGGATCTGGTGCTGTTGGGGAATTTAGGCTCTTCTAGACCCCAAAACCTTAAACCTTTTGAAATTGATCTCAAATGATACCATAGCTCCCTCTTCCTCTTTCCTTTTTTCTACCCATCATCCCCTAAATCCTTTGACAGTTTATTGTGAATACTCTAAAGCCATCAGATCTTGTCTGAACTTAGAAATTAAGCAGAGTCAGGACTGGTGAGTACTTGAGGGGCCACCAACAAATGCCAGGAGCTGCTAGTTTATATTTCAGAGGAAAGCAATGCCAAGCTGCCTCTGGGTATTCCTCACCCAGGAAAACCCTATGATGTTCATAGGGTGGCAGTAACGTAACAGATGACTTGACGGTACACAAACACACACTGTTGTGAATACCTGGAGACTTCAAGTACCCTCTTCCTCATACAATAGTTAGGAAGGTTGTGAGAAGAAACAATGAGCATTAAAGTTAGCTTACACTGGGTGTGTGGGTGGGGGCATCCCCATTAGTGTCATCAGGACAGGAATTTGGGGGACATCCGTCCAGGTCTCCATCCAGAAGAATCAGTAAGCAAAGTTCCCAGTGCAATAGAACTGGCTTGCCATACTTTGAGATAATGAAGTAATACACTTACCATTGGAGGAAGCAGAGCAGTGAAAGTTAGGGGTGGGTGAGCAACTGTGCCAGCTTTGTTTTGCCACAGGACCCTTTGTGGGGGGGGATGGGCTATCCTGGATTCCCAAAACAAAAAAACGGAAGTCCTTTTCTAATTTTAAAAGATGGTATGTATGTGATGAGATTAGATAGTGCAAAGGGAGCTGCAGTAGTATTGCTATGGGGAGGAATGAGGACATTGCCCCCCCCAGTAAAAATTCTGCCCCCTCCCATGAAATTTACCTTCAGTCCTTAAATTTCTAGCATTGTAATAATTTAAAACATTAGTAGAGCATTTAAGAAATCCAATTTAAGCATCTGAAGAAAAGGTGCAGGCAAAGCTACTAAGGAAATGCACACACAGAAAATACAAGACTTCTAGGTGTGAAGAAATTTCTCTGCAGTGCTAAATATTTGGAGACTGAAGGAACATTTCACTGGGAGGAGGAGAATTCTTACTCAGGGGGACAAAGCTTTTGCCCCTCCTGTACTTAAACCCCAGAAAGCTGCAACCTCTTTGAACCATGGTGGGAGCTCCTGAAGACTTCTAGGAGAGGCAAGTTACTTCCTTTCTCTATGCCCAGAGAAAGGGTGGTCCAGGCAATCTGGAGGACTCAAGTGCCCCCCACAAAGCAACCTTAGAGTAATATGTTTCCCACTCACAAGGGTGAAGCCATTGAGGTCAGAGTCTAAAATTAACCTTGTAGCATGCTTGTCAGAGAGAATGAACAGCTGATTGTTTGTGTGGTTGAGAGGCTTGTGTGTCTGGGAGAGATGGAGAAGCGTGTCAGGTCACATATTGGATGCTGCTTTGCCCACCCCTCCTGTATCTGTCATCAGGTTGCTCAAGAGTGATTGGCTGGAACAATGGATCTATTGCCTCCCCCTTGAGGACATGTTTGTGGTGGGTGTGGGGATTCTAGTAACCACTGCACACTGAACAACATGAAAGCTGCCACGCTGTCTTGCGGCACTTTGGTGGGTTCTAATAAAGTCATACCCTGAAGGCAACAGTTCCTGCCTGCAGGCTGCTTTATCCATTAGTCATTTTAGGCACAGTGGCTAGGGCCTGTGAACATTTACAGCCTAAGAAAATAGGGGCTATTTCTGCACTAGCCTGTGATAGTGCTATTATTCCACTTTCAACATCCTATGGAATCCTGGGGTTTGCAGTTTAGGGCTCAAAGGCCCCTCCCTAAACTGCAAACCTCAGGATTCCATAGGATGTTGAAAGTGGAAAAATAGCACTATCACAGGCTAGTGCAAAAATGGCCAGGATTTTAGGGGCAATGAAAACATCCCTAATGGTGTGTTGAGGCGACACAGAGAATTGAAGTACAAGAGTGCCTAGAGCCTATGAGAACCTTAACATGGCCCTACCTGCCTGATTGTGAAAGCTAGGCTGGGTCAGGCCTGGTTTGTACCTTTGAGTAACGCTAGGTGCCGTGGACTGTATTTCCAAGAAAGGCCATGACAAAGCTGCTCCTGGGTATTCTTTGCTTAAGAAAATCTTGTGAAATTCATGGAGTCACCATAAACCAACAGGTGCCTTGAAGACATGTATTTAATGCAGTTTCATAAAGGTATTACTCAACTGACCCTTCGTGCTCCCTTGGATCAAAGCAGCTCTCTTGGCTTTTTAGGGTTTTTAAAAACATGGTGATTGCTATCACAGATTCAGTAACACAAAACTGCCAGAGAGTTAGTGTGAGACTGTCTATATTAGCTGGTTTCAAACTAGCTGGTTTATACTAGCTGGTTTCAAACTGGGGGAGGCGGAGTGGAGAATTACATTGAGGCAGGTCACATAGTGGGGAGGAAAGAGAAAGAGACTGAAACGATTTCCGCACTACAGTGTTAAACCGCTGCTATTCCACTTTCAACACCCTGTGGAATTCTGGGGTTTGTAGTTGACTGAGACCAAGGAGCTCTTTGGCTGAGAATTCGAAGTGCCCTTCCCTAAACTGCAAACCCCAGAATTCCATAGGAGGTTGATAGTGGAATAGCAGCGCTTTAACACTCTAGTGCGGAAACGGTGTGAGCTGGAGAGAGTGAATGTGAGCAACTTGGAACAAAATAACCGCAAGTGTTTGTGCTGTAGAATGACGGAGAGATTTGTTACTTGGAGGAAGGATCATATGTTAGAGCTGGTGGAGATGTTGTACCTGCGCATTAATCATGCTGTAGATATTAGGTTAGAGCAAGGATAGGAAACATGGGGCCGCTCTTAGACTACAACATCCATATTCTCCAAGGACTGCTTGTGCTAGGTATGGATCATGGGCATATAATAAACCAATTGTATCAGGGACGCCACATATCCTCACGCCCAAGGGCAGAGGGAGAATGTCAGTGAAAAGGAGGGATGTGAATTTCCTAGACACATTCAACCACAGATCCCATGGGAGATGCTGGCAGCTGAGGATGACAGGACTTGTAGTACAACAAATGTGGAAGACCATAAGATTGGGAGGGGCTGACACGTACACCTTCATATGAAAGAGAAACCCTGTTGTTGCCTGAGCCGGGCAGGAGAGGCAGGGAAGGAAGTGCTGTTGGGATGGAGGATGGTGTGGTCTGATTGCTGATCACACAGGAGGGGAGGCTGACCTGTTTGTATCTGGCAGAGAGGATGATCGATGGAGGAGTCTGAATGCACTTAAGAGAGTGTGGGTGTGTGAGAGAAGTGTGTGTGAATGAGAGAGAGAGAGAGAGAGGGAGAGAGAGAGAGACAGAGAGAGGTAGCTGAGAAAAAGGCTGACATTATTGCCCTCTTGTGGAATAAGCAGGCCCTGCAACAAATCTTTATGACATCGCAACACAATATGGCCATCTCTGCACTACACTGTTATAGTGCTATTATTCCATTCCCAACATCTTATGGAATCCTGGGCTTTGCAGTTTAGGGAGGGGCGTTTAGAATCATCAGCCAGAGAGCTCTTTGGCCTCTGTAAACTACAAACCCCAGAATTCCACAGGATGTTGAAAGTGGAATAATAGCACTATAACAATGTAAGATGGAAATGGCCTATATTTCAACCCTGAGCCTGAAAGGCTTATGATTTGGCGGTAGCCAGGAGCACATTTGTACAGTTAAAGCTGGTGTGCTAGCTTTGCTCATTCCTAGAGATGTCAGAGGTAGCCACAGTGACACACGCCTTGATTACATCTTGTTTCAGTTACTATAATCTGTTTTTCATAGAACTGCCTTTTGTAAAGTGTTCAGAAATTTCAGCTGACCCCAAGAACTGCAGCCAGATTAACTAGGATTGGATACAGGGAGCATATAACTCCCTTATTGCAACAACTTCAGTGGTTACCAGTCTGTTTTCAGTCACAATTTGAAGTGCTGGTTGTCACCGATAAAGCTCTCTGTGGCTCAGGTCCAGGCTATCTGGAAGACTGTATCTGTATGAACCTGCCCCAACTCTTAAGATCTTTGGAGGAGATTTTTTTTCTCAGTCCTACTACTTTTCCAGGCAAATTTGGTGGGAAGAAGGAAGAGGGTCTTCTTGGTAACTGCTCCTGAGCGCCTTCTTCAGAGTGGCACCAGAAAGTGAAAACTCTTGTTATTTCCGTAGGTTTTTTGGAACTATAATGGAGTTTTTAATGGAGTGCAGTTTGGTTAATTTTTATCTGTTGTCTTTTCATTTATTTCAGATGGTTTTGGTTCTACAGATTGTTTGAACTGCATTTTGAAATGACATTGCACATGTTTTTATTGATGTATTTGTATGTATTTTGATCTGCATTTGTTTTAATTTTTGTAACTCACTTTGAGTCTCAATATTTGGGGAAAGGTATGATATAAATAGTAAAGTAACAACAATTCCCAGAGTCCCCTTGCCACGTTGCCCGTGGTGTTCTGGGAGTTGCAACCCAAAATGGTAACATTTCCAAGTTCTGCTCCTGGAAATGCCAAGAAGCCCTCGCCTGTTGTTTCCTTCCTCCCCTGTCAGAAGTAAGAGTCAGATCTGATAATCTGCAAAGAGCCACAACCTGGCGGAAGAGGAAGGGAAGAAAAAAAAATACAGGGAAGAATCTGAGAGTGTTACCAAGGCAACTTTGTGGAGCTGACACTTAGGTTGCCTGAGCAACCAAAGAACTCCTCTGTCATTTCCACATTGAGAAAAAGGGAATATGATTCCTCAAGTAGCCCTCGATTGAAAACCTATTTTTTAATGCCCAAATTCCATACAGTTTGGCAGGGTACGGAGGTTAAAATATTGTGCCTTAAGGGAGCTCCCAGTTATTATCCCCAGTTCCACCCATCTCTGTCTCTCTCTGTCTCTCTGTGTGTCTACCGGGATGAAGAGCAGAGTGTAGGAGGGGGATTGTTTGGAGGAAAGAAGTAGACAAGCTGTCTGGATAGATCAAGCACCTGGGTTTGTTGACAGCAGGAGAAACCATGTTTTTAACTGCTTCCTGCACAACCTGGCAAGAGCAATTCATACCTCAGCCATGGGTGACTCAGATGTGTTTGATTACATTCTACATCATGTTCTTAACTCTCATACAAGGTCTTTTTGGTAAGGATGGAAATGTTTCCTTGGTCAGATTGGCTTTTCCCAACCCAACTTCTAGCAGGTTGGATTACAAAATTCATTGCTCCCGGACAGCAGTCCCTTCTGGCTAGAAATGATGGGAGCTATAGTTCATATCTTGGGGTGGTGTGAAGTTGGGAAGAGCTTGTTAGATGAATCATTAGTAATTTCTCCAGACTACAAAACCTTTTAATAAACTAAAAATAATTCCTTTGCTTATTTAATTCCTTTGCATTCTGTTTGGGGCTTGCATCTTTATAAACGTCCCTCAGTGGGCTCAAGATTGGGTTGAGCAGTTTTGCAATGTTTGTATTCACCTAAAGTGTAATATGACATTACAACCTATGGGGGTCTGTTGCTGTTAGTGGTAGCCAGTGGTGTGACTGATGCCCCATGACCCAATCAGCAATGGGCCCTGATGCACATTGGCACACTTCCCCAATGTGCATCCAGATGCTGGTTAGGAAGTGCCAGAGCTCTACAAGAGCAGCTAGTGTGCATGTAGAACACCCAATGCACCTTTTGCCAAATTGACATCGATTTTGAAAGATCAACCACTTTAAGATACATTGAAAGGTTGAAAATTTTGAGCAACAAGAAATCTAATAATATAATAACCTGTGGTTATGATTATTAGTAATTCTAGTAAGCTTAATGTATATAGATCTTTAATGGTAGAATAAGACATGGGAATATTAATCCACTTTTTTTTACATTACAGTCTGTATAGAGGAGGGAGGGCTTTTCCGCACTACACTGTTCTAGTGCTATTATTCCATTTTCAACCTCCTATGGAATGCTGGGCTTTGCAGTTTAGGGAGGGACCTTTAGAATTCTCAGACGGAGAGCTCTTTGGCCTCAGTCAACTACAAACCCCAGAATTCCACAGGATATTGAAAGTGGAATAATAGCACATTATTTTATTTTGTTTTATTGAGCTGGATTTTTATGCTATATGTGAACCAATATCTTTGGTCTGCTTTGTCCCTGAAATCAGTATAAACAAGTTGATGAACTCCATGTCCTGGCTCACATTCTGTCCCTGATGATTTCCTGTTATCATTTTACTCCATAAGAATTAATGGAGGCTTTTAAGTTACTATTCATGCAAGGAAAGGAAGAATTACTGTACAACTCCCTCATGATTCATAACCTCTCTTGAAAATGGGAGAAAAGTTTAGCCACCCCCTTCCTTCACATTTTTATGTATTTATTCTGTTTATAACCCAGGATGGAGATCCTTCACATGCGGGAGATCTCATACTCCTGCAGGGCCAAGGTGTTTTCATAGACAGCGGTATACTCCATCTTCTCCATGCTGTGCGTCATGGCAGGCTTGATTCCATCTAGGAGGCACTGGTGCAGGAAGATATATTGGGACTGTGGAAACAGAGAGACAGATTTTGTGGGGAGCTGAGAGGTTAACAATGTATTGAGCAGCCTCATCCCAAACTTGATGAGGAGTCAGCTCTCCAATATCTTGGATGAACCACCATTTGAAGAGCTTGCTTGGCTGTCTGAAAGAATAAGGCACCAAAGCAAAGGTGGAGAATGTAGTTACAACATTGGAGAGGAGGGGAACACAGGTTCCTGCCCATGTGCAAGCGATTGTGTCCTTTCATCTTTTATAGATCTGCATGAGTCAACAGCAAGGGCCAGTTTTGATCAAAGCTCAGAAAAGATGCTTGTTTGGCTACAACACCCAGAGCAACCCAGCCAGCATGGCCACTGTTAGAAGATCCCGGCAGCTATAGTCTAGAAAAGTGACCTTCCCAATCTTTGTTCCTGATATATGAGTTAATCCACATGAAAGATCAACCCAGAAAGAAGGTTTAAGAGAATACGCTGCCACATGATATGGCAGAGACCCTTACTATTATTATATTATTATATTTTTTTTGGAGGCCTAAAAAACAAGGATAGGTGGGATCTGACACATTATGTTTACTGCAGGATAAGTCTATCAATAGCTGTTAGCAAGTATGGCCTTATTGTGTTTCTTCAGAAGAGTATTAAGAGTTTTTTTCTCCCCTCTAGGCTTTATTATTAAAGTCCCCAGGGCAGCATACAACATTTCAAAACTCAGTGTATTAAAATATGCAAAACTATACTAACAAAATAGCCCGCCCCACGTGCTAAAAATTCCACCCCAAGCCAAAGCAGGTATTGCAATATTTCCAGAGGAGATACATGTGTATAGGACAAAATCTGTTCCACACACTCAACCAGGACCCGAGTAAGACATTCTGGGGTCTTAAACTATGACAATTCTTTAGTCACTCCTGCCAAATTTCCTCAGCTTGGTAGAAGCCCTAAACCAAGGGTGCCCAAAGTGGCCTCCCAAACATTTTTGCATGCGTGCGCACTCACACGCGCACGCGCGCACACACACACATAATTCCTCATGAAGCCCATTGATATACCATCACCCCCTAGAAATTAGAGAGGGCAGCATCCAGGAACAGCACTTTTTACCCAACATAGGTGACTTCCTCCAAACCACCTAATCAAACTAGATATGGACATTAGGAAGCTTTTGCTTGCTTAATTTTTTTAAAACTCTTTTGGATATTTTTGACATTTCCAGGACTGGTGTGGCCCATGGTAGATGCTGTGAATGAAAATGTTGCCCTAGACCTACCTCTATCCTTACCTGTAGCTTATTCAGCTTCGGCATAAATCTGACACACCAGACAAATGAGATCTAGGGTCTGTCTCTCACCTCAGTCTGAATCATGAGTGGACGGTTCATCCGGAGCCTTTGGACAAACGCAAAGACACCCATCTGCCCCTCCTCCCGTGCTTGGCGCAACAGTGAATCCAAGGCAATGAACGTTCCTGTCCGGCCCACACCAGCACTGCAAAAGTGGGAGCAAGAGAGGAGGGAAGTCACATGATGCCAAGAGCCTCAGATGAGGCCTTGCATGCAACAGACTTTAGATCAAGGTCCAGAAGCAACAGAAAGACATTCTAACTAAAAGGGACCTCATGGAATTGAGAGACATAATCTTGGCTGCAGCCAGCAGTTGATTTCCTACTTTAAAAGCTGGGATATAAATGTCTCTGTAGTCATTAGTCACCTGTTGACTAATGGTGTTCCCATGAATTTTTCTTAGGTAAGGCATACTCAGAGGTGTTTTTGCCATTTCCTTCCTCTGAAATATAATCTACGGCGCCTGACATTCCTTAGCAGCCTCTCATTCAAGTGCAGTGAGCCCTCTGTTGACATGACACACACAAATGCAAGATCACACAAAGCCTTGTGTCCTGTTATCATTAATGAAAGCACCAGGTACAGTCTGCAGACCCACACTGGCATGGGTACATGCCCTTTGCATCCACTGACAATAATGGGATGGAGCATTCTTGGTTTTTTTTGTTTTGTATATATGGGGGGGGGCGCACTGTACTAATTAGTGTTGATCCTGCTTAGCTTCCAAGATCAGGTGGTATCTGGTGCCTGCAGGGTATTTAAGCATGGAAATATCTGGTACCCAGACACAGACATCCTTCTTTTATTAATTGGAATATTTCCATCCTGCCTCTTAGTCAAAGATTCCCAAGTTGGCATTTTTAAAGCAATGGCATCACAGTGTTTCAATTTTCAAAGCAATATTTAAATCAAAGAGTAAGCCCTGCAGGGCATAAAATAGACAGACTGGGCATCAACAGTGAAATCGATTTCCATTTAAGGTAGGAGAGAATGACAAAGGATCACTTTGTAAAAGCAGCAGAGCTTGGAAGAGTTACTTTTTTCAACAGAAACCGTTCCAAGAATTTCCTGGTTAGTGTGTGGCTACTGGCCAAGTTGACTGAGTGATTCTGGGAGTTGTTGTCCAAAAATATAACTTTACAAGCTCTGGATGTCGAACAAATTGACAGGGGTTAGAAGTACCAATGATGAGGTACCACAACTCACGAGACTTTGCTTCCAGGAGTACTTGCCTCATTGCTAGAAGGCAGAGACAACTTTAAGAAGAAACCACAAAGGAGATCCCTACAGCTGTCAGGAACAGATGCTCCTTCAAATATCTTGGGCCCAGCCCATTGAGTTCAAGATCTCCAGGGTGCATGCTAGGCAGACAGGTTGTACTCCTCTAGCAGAACACAAGGAAGTCCTGCTTCCATTCAAGACAACTCAGGAAGCTGCCTTATGCCCCAGCAGACTGTGTATATGTCTGATCCAGTATCTGTCTGCTCTGGCTGCCAGCAGCTGCCTTCAGTCCTTGGCAGAGACGTTTCCTACCTCCCCCCACCTGATTGCTTTTTAACCTGGGAACTGAACCTGGCTGCAAAGGCACTGCTGAGCTGTTGGGGTCTCTGCCGACGGAATGACGGTGACCAGGCACCTGGGTGTCTGGCCAAGGTCTGGGAAGAAGCAAGATGAAATAGGCAGAGCCAGAGGCTGAGGGTGGCTAGCAAGAGAAGTATTTAAAATAGAGAATGAGGAAGGAGAAGGAGAGGTAGTGGGCAGGTGAGAAAAGGAAAACAGGAAGGCAGGAGGGCCTTCTCAGGGGCTTTGCCTTCAGCTTACTTCCATGCTGAGTTCAAAGTGCAAACATCATCTGCCCTCAATTTATTCAGCAAGGGAAAAAGAAGAGGATGAGGCAGAGTCTTTCCTTTCCCAGGAGGTTCAGGCAAAAGCAAACAGCTGCAGCCTCTCCTATCTTATGTATTCTTCCTCATTAATAATTTTTGGTATCTAGAACACACTTTGATATTGCTTGGCCACATGTGTTCTGGTTTTTATCCCTTAAGCGTTGGAAGGTATGCTTTTTGGAGAAAGAATTTAATCCATCCCATCACACAATGAGTCATGGCAGGAGAAACAGTCTACCTGCTCTTGTTTAAGTTGGAAAATAAAAGTTAAGTTGTATCTACTACCTGAGGTGTGTGTTCAAGGTAGAAGGAGTGGTTAGAAGGATAGGGCTCGGGGCTGCTTGGGCCCCACATGTGACACTGGGAATCTCTCCATGTAAAGCTTGTGCTCTGCTACCCCTGAGTTGTGGGCCCTCC
Source organism: Ctenosaura bakeri (assembly GCA_948474755.1). Taxonomy (NCBI): domain Eukaryota; kingdom Metazoa; phylum Chordata; class Lepidosauria; order Squamata; family Iguanidae; genus Ctenosaura; species Ctenosaura bakeri. The sequence goes on from CAOLHI010001750.1 coordinate 249,975, forward strand.
GCAGCCTCAGTCCAGAAAAAGCCCCAGATTGACTCTACTTTGCTCCATTGCTCTCCACTCTGGTCCTCAAATTGGTTTACCTGCAGTGAATCAGAACCGGCCCACTGTCTTCATGTTCCTCTATGTGACCCCTCACAAGATCTCGGAAGCAAAGGAGGGAGCTTGTGGTCTGAGGTACCCCGTGGTCTGGCCATGAAGAGTAATGGTAATGCCTGGCGCGACGGACCTCAGATTCATTCACCTGTTGGAGGACACACATAGAGCTGTAGCTGGTGGCTGCTGTGTCAGGTGGAGTGGTGAATCCATTCTGGGTGTTAGTACAAATTTTATTGTTGTTACTATTTTTATTACTACTATCGTTGTCGTCATCATCATCATCATCATCATCATCATCATCATCATCATCATGTGTTTATATAGTGCCATCACTGTACATGGTGCTTTACGAAGAACAAATAAACAGTTCTCTTCCCTCAGGCTTACAATCTAATTGAGCCATGGCACAAAAGGAAAACAGAATGGCAGTGTGGGAGAGGCTTAAACCCAGCAGATACTGCCTCTTCTTCTCTCTCTTTCTGAGGCCAGGGCAGTGGCAGCTGGGATGGAAGGACGTCCTTAGGAATATCCCAAGAACTTCCCCAAAATAAAATATAGTATCTGAAAAAGGCAGTATTATGGGGATAGGGTTAAACGACTTGGATAGCTCCTTTAAACATGGATTAAAACCAGAACAACACTGACTGTTTCACTGATATGGATGCCACTAGCTTCCATTGATTGGGAGTACAAATCTTAATGCAGGAAAGGAGGAAGGACAGGCTCTGTTGAAGTTACTTGAAAGATACTCTTATTGTAGTGGTAAGAGGAGAACCATGCAATCAGGAATTTCATTGGAGGAGGAGAACCAGCCATAATACCCCACTCACTCACCCGTTTGATGCTAAAGTCCCGGATGGTCCAGTCAGGAAGAATGGTTTCTGTGACCACGGAGACACTAATGTCCTCATAGGTGCAGGGGGTGTAATCCAGAGGCCAATAGCGTTCACATTTCACCTGGCCAGAAGAGGAAAGAGGAAATATTGAGCAAAGAGGCCAAGAAAAATATGGAGAAGAGTGGAATAGCAGCACTGAAGAGCCTAAGAAAGATATCCTTTTGGCCTACAACTTCCAGGATCGTGGAGCTGTAGTCCAAAAAAAAGGATCCCCTACCCGACCCCAAAGTTCTGTGGAGAACATTGGGATGGCTCTCAGGCTCCCTAGAAGTCTTGAGTACTGAGGCCAAAGAGCTCTCTGGCTGAGAATTCTAAACGTCCCCTCCCTAGACTGCAAACCCCAGGATTCCACATTCTAGTGAAAGTGGAATAATAGCACTGTAACAGTGTAGTGCAGAGAGGCCCTAAGTCACAGGACAGAGTTAACACTGACACAGACACCATCCACTGCCATGATAACTAACAAATCGTGTCAAATAATGACTCTGTAGTAAATGTTTGGCACAGCGCAAGGTCTCTGCCCCCTTGAGTGGGCAATTCTCAAAGACACAAGGCTATAGTTAGAAAGTTTCTCCTTGATTTCCGCACAAAACGGGACAATCCTCACCCGTCCATTCTCAACGCAGTTGGTGAGCATGACCAAAGTCGTGATCCGTTGCTCCCATATCATGCGCCAGAAGTCATACAGCGTCCCATGGAGTGGCCCCTGAGCTGCAATGAATTCCTTTTCTTTCTTGAAGCCCTGGAATCCATGGGGTGGAAGGCAAAAGTTATTCCCCTCAGACTGAGATTGGAACATTTGTTTCAAAGGGCTCCACGCATCTCAATATCCTTCAATGAGCTTGAAAATCTAATCCATTTATGTGAATGTGGGGTGAAGATTTTCTTTTTAAAAATTTATATTGTCTTTGCTGCATAGGGCTACCAGAGAAAAATGGCATATAATCCCTTTGTTGCAGCCATTGTCTGCAAGTGGCATATTTTGTAGTTGGCTCCTTCAAAAGTTTATTCTGCCTTCTCTAATCTGACACACAGCAACGGTGTATGAATCTCAAAGTCCCATTGCTGCCTGGGGATGGTTGGATCTGCAGTACAACAGATGTGGAAATTGTCAGGGTGGGAAAGACTATCCTTAAACCATAGTATCTAACTACCTGTGTGGTTCAATTTTACCACGCATCTGCAATGTCTCTGCTTTTTTCCACCCCCCACCTACTTCCCAGCAACATGTACACTGTTCACTCACCTCTCAAACAAGAGAAAATTCGTCAAATTGGGGAAATGCCTGAGAAAATGTTTCTTAAAAATGATTTTTAAATTAACTAGAATATGATACTGGTTACACCAAAATAGGTACCAGTATTACTGTTATTCCCAGTCATGGTTGGTGGCTCCTGTGTCAGTGAGCTGAAGAAAGGATGTCACTACTGCCACTTTGCAATGAGATATGCAAAAGTCAATGTGGACTTCTTTCAAGTGTGGAATGTATGCTTATTAACTGGACTGAAATTCTGGGGAAAATACAGAGGAGGGATTGTATTGTACATCCAGGGGTGATTACTTACTGCTCTAAACTCAAAGCTTAGATCTGCACTGACAGAAATCACAGGATTATATCCAGGAGGGATTGCAAAGGCCCCCAAATCACATCTAAACATACAGTAAGACTTCACATCAAATACAATCTGTGTGACTCACAGGCATATAGCTGGCATTGATGTAATCAGAACTGGGGTCTCCAGGTTTGGGGATGAGCTGGACTCGGGCATGGTCATCTGCAGGGCAGAAACAAGAGGGTTAAAGTGGCACTTGGGAGGGATTAATGAAGGTAAAACAGTGCTCACTGTGGCTATGAACAATCAAAAGAGACAGGAACAAAATGGGTTTGATGCCAAGCAGTGTTTCACACTCCACAATTATAGCACTATGATTCCACTTTAACTGGCATGGCCACATCTTATGGAATCCTGTGATTTACAGTTTGATGAGGCACTAGAGCTCTGTGACGGAGGATTCTCAATACCCCTCCCTGAACTGCAAATCCTAGGATGCCATAGGACTTTGCCATGACAGTTAAGGTAAAATTATAGTGCTATAGATAAATACAGTCATCCCTCCATATTCGCTAGGGCTAGGGACATGGGACCCCAGTGAAAGTGGAAAACCATGAATAACTCTAGGCCCTCCCAAACCATATTTAATACACAAAAAAGTAGGATCACCATATTCGACCCATCATGGATTCCTCTAAGGCATCAGGGTTCCTTCATAAGGCAGAAGTGGGTGGCTGGTGGGGCTTACTGTCCCCTCTACTGCTGCCCCACACCATTTAAAATAGGGACTTACAAGCCTCGTTCACAATTTCTCAGTCTCACAAGGCTTGCAGTCCCTATTAGAAATGGCATAGGGAGGCAGCAGAGGTGACAGCAAATAATCTGTGAATAATCAAATCTGCAAAAGTGAAACCTGCAAATGTAGACCACTGACTGTAGTGCGAAAGGGTTCCAATTTAAGGAGGGAGGTCAACAATTGACTGCCTAGAGATGAGGAGTGGATAGCTGTGGAGGGTGTAGAGGTCAATTTTTGCCCCTGCACCCCATTGAGAACCAAAACAAGACCAGAAGTGACTTCCAATCTCTGTTTTCAGCCAATTTCCACCCTTTGAGGGGAATCTCTGCACCACTCCTGAACACTTTCAGGAGCTGTTTTGAGGTCTGGGGTGATTTCTGTCACAAATTTGAAAGGACCACAGGGGGCTTTGGAAAGTCTGGTGGAGGTCTGAATGCCCCTGGGGACTACACCTGGCTCAGGAGGAACAATTTCCCTACACCTGTGCTAGGCCATAATCAACCATATCAGCCACCATCTGAATTTGCTCCCTTTGCCAGAAAAAGTGTGACTCTGGAAACCATGGCTATTTCTGCACTAGACAGTTATAGTGCTACTATTCCACTTTCAACATCCTATGGAATCCTGGGGTTTGCAGTTTAGGGAGAGGCCTTTGAGGTCTAGTGCAGAAATGGGCAGGGTTCAAATCCCCACTCTCTAGTCCATCTACCCCAGACAATATGTGCATTAGTAGACCTCAGGAAAGCTACTTTTTGGACTACAATTCCCAGAATCCCTGGGCCATCACGGAAGGTATGGTTAAGGTACAAAGGACTTCAGAAAGTAAACTGGAAATGTTGTTAAGCTCGATTTTTGAGGACGAGGGTCAAACGATTCTCACACCCCACTGAGAGACCGCTGTCTCCTCCTGCTTGAATCTCTGATTTCTGATATACTTGCATCAAAAAAAGGCTACCCACCCTCACAGCAAGATGCTCAAACATAAAACAGGACTTTGAGGTTATGTAAGGCAAATGAGATAAATTAGGAAATGAATGAAACTCACATGGCAGGATGTTGATATAGCGATTCTTGGCTTGGTTCTCAGGCTGCTCTGCCACACTCTGAGACTGCCCCATCCCTATCTCCTGCAGCTGCTGTTGTGACAGCAAGGAAAAAGGAAATATTGAGTCAATACAGGAAGGCACAGAGAGCTATGGGGCTGGGTTGCTCCTTTGGCAAAGCAAGATTCTTCTCCTTTTTATTCATAAGTTCATTTACATATGTCATGATCTACTGCTTTGTAACTGAACACACACTGTTGTTTGGTTATGTACAATTAAATGACACTTTTTTAAAAAAGGAAGGAAAGGAAAGAAAGCAAAAACCATGCGGCTGAGCCAAAATAACCACAATGTGGATAATACCATGGCTTAATTGGCTCCATTGACTATAGTTCCTTTGTTTTCCTGACAATCACGCTAATAGAAGAATTGTGCACATGTCTATTCAGAAGTCAGTTCCCCTGAATTCATAGAGAGTCACCCACTATGTAAAGGAATACAGACTTGTCATCCAAGTTGTTCAGGGAAGGTATGACCAGAGCTTGGGCATTTTTAAAAATTTTGGATATCAGCTCCTAGAATCCCCCTGGCTGTGGTGTTCTAGGAAAGGTCACCCACAAAAAGGGAAAGAAAATCTTTCCCCAGTTCTGAATGTAAACATGGCTGTCTCCAATCCAGGGAGGTTAGGACTGTGGTCAATACCGCAGAATCTTTGCTCATACAGAACTAAGGAAGTCTCCACTGCCTGCCATCTCCAGTCAAACAATGTGTTCCATTATGCCCTCCATTCCTAATGAACATGGGATGCGGAACATGCAATGCAATAATTTTGGGAAAGGAAAGAGGTTCTAGGATCAGGTTTGACCCAAGATATTATGCTACCTGAGTGAAAGGATAAGATTATATGATTTCCTATTATATGTAAAAAAGCTGATTTTCCACAGTACCTGGAGGAAAGAGGTTAGCTGAGAAGCTCAGGGCAAGCCATATGACATTGCTACCCTAGAACTTGTTGCAGCTCTCTAACAACTAGTTACTGTTTGAGGCAGCTGCCTCACAACGACGGGTGATATAGCCATTCTCTAAGTTGCCTTAAAAAAGAAGGTAAACAGCCAATTTCTCCAAAAGGGAAGGGAACTGTTCCTTAATTTAGCTGTAAGTACTTGAAATGTGCATAGCTGTTCAATCTGCGTGTGTCCTAGGATCAAAAATGACGGAGGTGTGTGTGGAATTCAGCTAACAGCAGCAGCAAAGATAGAGATGGCGAGCCAAGAAAAGAGTTGCTTGGTGTGTTAAGGACTGTCTGAATAGGCTCTGCGGCATTATATATGGTAATGCTGATTCATTTTGTGAAGCATTGAGCAGAAACAAATAAACAAGACTTAAGCATATTATGGAAATGCAGATTTACACATTAATGTCTGGAAATCACACTTCAATCCAATTACACCATTCGTGATATGAGCTTTTAGGCACGAAACTGCAAGATCATGGTAATTTACAACACAGTGTTTATGCTGTGATTTAATTTAAAGAAATATCAGTGGCTCAGGTGCTGTCTCCTCATCTGTCCTTTAAGCATATTGTAGGAATATTTCACCCCAGTGTTATGCAGAACGCATCAGGGCTGGTGCAATATGAGCTTATGGAAGGAACAGGAGTAATTACTCTGGGTGCTCTTGGGATAGGAAAGGAGACAGACAAACAAGCTGGCCTCTATAGGTTGTTGTGGGTTTTCCGAGCTTTGAGGCCATGTTCTATTAGTATTTTCTCCTGATGTTTCGCCTACATCTGTGGCTGGCATCTTCAGAGGATCTGGTGGCATGGAAGTATTAAATTGTTAAATGGGATAGCCCCCAGGGGTGTACAACAATAGGCCATCACACAGGCCAACTATAACATATGCAAATTGCTTCCCCCCGCCAGGGACTACACAAGTATACGTACTCTGTCTCACTTCCATGCCACCAGATCCTCTGACGATGCCAGCCAGATGCAGGTGAAATGTCAGGAGAAAATGCTAATAGAACATGGCCTCAAAGCCCAGAAAACCCACAACAACCTATGGATTCCAGCCGTGAAAGCCTTCGACTTTACAAGCTGGTCTCTGTTAGGTTACAAGAGCCCCTGAAGGCTCGCTTTCATCTATAGGGGCAAGCTAGCAATCATTATAGGGATTGGAAGCCCATGGCTTCTTCTTTCCCAGACCAAGGGAACAAAGGGACTAATGACTTGAAGAAATAGGATGTGACCTCAGCAGGTAAGAAGGAAGCAAGAAGCTTATATATATAGATCCAACGAAAGATGGAGGAACTGCAAACTGCAGAAACTATTTGGAACTGAGAACTGCAGAGACTATTTGGTTCTCCATTGTCCTCTCTCCCTCTGATTACTTTTTACAAGCGTTGATGCCTCTTTGCTTCCAAAACACATACATGATTTTTTTCTCTCCCCATTCTCCTGGGGCCTTATCACACCACTTCTTATGCCACATTATTCCATTTGAAATCCAGCCATTATCATAGAATCATAGAATTGTAGAGTTGGAAGAGATCACAAGGGCCATTGAGTCCAACTGCCTGCCATGTGGGAATACACCATCAAAACATTCCTGACAGGTGCCATCTAGCCTCTGTTTAAAAACCTCCAAAAAAGGAGATTCCACCACACTCCGAGGCAGCATATTCCACTATTGAACTGCTCTTACCATCAGGAAATTCTGCCTAACATTTAGATGGAATCTCTTTTTCTAAAATTTGAAGCCATTGCTCTATGTCCTAGGCCATTTCTGCACTGTACTATTATAGTGCTATTATTCCACTTTCAACATGCTATGGAATCCTGGGGTTTCCAGTTTAGGGAAGGGTGTTTAGAATTCTCTGCTACAGAGCTCTTTGGCATCAATAAACTACAAACCCCAGAATTCCACAGGATGTTGAAAGTGGAATAATAGCACTATAACAGTGTTGGGCAGAAATGGCCCAAGTCTCTGGAGCAGCAGGATTACTCCATCATCCATAAGACAAATATTTAAATATAGCTATCATTTTGCCTCTTAACCTTCTCTTCTCCAGGCTAAACATACCCAGCTCTCTAAGTCACTCCTCAAACGGCATAGTTTCTAGGCCTTCTACCATTTTGGTTGCCCTCCTACGGACATGTTCCAGCTTGTCACTATCCTTCCTGAACTGTGGTTCTTGTGAGAGTAGCTGATTGTTAGTCTCAGGGTTAATCTAAGTGTGTAATTTGATTTGAGGAAGGAATCCTCTCCACTACACAATGCTACTTGTATACCAAAAAATGCCACCTCTAGTAATATTATAAGAAGCAGAACTTAGAAAGATGACATTTTGGACAACAACACAGAAAACTGCCCAGCTGAGAAGTGCAGTGATCATGTCGGTCAGGGGATTCTGGGAGATGTAGTCTAAAAGGTCACCTCTCTAAGCTCTGAGGATAACACCTGCTTAGGGCAGAGTCTTTACTACTCAAGATGCATCGGTCCAGTCCACTTAGTATCACCTAAAGTGGACTAGCAATGGATTTTCAGGTTTTACAGACAGCGGCTTTCGCTTCACCTCACCTGGAAACAATGAGGTTTGAATTTGGGGCCTTTGTCTTCACAGCAGGCAAGCTATGGATTTTACAGCCCAAACTTCATACCTGATATTCCTTGGCAAAACCAAAGGCACTGCTGGAGAGGAGCTCGTTGAAGTAACATGGGAAAGTTGAGACAGGCACTGAGGCATGGAGTCTGTACAGAAGCAGAAAGCAAATTTCTTTAAGCACTAAGAGCTGCAGATAATAAGAACCTGCTCCTGTCAAATGGAGTAAACAAATCTTTGGATGCCCCTTTCTGTGTTCCTTTGCTCTCTGAGATTACAGTAAGGTGATAGAAGTGCTTAGCCCCATCATTGCTTTACAGCAGGCCCTCCAGATGTGGTTGTACTGTAATTCCTAGCAGCCTGGGCTAAAATAGCCAACAGAAAGGCATGCTAGGAAGTTTGGTCCAACAACTAATGGAGGGCTTCTTTATTCTCACCCCTGCTTCAGGCACATTAAATTATATCTGGGGGGTTTTTGGTTTTTTTTTTTTTTGGTGTTTTTTTTTGAAACAGAAAAAAAGCCCCATGAATTATTCTCACTCAGGCAATCCCACATCTGGTTTTGGTTTCTTCAGGCCAGGACTGGGTTTCTTCCTGCAAACAAGACAAAGAAAACTGGATCTGTAACTTGCTCAATGTTTGTTGATGCCCCCACACCCAGAGAGCTTGGAAAAGTTATTGTGAGGGACCCATAACTCCTAGATTCTGGGAGATGTAATCCAAAAGAAAGTAACATTTTGAAGATCAGCACCCATTCCTCCCAACCTTCAAATGGGACAATGGAGAGAACCAAGTGGGGTAGTGGTCTGAGCATTAGGCCCTTTTTGCATGGCATGTGAAGGGGCACCTGGAGCGTCATGCGTCATGCAATTGTGAGGAGCGATCTGCACAACGCGCTCACTATCATGTGACGCTCCAGGGTCTGGCAGGCGCCACTTGTGCACTTTTTCATTTTCAGCTTTCAGCCAAAAATGGTACATGATCGCATATTGCTCCAGGGCCCCGCGCGCACTTGCCATGCGTGCGGAGCCTCTGGAGCCGCGGTAGTCGCGCTCCCTGCCCCGGCACAGCCTGGGAAACTCCCAGGCTGTGCTACGGAAGGAAGAGGCGGGGCTCTTGCGCTACCTGCTTGGGAGCAAGCAGCTTGTGTGGAGCTGAAGCAGCAAGGACGCGAGAGCCTCTCACTGGAGGCTGCTCGCACGATTCCCGCACCCCAGCGCTGAAAAAAGGTAAGCTGCAGAAAGGGCCACAGACCCTGAAGACCAGGGTTCAATTCCCCCTTCGGCCATGGAAACCCAGTGAGTGACCTTGGACATGTCACACATTCTCAACCCAAGAAACCCCCCCCCAATTGGTTTGCCTTAGGGTTGCCATAAGTTGGAGACAACTTGAAGACACACAATAACAATAACAAAAGTGCTAAAAGTTTATGTTGATCCACATCCTGAGATGGGGGAAAGATAGGCTCCCTGTGTCACACAGTGCTGTCCAGCAACAGCAGGGACCAGTGGTGGCCCATACAGAGCACCTGCTTCACTCTGCATGGTAGTAGTCCTGAGGACTAGGCCTTGGCTATTGATGGTATCCATGAGGGTGCCTCAGTGAATCCACTTTGGGGGTTTTAACAGAGCTAACCAAGGGTGCAGAGCCCTATTCTCAAAATTTGTTCCATGATTTGGATAGTGCCTTTAAAGTTTTGACTAAAACTTGGAACGTATCTACCCTCTCCCCCAGCACTGACACAGAATCCACCAGATGCCACTGGGATTCAGGTTACAGCCCTTGATGTTCTCTGCTGGATGGAAGATATAATTCCATGCCAAGACAGCTGGCTGCAATGACCTTGCTTACCTCTGTCTCCTGTGATAGAGCAACAGCAGCAAACTGAGGATAACCAAGAGGAGCAGCAGAGCAACCAGAGGTCCTACGATGACCCCTAAGGACACAGGAAGAGAAGGCCAGAGGTTTCAGCAAACTCTTGGAAGTGTGTGTGTGTAATGTGCACGTTGCAATCTCACTACTCTCCTGCAGATAATACCACACAGGAGAAACTATCAAACCACCCCCTTTGCCATCACTGCTGCCCAGTTCAAATCAGACCCCAGTTTTAAAATGGTTGACAGATCCAGACAGGGATCCCACATACAATTTGGATCATAGCTTCCCTTCCAATTTTTTTTTTTTTAAAAAGGAGATAGTATTTAAGTTTCATTTTTCTGTTTTATATATATACAGGAGCCCTTCAACTTTCATGAGGGTTCAAGGCACAGAAGTCACAGAAGTAAAAAAAAACCATGAATAACTCCCCCAGCTGATTGAGCACTCCCCCTCCCATTCCCTTTTCTTTTGCCTGGACGCTCCTGCCTTCCTTCTCTGTGTCTGGGCAAAAAGGCAAGCAAATGGATTGGAGCAGCCCCACGTACAGAGAAGGCAAATGTGTGCTTTGCCTCCATTCCCCACCTCCAGTTCTCTTGCCTTTTGTCCAGGCATGCTAACTTCCTTCCATGCATCCGGGGGAAAAGCAAACAAATGGGAAGGGGAGAATGAAGTGGGGAAGGCTCACCTGCACCTTCCTTCTCCACATGCAGAGGTCCCCCTCCCATTTCCTTGCCTTTTGCTTGGATGCAGAGAAGGAAATGATGGTGTGCCCAGACAAAAGGCAACGGAATGGAGAGAATGGCAGGGAGGCAAGCTGGCACCTTGTGAATAATCAAATTCATGAAGGTCAAACCCATGAATGTGGAGACAGGACTGTGGCCATTTCCGCACGACACTCTTATAGCACGATGATTCCACTTTCAACCTCCTATGGAATCCTGGGGTTTGCAGTTTTGGGAGGGGCCAGCCAGTCCCTCTCGGAACTGCAAACCCCAGGATTCCATAGGAGGTTGAAAGTGGAATCATCGCGCTATAAAAGTGTTGTGCGGAAATGTTCTGTGTGTATGTGTGGGGTGGGGGGAAGCAACCTGTTTGTGGCTTTACTATGTATGACTCTTCATTAAGTCTGTAAGTGTTGCTGTTAATCATCGAGCCTAACCCCCTGCCGTGCAGGAATATACCATCAAAGCAAGGACAGACCACACAGTTGGCCAGAGATGCTTGTTTGGCCCACATGTAATATGAACCATAGGGTAGGCTAAACACTCCCCTCCAAACCACAAGCTTTTATGGGATCCCCGCTTCTCACCCATCTAGTGTCATCCTCTAGAAATTGCTCCTATATGTTGCAAAACAATGGATGGTTTAAATCCACCCCCTCCCTGTTTCTGAAGTTCACATGTTTCACGTGAGACATGTGACCCTCTTTCTTCTCCACTTTTTGGGGCTCCAGTTTTATAATGGACTCAGGACTCAGAGAACTGAAGTGGTGGGGCTGTGAGGTTTTGATTAGCAGATGCCATAACAGTATCTGTCATTCCCCAGTCTTCCTTGTTCCCTCTGCACTTAGGGGCAATCCTCACAGTAAGGAATCCTGTCATAGTGAGCATGTTGGGAACGGCTTGGTTCTGAACAGGTAGTGAAGATTTATGAGCTTTACAAAAGACCCATTCCTGGGCGAGATGCAAACTACTAGAACTGGGTTGTTGACATGGATCAACATGGCTGCCAGCATTTTGGTACCCTCCTGGAGGACATGGCCATGGAGACTGTTACAATGGGCACCTGTACTGTACTAACCTTTACCATGAAACAGCTTCTGAGTTCCAGCAAGTTCCTTATTTCAGAATTGCACTGCCTTGTGCACCCATATTCACTCACATGACCCAGCCCTGAAAGTTATTAATACCTGAAACAACAGTTTCTTAAGGACCTAAGCTAATCCCTCACTTTCCTAGGCAGGCAAAGCAAAGGACAATTTGACCACAAATGATTCAACCACCTCAGCTGGGACCTGATGGCTAATCTCCAAGTTAGGTGAAGCATACATTTTCTAAAAATGCAGGGAAGATCAGAGAACTTCTCTTCCTTTCCCATCAAGACAGCCATCGTGTGCCTGGGGATGCTCCAAACTGGGGCCATGATGTGCTGGCTCCTCTCTACAACCTTTGCCAACCTCCCTGTTTCCAAAAATGCTATTTGCTGCAAATTGCATCTTTGGGGGAGTGATTTGAGATGGGAAACTGGTGGAAGGGCAGAGGGCTAAGTCCTCCATTCCTTTCTTCCTACCATGATACCAAATTGGTATTCCATGCCAGGGAAGAACATAAGAAAAAGACATGCTGGACCAGACCAAAGTCTGTTCTAGGTCAACATTCTGTTTCCTACAGTGGCCAAAGGAACACCTAGGGGAAGTCCACCTGGAGTACTTAAGTGAAACAGCAGCCTTCTTCCCCTTTCCCCCAGCTTCCCCTGTTCCTCTGGCACTGGAAGGAACATGCAGCCATTACGACCCACACTGGGTTTTCAAAGAAAGGTCTAGAACAGCCATTAAAAATTTCTAAAACATCTCACCTGTATTGTCAGTGAAACACTCAAGGTCAGACATCACGTACTGGTCATACCAGTAAGTTCTCACTTGTATCTGATATCTCCTGGCAGGTTGCAGGTGGCCAATCACTGTCGATTCCTTGCACGTCTGCCATGTTTCCCAAGTCTGATTTGACACGAGGATAAGTAATTTACTGATGTTATATCTGGGGCATTGCCAGGACAACTTCAGATTTTGACCCCCTGGCAAGGCCTTGCAGTCCATGTCAGTTACTCTTTCAGGCTCTGTGTAGGCAAAAAGCAAAACAGATTGGGGGAGTTTTCTCCAAAGCATGAGAAAGCTATGTTTTAGGCTGTAGCTTTCAGAATATGCCAGCCAGCCGGTGCAGTAGCCATGTTGGCTAGGAAATTCTGCAAGGTGTATTTTAAAAAATAATCTCTCTCTCTCTCTCTCTCTTTCCCATTCTCAATGGGAATTGCTTTATTAAATGAATTCATATATTCATAATGTTACAAGAGAGAAGTGAATCAGAATTACATCATGAAGAAAGAAAGAAAGGGATAAAACAGATTCTAGCCATCACAGTTTGAAATAATAAAAAGCATGTGTACTAGTTTCATTATAATAAAAAGGAACTGCTTATATGCTTATTTTCAGAAATGTACCCAAAGGAACCTAAGATTGTACTGCTTCTTGAATCCTATTGTGCCTGTACATAATAATCTCACTCTATTTCTCTTTAGTGAAATGATCTGGTTGTCTTGATCTAGTTTAACCAGTCATTCAGAGCAGAAGCATTAATTGTCTCTTAAATTTTTATTAGAATTCATTATAACAAAGGATCTTGTGGCACCTTACAGGCTAACAAGTTTTATCTGGAATAAACTTTTGTGAACTGCAACCCAGTTTCTCAGCTTACACCAAATAAAGTTTGGTAGTTTTTAAGGCAGGGTTGGGGATTGTGTGGAACTCCCTGATGCTGCTGAACTACAGTTCCCATCAGCCCTAGCCAGTGTAGCTAATGGTAAGGAACGCTGGGAGTTCCAGTTCATTCTGTCAGGAATGTTTTGATGATGTATTCCTGTGTGGCAGAGGGTTAGGCTCGATGGCCCTTGTGGTCTCTTCCAGCTCTATGATTTTAACAGCACCACAAAGACTGCTCAGTTCTCACTCTTCTTAGCCTGAATCCAGTTGCTAGTCCCAAATAAAATCGATCCATTGCATTGATGGGAACTTGGTGGATCAAGCTACTTGTGCATGTTCCATTAATTGTACTCTACCTGGGACTGGCAATTGGATTTAGCCCTCAAGTATCAAAAGATTCTTGGTTGTTCTGCTGTCATAGATCAAAGCAGGGTTGGGCACAGTATAACCTCTCAGGTTGTTTTTGTGATCTCCCCAGGGGTCATTTTTTAAAACCTCTTAGGAGGTATGGAGTCATTTCCACCATAGTTTGAAGACCCCCTGGAAAAGCCTTCTTAAAAAAGCAAAATCATACCAGAAATAAACCAGAAATGACTTCCATTTATGTCTTGTTTGGGGTGGAAGGTCTCTCCTGGCTTAAAATGGCCTGTGGAGCCTGAAAACATGATGGAAATGCCCCCTCATAGCCCCTAGGAAGGTGTTCAGAGGCATTTGGAAGCAAAATGGGTTTTTGGTGGTGAGGAGGATAGGGGTGCGTGGCTCCCCACAGTCTCCTACAGGGCTAATGTTGTCCTCTAGCCTCCCACAGTTTTCCACCCCTGCATTAAATGGATTAAATCTCTTCCTAGCAATTGTTAACATTCCTTAACATTTGAAACCCACCCTTCCTCTGGATAGCCTCAAGCTGACATTGAGCAGGCTGCATCAGTAGAAGTTATGCTGTGTACATTTTATAGAATTTGAAAAGGTACTTTTTGGGATATTACAACTTGCAGAAATCCCCCAGCCAGAATGTCCATTGGAGGCCCTGGGGGTTGTAGTATCCAAAAAAGTAACACTCCCAAACTTTGGCACAAAGTCCCCTCTCAAGCCTTGCCCTCCACAGAATTCTGCCTCTGTCACTCATATTTCCTTGCGTGAACCAAACCAGGGTTCCTCCTTGGATTCTTATCCCCTTTTTAATAAATCCAGGCCCTCTCCCTTTTTTCTGCTTCTCTTTCCTTTCTAGGACCTGAGGATAATTACTTGTGGCCCTCTGTAGCTCAACACCGGTGCTCCACGCCGTTAGATTTTTCCTTTTTGCCAGGCTGAAGAGTGTGAAGTTGTAGTTGGTGCTTGGAGTGAGCCCGCTCAGAATGGCGTTTGTGGAAGTGCTTTGGTAACAGTTTTGGTCTTCTTCGGAGTCAGTCCAACTCTTCCAGTTAAGCTGGTAGCTGCTGAAAGGTGAGCTTGGCTTTGCCCAAGTGAGCACAGCCTCTGTCTGGGTGATCGTTTGGATGCTGAAATTAGTTGGGGGGCATGGGGCTAAAAGAAAGGTATTAGAAAAAATATACTGGTATTACAGAGCTCAAAAGTTAATTTTGCAAGCTACTTTTTTTTTTTCAACTCCCAGAAATTGCTGTCTCAAGCTTTGTCTAGTTAAAGGCATTTTTTTACAGAACAGACACAGTTCCTCCCATGCCCATAAAGCCCCCTCTTCCCTGTACAGATTAGGGTTGCCAGGGGAAACAAAGGACTTGGCTGCTTTACCTTTAATGCTTGTGTAAAAGAAGCAATTCCAGCCATTGTTGCTCTTCTGTGTGTGTTGCCGATTGATTTACAGTGAACCCGTGGATTTCATAAGGTCTTCTTAGGCAAGGAATAGGCAGAGGTGGTTTTGACAGTTCTTTCCTCTGAAATGTAACCTTCAGCACCTGGTATTCATTGGTGGCCTCCTTTCCAGGTATTAACCAGAGCTGACCCTGCTTAGCTTCCAGGAACAGGCGGGATCTAGCCCCTTTGTTGTTGTTATTATGTGCCTTCAAGTTGTTTCTGACTTATGGTGACCCTAAGGCAAACTTATCACTGGGTTTTCTTGGCAAGATTTGTTCAGAGATAGCTTGCCTTTATGAGGCTGAGAGAGTGTGACTTGCCTCAGGTCACCCAGTGGTTGTCGGGCTGAGTCGGGATTCAAACCCTGGTCTCCAGAGTCATAGCTCAGTTCTCAGACAACTACTCCATTCTGGCTCTCTTTAGGAAAACCAGCTATTAAAGGCACAGGAGCCCAGCCCCTTGTTTCCTCTGGCAATCATAGCAGAGTATATATTAAACAATTAAAGATGCTGACATAAAGTTTGGGCATGAGCTGCTTGAAGGATTGCCCACACCTATATAAACTTCTCCTTGGGTTAAGGTCACCTTTAGTCCCCACTCATTGGCCCATTGCTAAGTTCACTGTGGGCCTTTCTGCACTACCTTGTTATGGTGCCATTATTCCACTTTCAACCTCCTATGGAATCCTGGGCTTTGCAGTTTAGGGAGGGGCTTTTAGAATTCTCAGCCAAAGAGCTCTTTGGCTTCAGTAAACTACAAATCCCAGAATTCCACAGGATATTGAAAGTGGAATAATAGCACTATAACAGTATAGTGCAGAAAGGCCCTAAGAATGGCTCTGTGATTCCACTTTCACTGATATGGCTGTGAAACCCTAGGTTTGGAATTGTTTAGAATTCTCAGCCAGAGAGCTCAGGTAGCTCACCAGACTTTAAACCCCAGAATTTTCTAGGATGCAACAACAGCAGTTAAAAAGGGATCATAGTGCTATAACTGTGCAGTGCGAAAGACTCTGTAGTGTTCAGAGCATCCTCTTTGAGTCTTTTCCCCCATCTCCCATTTTATTACCACAACAGTCCTTCAAGGTATGTCAGACCTCTAGCCTGTGATTGGCCCCAAACTCTACCCAGCAAGCTTCCTAGCTGCTTTGAAATTTTAACCCAGCCTCTACTCCTAATTGGAAACTGTAAATGCCATAGTGTTTGTGGTCTGAGTCACATTGCCACCCTTCCTGACAATTGCACTCACATGTCAAAATCCATTCTGTAGTTTCTTTACTCTTAAGACCGTGAAAATTTGAAGCCACATTGACTGAGTACAGGAGTCCTGGTTGGAGCTGCTTGATGGTATAATTGCAGGATGTAGTGTTCTCACTCTTTAGTGGATCATTCCCATTTTCAGAAAACCAGCTCAGGCAGTAGGTATAGTGTATAGCATTTTCATCTTCGGGGGGATCCCAGGAAATAAAGAAGCTATTGTTGCTGTACTTTTCCACACGCATATTCCTCGGGCTGTTTGGAACTGAGGAAAGAGCACATTTTACTTAACACACAATGCCCCCTGCTGGTGCTGGAGCACCCTTTACAGGCCAAGATTTCCATCCCTCCTAGCCATAAGCCAGACTAGGCAATCATGGCACCAACAAGTGGCATCACCAGGCAGCTGCCAGGGTTCAATTTCATGGTGTGGTCTATCCCCAATTCCTCTCCTACTTTCCACACTAATTCAATGGCTGGTTCTGAGAACTAGTGCAATACCTACATCACCACATTTTTCCAGGACTCCATGGGAGATTTAAATGACTGCCATTTTGATTTTCCATAATGTCTTTTGGATAGGGTCACTGGGGCACTGTGGGAAGTTTCCACAAAGGCTCTACCAGGGTGCTGTTGCAAATTTCCTGCTGCTACCAGGTAAGGTCTTGCCAGAGAATTTCCAGAGTAGAACTTAGAAGAAGTTACTCTATGGACTACAGCTCCCAGATTTCCCCAGCCAACATGGCCTCTTTGCAACTGATAGTCCAACAAAATAACTTCCCCCAGTTCTGCTCTAGAAGACATTTTGTCATGGTCCCCCTCAAACCTCTATCCAGCTCTGGTGCTGATCCTGGCCAGGATACCCAGATGACCATCATCTGCCAAATGGGTTGGGTTAGTTCACAAGAAGATTACACAGCGTGTGAACATACTTCAGTGTAATATGCACTGAAGCCAAGAAGTTCTTTATTTTGCACATGTCTGATAACCATCAGACTGCAGCAACTGTAGGCCATGTCTCACATATGTGAGTGGGCTGTTAAAAATTAGCACACAGAAAGAATAAAGATGACATTTCAGTTCCACTGTGGCTTTTTTTTTCAGCTGATACAATTCAGGCGTCTGTCTGCCAGTAAGCAATTGTGTGTTTGTATGTGTGTGTTTTAGTGCACACTTGGGTATCCCTTAATGACTGGCTGCCAAATGTATGGAATTGCTTCACTGAAACTTCAGGAAATAATGCATGCTTTGTTTATCTGCTGGGCAGGCAAGTGCATCTTGTAGCTGTAGTGGGCCAGTTTTGCTTTCCAGTGATCCACTGTGGTTTATAGCTCTCCAATATTGTTTGCTGCCAAAATGCAGCAACAAACCCTATAGCTGAATTTCTCTGGAAAACTTTTTTTTTTAAAAAAGAGCTTCTCCAGTTTATTGCCGGAATTTAGCAGCAAACTACTACAAGACATTTAATTGTTGTTGTGTGTGTCTTTAAGTTATTTCCAGCTTGTGGCAATGCTAAGGTGAACCTGTCATGGGGTTTTCTTGGCAAGCTTTGTTTAGAGGAGATTTGCCTTTGCCTTCCTCTGAGGCTGACAGAATTTGACTTGCCCAAGGTCATCCAGTGGGTTTCTATGGCCAAGCAGGGATTTGAACTCTGGTCCCCCAAGTTGTAGTCTAACGCTCAAACCATTGCACCATGCCAGTTCTTATGAGCCATTAAAAGAAAGGAAAAAATATTTACTTTGGATAGGGCTTTGTTGGTTTGTTGCCAAACTTCTGCAGCATTATTTGCTGTTGAATTTCAGTGGTAAGTTCTTTGGGAAGGGGGTCTTGAGGGCTCCCAAGTTTACCTGAAAGCCATGGGCCATGTGTTGCTGACTCCTGGTTTATACCATCTCCCATTTGCTCTTTGGTTTCAGGCAGAGCCTGCATAGTGAATGAAAAAAGAAAGCAAAGAGTTCAGAATTTAGGAGCTCAGGGAAGGATACAGGACCATGGACAGCTCCAAGTGGGACTTGGGCCATTTCCATGCCAGACTGTTATAGCGCTATTATTCCACTTGCAATATCCTATGGAATCCTGGGGTTTGCAGTTTAGGATTCCATAGGATGTTGCAAGTGGAATAATAGCGCTATAACAGTCTAGCACGGAAATGGCCTTGGAGAAGACTTCCAAAGGTAGACTGCAAGAGGGCAGAGAAAAGTAGCAGAGAAAGATGTTGTTGACAACCAGCGTGGTGTAGTGGTTTGAGCACTGAAGACAAGGGTTCGATTCTCTGCTCAGCCATGGAAACCCAATGGGTGACCTTGGGTGCATCACACACTCTCAGCCCCAGAAGAACCCTGTGATAGATTCACTTAAGGGTCTCCATAAATCAGAAATGACTTGAAGGCACACAACAACAAAAACCAGGTTGTTCCAAGGGAGGCCTGGAGTGGAGAACCTTTTTTCAGCCTAAGAGTGAGCACTTAGCAGGGTTCATGCCAGCAGTGGGTATGGTAAGCCCAAAGTGGGCAGTGCCACCTCCACTGCTGGCAATGTAACATGCTTGCCTGAACTAGAGCTTGGAAGCATTACTATCCGTAACACTCAGTTGAGAGCTTCTTGTAGTCCAAAGAGAAACTTTTCCAAGCTCTAGCATGGACTTATACACGAAGATCCCCACTGATAGAGCTGCTCTTTCAGAAACTTGCCCATTCAAGATATTCCTGGACTACCAATAGCCAACTCCATACATCCCCAACTTTCCCAGAGATAAAGGCATGGGGAACACTGTGCCTCTGATGAGAAAGATAAATTGCTTCCATCTTGTGGAAAGTGTGGTGGTCTGCGAAGTGGGGGGGGGGTCTCAGTGGCATCCAGCATCCTTAGACACCTCTTGGGACTCCATTAACCTGACAGGGCATACCCTTAACCCTGCCCCAGGCCTTCACAAACACACATCCTACCCAGCCCCAGCCTAGAAGTTTAGGCAGCAGAAGGGGCGGGGGGTAATTTAGCTGCACTTTCAGTTTCCCACAATGCTTCTACACAATTCACACTGAGGCATTATGGGAAATTGAAGCATCACTCAGAGTCTTGCTTTTCTACTCACTGCCAGGTAAGGCTGAGCAAGGCACACTAATGGAATAATAGGCCTGTGAGAGCATAGACTCTCTAGGCCTCTATCCAACATGGAACTGACCCTCTTAAAAAGTGTACCTCCAGTCTGCTATGTCAAACATAGACTTTGGGAACCTTTGCAGGGGTACCACTCATAGAATTTCCCAGCTAGCAATGCTGTGATGGCTGGGAGTTATAGTCCTCAAAAGCAATAGAGGGACTTTACTACACATGAATAGATTTTGCTGGTGGGAAAGTCTCCCCCCTGGTCACTACCTCCTCCTCTATGTCACACAGTATGAACGCCATCCTACCTGTGGTGGCATTTATGGCCCTCCCAGTGCTAGAGATGTTATTCTTGGTGACGGCATAGACCACAACTCCGTACGTAACTCCTGCTTTCAGGTCCTTCACCATGTATGGGTTTTGGATGGTAGCTGTGCAGCTGGAGAGGCAAACCCTGTAGCTGTAGGTGGTAGCATGACAGTCCCTAGGTGGAGTCCATCCAATCACCAGAGAATCCACGGTGTGATTCCTTATTGTGACTTCTGAGACGGGAGAAGGCACTGGGATTCAAAGCAAAAACCTAGCTGTCAAGGAGCAGGTCTACCAGCAGTTGTTGATTCAGGATTGTGAGCATGGTGACAAAGTCTGAGTGAGTTTTTCCAGTCAGTGGCAGCTGGTGGCTCCAAGGTCATTGAGGCAGTGAATCCACTGTAGATTTTAGTCTAAATTCTATGTCCAAGATGCTAAACTTTATGCCTCCAAATAGCTTCAGAACCTTGGAGAATGCCTTTAAAGTTCAGATAAAGCACACATGTACCTGTACTGATGGCCATCAGCTGCCATGGGTTCTAGTCCTCTAGTCCCAGAAAACTCCATTCCATTCCCTTTTCCTCCTGATATTTGGTCCCCTGTAATTCAACAGCCAACCACCTTTTCCATGGGCACTGTGTAGGCCCAGCCCTCACTGGCCAATTTTTGTCTTCCTCCCTGGGCCCCACATTTTGGATCCAGCCCTTTCTAAAGTTTTGCTTGTTTTTCTGCACACTTTCTGGTTTCTTCAGCCCTGCTGATTACCTCCCTCTTATGCATAGGTGATGACTGTTTTACATAAACATCCACACTCTGCTGCAGTTCCTCAGCTCTCAATATGTTTACTTATAGTTACTTTTACATTGCAGCTAAGTTGTCATGTGGCTCTTGATGGCTGAAAAAGTAGGTGTACGTATTCAGTCAAGTGAGACATATACTGGTGGAAAGTTTCAGGTGCCTCCCAGCCAGCTCTTAAAAATAGTTCAGCTTCCCTGGTGATGGCTGGCATTTCCATGTTAACGGGGCAGTGGACCCATTCCAGGTTTTCATCCAAACTTTAAAAGAAGACCACCAAGATGTTGCACTTAATTCCTCAAAATAGATTCAGCAGCTTGGATAGCTCCAGTCAAGTTTAGACTAGAACCTGGAATGGATGTATCCCCTGACATAGGAGCTCTCAGCTGCCACTGGTAATTAGTCACAATGAATGAGTTACTTGTAATTGGTTCTTTTTCCTAGTAACAAAATCATAACTTTTATATTAGGACTGCAAGTGATAATGTCACCCCTTTTGCAGAATATCTATAATGTTTTAGTTATTTTTGTAGTTACAGGCTTCTATAAATGGCAGAGGAGGAATATCACATGGTTCAAGTGCTGGCTCATGCTGCTGCCTCATGCACTGTTGTTGGTCTTGGGTCAATAATAAGTTAGATGGGATTACAGTATGCTTTTGCAGCATAGGTGAGCACCTTGTAACATTCAGACACCTCCCCATTAACCATTTAGCTACTTTTAACAAATGGGAAAGCAACCAGTTACCTTTTAAAATGCAACTATAATGTAACTAACTACTTTGGGGCTCAGAACTAGAACTAGTTACATTTTAAAAGCATAATAGTCCAAGTTCCAATGCTTGAGAATGGGAATGAATACTCTGCTCCCCACTCCCCAGTGTTACCCTTTCAACCAGCATCTAATGCCTTACTGTTTCTGCTGCTGCCAACAGATGGAGACAGGGAAACTCACTGGTGGTCACGTTGATGGAGGTCCCCTGACTATTCTTTCCATCCAGAGTTTTGTACACGATCACAACGTAGTCTTGCCCGCGTAACAGCCCTGAGATGTGCATTGTAACATTCCTCCAGCTGTCATTAGCTGCTGTTGTATGGCTGCTGGTAGAAGTCGTGTGGCAGCAGTCGACTGTAGTTTGCCAGTGAAGAATGATGGAAGTGTTGGTCTGGGTCCCTAAAGTCAGGTCCTTTACAGGACTTGGATCTGCACAGGAAGAGGACGGCTGAGTCAGAAACCAGGAAGCATTGTGTCCTCTTGGAAAAACTAGTTCCTAAATTCAATAGAACCAACACGCTGGGGGATCAACAGAACCTATGGCTCATTTTCTTTCTTTGTCCCACTGTTTATGCATCTCAGATGAAGTAGCTGAAGCAGGGCCAAGAGTTCTTCTCTGACAGTGTTCTCATTATCAGTCAATCACATTATCAGTCACTCACACAGGAGATTCTGAGATAATTTTTGCTCACCTTGCTTTGCCTCCTTTGCCCCTTCCTCCACAAAGTTTAAATCAAGTAGCCCAAAGTATTAAATCAAACAGCCCACAATATCTTGAGAAGTAGCCATGCCAGCTGGGCTCACATGCAAGTTGCAGTCCAAAAAAGGAAGGGAATACTTTTTCAACCTCTGTCCCCTCCCTCATTATTAAAAATAGCTTGTTTTTAGGTTCTGGAACTGCAACGTTTATTTGCTTGTTTGTTCAATTTACACTTCGCTGTTTTCCTTGTACTGGATCTAAAGTGGCTTACAACCAATGAAAAATAGGATAGAGCTTAAAAAATTATTTGTTAAAATAAAAACACAAAATGAAAACCATGTAAAAGACAATTAAAATATAGTTTAAAAGATAAAAGCACAGCCCCATTAAAAACCCTGCAACTGTTCAATTTGAATTATTTAAAATTTTAATCAACTACAAATGTCTGCCTGAATAAGCAAGAAACACACATAAATAAATTAATGTAACCAACTTTATTGGTTCACTAAAACAGAAAATAGCATCAACAGTTAAAGAGATGTGGTATATAGATGGGGAATCTTCAACAAAATGTTCAAGATTTAGGCTTGTCTATCCCAACCCCAGCCTCAAAACTAAGAAATTAATATATTCAGTAGTGGGTTTTAAAAAAAAAAAGATCAAAATGTATTCTACTTTCACAACTTGGGCCATTTCTATGCTATTATATGCTATTATTCTGCTTTCAACCTCCTATAGAATCCTGGGGCTTGCAGTTTAGGGAGGGACCTTTAGAATTCTCAGCCAGAAAGCTCTTTGGCCTCAGTAAACAACAAACCCCAGAATTCACAGGATGTTGAAAGTGGAATAATAGCGCTATAACAGTGTAGTGTGGAAATGGCCTTGGTTTTCTTCCAGCCTAGATTATGGGTCCCAGCCTTTGCTTTGACGTACCTGTGCAGGTGGAGATGGTACAATCAGGCAGCGGGGGAAAGGTTGTATTGCTTTGGTACTCAGGGTAAAGATCTGTGGCATTGATGCAGCCAAGCTCCTGAGCCTTCGCATTCCATCTTCTCTGAAGCTCTGTAACCTTTGCATCAATGGCTGCAGAGCACAGCACAATGACAAAGGTTTCCTTGATGTTCTCACGATCTCTGCAGCAATCTGAATCAAGGCGATTAAATAGAAGGCAGAGGTTATAACAGTTGCTCACAAGCTGGCCCCTTCCTGATTTCTTGGCCCTGATCTCCCATCATCCCCAAACTCTGACTGTGCTGCCTGGGCATGGTGGGAGATGCAGTCCAACACAGAAGACTGGGTGGAGAAGGCTGGATTAGGGTATCATCCATCCTTAGCAATGAGCAAATCTCTCCCACCTGAACTTTAAATGATATAGCCAAGTGCTGAACCCAAGTTTAAGGACATGGCCCAGGGCCTTGGATTGTTCTTTTAAAATTTGGACTAAAACCCAGCACAGATTCACTGTTCTGCTGACATGGAAGCAATCATCGGTCACCTTGTTAGTCAGAGATGGGATAGAGGGTCAGGGGATCTGGCAAGGCAGTCTATATTGTCAGGCATGTTACTCATAGGCCATTTCTGCACTAGACTGTTATAGTGCTATCGTTCCACTTTCAACATCCTGTGGAATTCTGGAGTTTGTAGTTTACTGAGACCTGAGAGCTCTCTCGCTGAGAATTCTAAAGGTCCCTCCCTAAACTGCAAGCCCCAGGACTCCATAGGATGTTGAAAGTGGAATAATAGCAGTATAACAGTATAGTATAGAATTGGCTATAGCAAAGAAGACAGGTTGGAGCAAGGCTTGTATCAGCTGGGACAGGCCCTTTTTGCCAGAGCAGGAATAAAGAGCCAGCTCTAATTCCCATCAGGGCTAACCCAAGAGATTCTGCAACCTGAGGCAGAAGGAGAAGATACCCTGTCCTGCACCCCCCCGTGCCCTACTTCATTTCATGTACAAAACCAACCAAACTGGCAGCTGACTCTCACTTCAGGATTGGCAATAGAATCAGAGGTTTCCACCAGACCTGAGGTTAGCAGCTTAGAGGGCTTTTGTGTGGGAGGGAGGCAATAAGACAGTCTATGTGCTACACACAGTGCTGTGCTCTTAAGCCAGAAAAATGGTTGACAGCCTCTGCTGGAACTGCCATGCACTACCACTCCCACAACTTCTGCCACCTGGGGCATTCTCCTCACTGTGCCAAATGATAGGCCTGGCTCTGGTTTTAGCTCTGGCAACCAGAGATCTGGCACATTGCAGAATCTGAGAGTGAAATTCTTCAATCTGTGGGTACGGCTTCCCTGAGACAGCCTTGGCTATCTGAATCCTAGGTTCAAAAAACCCAAATGAGTCAAATATACTCTGCTTCCTTGCAAGCTCCCCTCCATTTTTTTCTACAAGCAAATTAAAATTGTTACCTTTGGGCATGGTGTGGGATAGACTCCTAGGAATGTCCTCCCCCAGCTCTGAGACCTTGAAGAGGGGCTGATATCCAAAGTAAATATTACTAGTCTAGGCAGAGTAAGCATCTGAAGATACATAACACTGCATCACTAACTGGCTGCGTGGGAGACCACATTCTGAAGATTTTAAAATAGCTGTTTTGGGGGCCAAATGACACATCAGAGGGGAAATTCATGACCTGGCTGGTTGGAGGAGGAGGACAAGAATTGCCCAATACATCCAAAGTCACCAGGCTGGGGGAAGATTGGTGGAGACAGTACTAAGCAGACAGCAGGATCTCACCACTCAATGGTAGAGCACAGAATGTAGCATTCAAGATGTGCTGGATCCAGTCCTTGGCATTTCCAGCTTGTTGTTGTGTTTCCAAGTTATGACTACCCTAGGGCAAACCTATCACAGAGTTTTCTTGGCAAAATTTGTTGAAGGGGCTTTGCCCTTGCTTTCCTCCAGGACTGAGAAAGAATGACTTGCCCAAGGTCACCCACTGGGTTTCCACAGCCGAACAGGATTCGAACCCTGGTCTCCAGAGCTGGAGTCCAATGCTCAGACCACTACATCATGCTAGACTGGGAAAGATCTGTGTTTGAAACCCTGGGGAGCCAATGCCAATCGCTGTATGTAGATGGACAGCCTCTCCCAACCTGGTATACTCCAGATATGCTAGATTACCACACCCATAATTCCCAGCCAACATAGATCTGATAGGAGTTGTAATCCATTTGGGTACAGCATGGTATAGTGGTTGGGATGTTCAGAATTGGTGTTTTTAGAATAAGTGCAGAAGTCACAGCATTCAACATCTAGAACAGCAACTAGCTCCATCTTTGTCTTAGATGAGGATTCCCTATGCAAACAGCAGATTCTAGCCCAGACTCATCAGCACTGAAATGGGGGGGGGTATTTTTTTCAAGCTAGCATGTAATGGTTTGAGTGCTGGACTACGACCCTGGAGACCAGAGTTCGATTCCTCACTCAGCCATAGAAACCCACTGGGTGACCTTGGGCACGTCATGTACTCTCAATCCCAGAAAATCCTCAGGATATGTTCATCTTAGGGTCTCCATAAGTCAGAAATAACTTGATGGCACACAACAACAACACACAGCTACTAGGGACCTTACCAGTGAGATGGACCAACCAGTGAGACACCTTGACTAACGTTACTTCATATGTTCCTTTTAAACCTACTCCCGCTTTCCACAGTCCTGAGCCAAGGACAACCCCACTTCTGTCCATAAAAGTTGGAAAGACATGAAGCTGCGCATCTCCAAATTTTATGCATCTCTTTCTGCCCTCAGTCACACCAGTCTGGGTTTGGAATGGGATAAGAAAAAAAATACGTAAACATCAGGAACTCAACTGGACTGATATTCACTCACCAGAAGTTGTCGTAGGGGGCATTGTGGTTGTGTTGTTTGGTTTCTTTGTGCCTGTGAGGAAACGGAAAGGGAGAGAATTGAACATAAACAGGGAGAGGAAAGTGTTAACAAAGTAAACATGCCGGGATTTAGGCACAATGCGGAATTTCTTTGTGGATTGTACATAACATGAATGTGCAATTGGAAATACATAAAACAATTTTGCATTCCTATTTGTAATACTCTGTATCTGTGCGTGGAAAAGCTTTTCTTTTCTTTTTTTCTGGACTTCTACTCCCAGAATACTCAGCCACCGTGGATAATGGGAGTAATTGTCCAAGATAAAGGTGGCCTTTCCCCCCCAAATTCTGATATATACATACAAACAGAGACATCCCTCAAGAAGCTATGCCCTATGAGGAGAGGCTTAGAGAGCTGGGTATGTTAAGCCTGGAGAAGAGATGGTTAAGATGCAACATGATAGCTGTGTTAAAATATTTGAAGGGATCTCACATGGAGGATGGAGCAAGTCTATTTTCTGCTGCTCCAGAAACTAGCACATGGAGCAATATCTTCAGACTTCAGGAAACGAGATTCCATTTAAGTATTAGGAAGAGCTTCCTGACGGTAAGAGCAGTTCAACAGTGGAATATGCTGCCTCAGAGTGTGGTGGAGAATCCTTCTTTGGAGATTTCCCCTTTTCTTTGAAGGGAAACAGGCCAAGATAGGAAGGGATGGAATTTTTCACAGTGGGTAGTGAAAGGGTTAAGAACTGCTCTCAGCATCTCTCTGGTCCCAAAGTGAGACTTTTGAAGTCTGCAGGAAGGTAAAGTCTGAACATATTTGCATGTAATGTGTGTTTTGCCCTACCCACCAGAGGTCCATACAGACAACAAATTATCTCCAATTGAACTTTTTAAGCAAAGGACAGGGGAGAGGTGTATCCATGAACCTTTGTACAATCCTGCCTTGTGATGAAGAAGATGTATATGTATGCCTTCAAATTGCTTGTTAACTTATAGTGACCACATGAATTTCATAGGATTTTCTTAGGCAAGGAATAATCAGAGGTAGTTGGACATTACCTTAGCTTAAAGCAATTGGTACTCCTTAGCAGTCTCCTACCCAGGTACTAACCAAAGCTGATATCTTTCAGCTTCCAATATCAGATGGGATCCGATGGCTTCACAAGAAAGAGTTGATCACCCTCCAGATATGTGGTAAAATGGTTGCCCAAAGCCTTTAAGCAGCTTTGCAGGCAGAAGTTCAACATGTGAATCTCTCCCCATTTCTATATATCTGCTTTGGGAGAACTGCACCTGTTGAAATTGTTGGCTAAATTGTTTGTAGTCCTTGCTAAAATTACTGGAGCCCTGATTGAGAATAAACAAACACAGACCATTTCTGCATGGCACTCTTATAGTGCAATGATTCCACTTTCAACCTCCTATGGAATCCTGGGGTTTGCAGTTTCGGGAGGGGCCAATTGGCCCCTCCCGGAACTGCAAACCCCAGGATTCCATAGGAGGTTGAGAGTGGAATCATCACACTATAAGAGTGCCATGTGGAAATGTTCACAGACTGAAAAGCAATGAAGATTTGAGCTATCAGACAGACCCTCCTCACTTTTGAGGCAACGTCTTCAGTTAGCAGCAACTTACCACCACGTTGTCCAGGTAGAAGGAGCAACAGGAGCATCTGGCAAAGAAAAGACAGTATGTGAAAGATCGCGGCTTCCAATTTTGCGGTTTTCTAAAGGAAGTAAAATAAAAATGCTACTTACAAACCCCATTTATTTGCCACAACACACTAAAAACCCAAGGCTTCCTTAAATGAACAGATCTTTATCTGCCAGCAGAAGACAGCAGGGAGGGGGCCAACTGAACTCTGAGAAGGCTCTCTCTCTCACTGCCTGGGATGGTTGTGGGACTGAGGCCATTTCCACAGGATGGTGCCCTCCCGGCATGGGGATGCGAGAAAGGCAGGACTGCAACAGACACTTCCATATGACATCGTCGCAGTCCTACCCTTCTTGTGTCACCAACAAGCATGATCGTGGGGTACACCATCGGTGGCAAAACTCCATCAGTGCTCCTCAATTGCACAAGCCTTCCATTGTCATTGGCCATGCAGAAGGGTCAGAAGCACAATCACATGCTCCTTTCCCCACTGCAGCATGGGAAGAAGGCTAGCTGCAGTGCAAAAGGAAGGAGTATGTCCTTTGCCCTCCCCTCTGCAGGCAGCCAGCCTGGTCCAGAGGGGAGCATTAGGGACAAGCTCCCATCCAAGCAGAGGTGCTGCCTGGATTGTCACGGGATGATGCAGGAGAGCATTGTCAGATGGAAATGGCCTGAGAGAAAGCCTTCCTTGCAGATCTTAAATCATGGATGGGTTTGTTTAGGGAGATATGAAGCTTGCCCTTCCCTGTAGACTCAAGCAAAAGCAAACTTCTGCAATCTCTCTTAGCTTGTGTGTTCTTCCTTGTTAGTAACTTTTGCCATGTCAACCACACGTTGATGTTGTTTAGTCACATGTGTTCCGATTTTCATTTGTGAAATGTTGAAAAGTGAGAAGTTGCCATTGTAATTTTCTTTTTTCCTGAATATCCTTCTGTCTTGCTCAGATAAGTAGGCTGCTTGTGTGAGTTGTTATTCATGCAAATTGGGCTGAAAACCTCCTAACATGCAAAACATGCAAAATCCTTTAATATGAATGACTTGGACTTTGGCTGGCTCCTCCTGTGTTTTTCGCTGTTCTTCTCCAGTGCTGCTAAATATTGAGTACTATACTTCCCTGTCTTTTTCTGCTTTCTGAGAACATGAAGCAGCTCAGATGGTGTTTAAGACTCAAAACCAAAACTATTGGTGGGGGGAATCATTTCATGTCTCCAAAGGGATCATATATTTTGCAATTATGGTTGTGTGCCTGCTGTCTCTAACCTGGGAGTTTATTTCTTATCTATCTATCTATCTATCTATCTATCTATCTATCTATCTATCTATCTATCACCTCTCCCTCTGTCTCTTATATCCTGCCTCTCTTACAATATGGGACCCAAGGCAGCTCACAACAGAAGCTAAAACAAAATACAGTTAAAAACACATATAATAGAAAGGTTTAAGATAAATCATTAAACAAACAATCTTTTTTTTAAAAAAAAATTAGAACAGGGTTGCATGAACCAAAAGGTCTTTGCCTGTCAGGGGAAAGAAAAAAGAGAAAGAGTTTGCGACTATGGGACAGAAAAATCTCCAACAGGACCAGGTGTCCATTCACACTACAGAATTATAGTCCTATTATTCCATTTGGACTACCCTGCTTCCTTCCTATGGAATCTTGGGATCTGCAGTTTGGGGAGAGACATTTGGAATTTTTGGAGGGCCTGCCCGGTGTAGAGACTTGAGAGCTGGACTATAACCCTGGAGATCAGAGTTCAATTCCTGACTTGGCTATGGAAACCCACCCGGTGATCCTGGGCATTGCACACGATCTCAGCCTCAGAAAACCCCATGATAGCTTTGCCTTAGGGTCACTGTAAGTTGGAAATGCCTTGAAGGCACACAACAACAACAATTTAGAATTCTCATCCGAAGTGCTCCAGATTACAAACCCCAGGATTCCATAGGATGTTGAAAGTGGAATAATAGCACTACAACAGTGTAGTGCAGAAATGGCCCCACAAATAGTTAACCTACTCAAAAGAAGAAACAAGCTTCTAGTCCTCACCAATAAGCTGGAATAAAATTTTCCAATGCACTCCTCAGCAGCTCCTATTGAGCACCCTTCCTCAGTTGCTATCACACAACAAATTCTTCACAACTGTATATACACAGACACACACACACCTGCAACCTGCTGTGCAGGTGCATTTGAGCATCTGCTGGCTCAGTGAATAGATGCTGTTTGTGATAAACACAATTAATTCCCAGAAGACAAGAGGGAAAGTTTATAGTACAAACACATATGTTTAATATGCTCAGAACTCTGCAGAGACGTTTGGTCTTTCTCACCCATATACCCCTCGCTGGCTTTATCAGAAACCCCCAACTCCATATGTTCTCATCCCAGAGAAGGAAGCACAGACAGACAACGAAAACTCCAACATTTCCCCAGAAATATGCTTAATCTGGCTCAAATTAATGAGAAGAGCTGGTTTTATTTCACAACTAAAAAAGAAATCTCTCATAATATCTCTCAGGAACTATTATGTCAATAATCCTTCCTAAGTAGGATTATTTTTCTTTCTTTCTCTTTCTCTCTCTTTCTCTCTCTTTCTTTCTTTTTTCTTTTGAGTGAAACCTGTGTGAAATATAATTGGCCATCATTTTGACTTGAATAACACCAGATAATTATCTTGCTTTTAATTGTTTTTCCTGTGAAAGATTTGAGTCTAATAAGATCATTCTGATTTCCCTTTGTGTTAGGAACAACGCTTCTTGATGCCAACTGGCTTTAGCTTCCTGTCATATTTGTCATTGTTCCTACGCAGTATAGCTGGCGGTCGATAAAATAAAGCCTCTCCTCCATTCTGCTCTATTTACTCATCCCAGGAGACTGTCTTCTTCGTTTTTCTCCTCTGCCAATTCATCGCACGGGCTTCAGTTCTGGAGCCTCATTCTCAGCTGTAGAACAGACACTAACAAGTTGAGACAAAGACAGGGAGCTGGAAATTGATTCGTTGGTTGTATTGGGAAGGTGTTGTGGATTTCTATTTCTTAGGAAAATGACAGGGTAAAATCAAAAAGCAGCTGAAGCACAGCTTTTCTAGTTTACTCTAATTGACTATCTAGTTAACTTCCAGGTCAATTCCTGTTGGGGGGAAAAAAGGAGGGGTCTCTCTCTTGGGCCTAAAACAGACTTGAGGATGTGGCACCAAAAATTTGAGGATTTGCCACAAAATGTGGCGCAATTCCTCCAAAACCATTTCTTGATTTCCCCCCAACTTTTATTGAGGGGCATGCAAATTACCCCAAAAGCCAGATGTAACCTGTAGAATGTTGAACCTCCCAACGTTTCACAGATGAAAACCAGGACACATGGAGCCAAACAACATCACAGTGTGGTCACAGTGGCAAACGTTATTAAGGAGGAAGAACAGACAAGCTTGGAGAGGCAGTTTGTTTTTGTCTGAGCCGGCCAGGAAGAGCAAGATTCCAACTGTCCTCCTCTCTTCCTTGCTGAGTTAGTTGAATGCAAACTACTTCCACAATTTGAATTCAGTTTGCAGTTGCTAAAGTCAGTTGAAGGAAAAGGGGGAAAGTGGGAGGAGGAGAGAGAGACTAGGACCTTTTCTGCACTGCGGCCCCATCCCTACATGGGGACCCATTGAAGCCGGTCCACAACACGTGCTATTGCACTATGTCATCACAGTCCACTCCTGTCACATCCCCAGCCATCGTGATAGCACATCATACTATTGCTGGAAAAAATCCAGTAATCGGCCCCATTCGCACAATGATCCCATCAGCTGGGGCCATGGAGAAAGGATGGAAGCGCTATTAAGGCACTTTCTTCCACAGTGCAGTGCCAAAAAAGGCTGGCTCCACCGCAGAAGAAAGGAGCCTGTCCCAAGTGCTGCCATCCACCAGCAGCCAGCTGGGCGTGGAGGAGAACGTTTGGGACATGCTACCATCCCAGGAATGGCACTGCTGGGATAACTCCAGGATGGCACTGGAAAACAGTAAAGTGTGGAAAGGGTCCAGTACATTTTAAAAGCAGCTGAAAAAGCAGGATAGCAGAGGACTAAGTTAGACTGTCCCTGATAAATTGGGACAATTGGAGTGTATGCCTTATTTTTTTTTTTTTTAAAAAATCCTCTCCTGAGCCTAAAACAGACCTGAGGATGTGGCACCCCAAATTTGAAGATTTGACAAAAAATGTGGTGCCATTCCCTCTGAAACCTCAATTTGAATTTTTTCAAAACTTTTTTGGGGAAGCTGTGAAAATGATCCTGGAGGAAGTCAACTACATGCAATTTATAGGATGCGCTTATCCCACCAACGGTCTCATGGCAGGGCCAGCCCCAAAGAATGTACACAGGGACAAAATACTGTCTGTTCTGCACAAGAAGGCTAACTCCATCTTTGGGAAAGTTTGTGAACAGGATGCCCTGAGGGAGTCCTCCTTCTCCCCACTGTTGCTTTCTCAGAAAGCTATGAAACGTGGGAAGACAAAAGGAGCTAAGACTGATTCTCCGTCTTTTTGCTTCTGCTGCTCCTCCATATTCAGGGAGGTCATGGAAACAAGCAATGACAAAAAACAGCTGCCAGGCCTGAAGGCTTCCAGGAGGACTGACAGATGGCTACCTGCTGCCAGGGGAGCCTTGGGAAGAGCCCAGTGATACAGACTCTTGGTACAAGCTCATGACTGTATATCCAACCAGGTGAAGCTATTTCTGGGACCATTTCCACACTAGGCCATTATAGTGCTATTATTCCACTTTCAACATCCTATGGAATCCTGGGGTTTGCAGTTTGGGGGGGGGGCTTTGAGGAAAGTGGAATAATAGCACTATAACGGTCTATTGTGGCAACGGCCTGGGACACAGCAAATATATGCAAGGATGGAGCTTTAAAACTGGATGCAGCTTACTTTAAAGCAGGGACAACTGGGATCATAACACTGGAAGTTACTTTGATAAAGTAGTTTGTTGCCGTTACTCCTTGTGGTGCTTTGGGACTGACTAGTTACTCACGACAACGTTAAACAAGTAATTCCTGTTACCTTTTACCTTTTGGGGTTACCTCTTTTTCTAAAAAAGAAATAGGCTTGATAAAAGAGGGTCATAAGATGGACAAACAAGGGTCTTGTGACTCCTTGGAGGATTAACAAGTTTTCTTTGGTGTAAGCCCATTCCATCAGAGGCATAGAACCTGAAGACCCACCTCACATCTGTTAAAAATACCCCTTTAAAATGCACTTTTTAAAAAACAAGTGGAAAAAATAACCAGAAAACATTCTTTGTTATGCCAACCAACAGATCAACTTTGCCCCCAGCTTCTCATTGTAACTTTTGAAATGTGGGTTCATCCACTTACCAGCAGGAAGGACAACCAGACCTGTCCTAGGTGTGGTATACAGGATGCCATCAGCCAACAGACCTGGGTAAAGAGTCCCCAGTTCTCCCTGCAAGGGACGAGTTACATCCCGACCACAACATCCACCTTCCCTCTCCACTACTGATCTTCCTTGCTAACTGTTGTGTTGTGTAGCACCTGCTTCTGCATTTAGGTTGGGCAGCTGACTTTGCCACTCCTTCCCCCACACCCACCACAGCCCAGGAGGAAATGGATTACTCGGCCGGCTGACCCACTGGATAAACAACTAATTCTGCTTTTTGGGGAAGGGGGAAGTCAGCTTTAAGACACGGCTTCTTAAAGAGATGCTACCGCACACACCCTTCCGTTGCAAACTGTATAGCTTTTGCTTAAAATACAGTGGAGGCTTTTGTCCCCATGCAAATACCAGGCGTAGGGGCAGGTCATATTGGCGCCACAGGATGGGGTAGGGAAGAAGTCAGGGCCTGGCAAAATGAGGGTGTTGCCCTCCCAAAATAAGAATTCTAACTCCCACACAAAATTTTAATTCACCCACCAACTTTCTAGCACTGCAGTAACTTAAAACTTCAGTTGAGAAATACACTTTATGCTCCAAAGAAAAGGGGTAGGTAAGAGAAAGAAGACACAGCAAACACAGGAGTCCTAGGTGTGAATGATTTTCATCGTCTGTCACTCTGCAGTGCTACATAATTGGAGACTGAAGTAAAATTGTGTTGATGGGCAGAATTCTTAGGCGGGGGGAGGTAGTGTCCTCATTTTGGTCTTTCTGTAGCTATAACCTGATTGACCTCTCCAGTGGTGGGATCTCAGTTCAGATCCAACATTTCACAGATGAAGACTGGGACAAGTGTGACCAAAGAACATCATTAATGAGGAAGGAAGAACACATAAGCTAGGGGAGGTTGCAGAAGTTTACTGTTGACTGAGTCTACAGGGAAAGGCAAGAGTCCACCCACTCCTCTTCTCTCTCCCCTCCCTGGAGATAATTTGAATGCAATCTACTTCTTTGTTTTGAATTCAGTTTTAACCAACTGAAGTAAATAGAGGACACAGAGTGGGAACAGGAAGAGAAGAGAGAAAATGGGACCTTTTAAAAGGAGGTGAAAAAGTGGGATGACAGATGATTAATCGGAACTCTCCCTACCAAATCAGGATAGCTGGAAGGTGTGTGTTTTGAAACTCAGCATGGTGTAGTGGTTTGAGCATTGGACTGCAACCCTGGAGATCAGGGTTTGATTCCCAGCTCGGCCATGGAAACCTTGGGCATGCCACATGCTCTCAGCCCCAGAAAACCATGTGATGGGTGTACCTTAGGGTTGTCATAAGTCAGAAATGACTGGAAGGCACACAGAAGCAGCAGCAGCAGCAGCAACAACAACATGGGTATTTTGGAATACTAGTCTCATAATAACCCCATACCATTGGCCATCCAGGCTAGAGCATCTGGGAGTTAAAAGTCCAAACTAAACAGAAGGCCAGAGGTTCCCATCCCAGCTGTATTTCTCAATTTGTTGGTGCAATGGAAATATGCAATGTAATTAATGTAAATACAACCATTGTATATACTTCTGAATAATGAGAAAGTAAAATGCTTCTTTGAATAATATTCAAACTACTACAGCAATATTCTATGGGGGCACTAAAAATACAAGTAATTAAAAATAACTTTCCCAGCTCTGCATATGATACAGCAGGTAAGCAGAGTTTTGGCTGGACAATGATTTAAGCATATCACTCCTCAATTGTATTCATTAGTTTATTTATTATGTCTATATCCTGCTTTTCTTCCATTGAGGTCAAGGTGGGATACATGGCTCTTCTTAACGACAACCCAGTAAGGTAGATCAGGTTGAGAAAGAGGGACTATCCCAAAGTCACTCAATGAGTTACTGTAGAGCAAAGATCACGAGGGTCAAAGTGGATAGCATTGCATGTGGCACCATCTCTTGGCATGTTCCCGAATAGAGAAGTCAGGTCTCTGGAAGGAATCTGAAAGAGAGCCAGAGGATGTAGGTTCTTTGAGGGAGTTGATGGATGAGTTGAACTTTGAAGGAAAGCAGATGGCAGTATTCTCAAAGCCTTCCCAGTCAGTTTCAGAGTTCAGCTGTCCTTTTTGGAGACTTTTGGAGACTGGGAGGCCACTGACAGTGCGAACAAGGCCTGGGCGGTGTAGTAGGTGGACATGATGAGGAAGTGAGAATGAGGCAGGAAGGAACAGAATGTTTCAATGCCAAAAAAGAGATTGGAGACAAAGAAAAGCAGGCTGCCAATGGAAGTGCTCAGCTGGCGTCTAGGGTGAGACAGCGCCCGCCAGGCCATCATGCTGAGTGGGACTTTGGAGGCTGTTTCAACCCACCGAGAAATGCCTTCCAGGCAGGGCAGCACCAGGTAGATGTAAGGCAGAAACACGGACCCCCCAGTGATGACAAAGATGAGGGGCCGAAACGGAATCAGGCCAAATGCTGAGAGGTAGGAGATGTGACATGCGGCAAAGGCAGCCTGTCCTGCAGAGGGGAAGAAAAGGAAATAGATCAGTAAAGAACCTGGCTCAGAGAGGCCTTCAGTCCTACAGTGGTTCAGTCTTCATCCCTGAGGGCCAATGGACTTCCTACAAGCAGAATATGTTCCTCCTACCCCAGAAGCAGATTCAATAAGCCCTGCAGAGGGGCCCAAATCATTCCTTTCCCAGTCTATGCTGTGTTAATTGCTCCAATCAGCCCTTTAAAAAAGAGGGGGAAAGAGTAACACAGCTTAGTGTCTTCCATACAAAGGGATCTTGTAGCACCTCTGAAACCAATTGAAAGAAAGGTCTATGTAGTATAAATATTTGAGGTAGGAGACTGAAGCCATTTCTGCACTAGACTGTTATAGCACTAGTATTCCATTTTCAACATCCTGTGGAATCCTGAGGTTTGCAGTTTTAGGAGGGGCCAGGCAGCCCCTCCCTAAACTGCAAACCCCAGGATTCCATAGGATTGTGAAAGTGGAATAATAGCGCTATAACAGTCTAGTGTGGAAATGACCTGAGTCTCCAAAAACTTGTGCTACAAACTTCTTTCTCTCAGTTAATGTCAAAGACTCTACAAGATCCCTTTGCATACAAGTTAGGTATAGCAGATTGTATTTCAGATAAATGGAACTGCTTTGGGTGCATGTTCTGAAAAGAATTCTTCCCTGTCCTTGGGCCCTTTCACACAACAGAACTTTAGCTCTATATTCCACTTGAATTACTGTGGCAATGTGCTAAGGAATCCTGGGATTTGCAGTTATGGGAGGGACATTCAGAATTCTTAGTCAGAGAGCTCCAGTGCCTCCCCAAACTATAAACCCCAGGATTCCATAGGATGTAACCATGGGAGTTAAAGTGGAGTCATAATGCTATAATGGTGTAGCGTGGAGGGTCCTGGGTGCCACCTTCAAATGTCATGGAGTTCCACTATCCCCATCATGGTCGACTCCTGAGAATGATGGGAGTTGTAATTTAACACAAATGGAAGGCGCCATTTTGAAGAAGCTGCAAGAAAAGCAAATGATAACCAACCCGCCCCCTTGAGGGATACATTTTTAGTCATATATCCTTTGCTGCTGAGTGCTCCCACACAGATGTTTGATTTCCTCCATCAGAGAAGAGTCAGCATGGTGTACTGGTTCAAATCCCTGCTCAGCCATGAAAACCCTATGGGTGACACTGGGCAAGTCACATTCTCTCAGCCCCTGAGGGTGGCCATGACAAACCCTCTCTGAACAAATCTTGTCAAGAAAACCCTGTGATAGGGTCACCTTAGGGTCACCACAAATTGGAAAGGACTTGAAGACACACAACCACAACAAACCATTAGAATGTATGTAGTCAGTTTGTGAGACTTACTGCCGTGAGTGGGTATGTGAGAGAGGGAGCAAGAGAACTGAAAGCAAGCAATAAAGTAAAAGATGAATTCGAAGATGTAGCCATGTCAGTCTGGATCAGTATGCAGAAGGATCTTGTAGCACCTTTGAAACTAACTGAGTCCATTTCAGCACTAGATTGTTACTGTGCTATTATTCCACGGCATTTGAGCCCCTCCCTAAACTGCAAACCCCAGGATTCCATAGGATGTTGAATGTGGAATAATAGCACTGTAACAGTCTAGTACAGAACTGGCCTGAGAGAAAGAAGCTGGTTGCATAAGCTTTCATAGATTTAATTATCCTTCACCAGACATATCTGACGTAGTAGATTTAAGTCTATGAAAGCTTCTGCTACCAACTTCTTTCTCTCACTTAGTCTCAAAGGTGCTACAAGATCCCTTTGCATGAAGTGTGTGAGTCACAAGACAGAGAACCTCTCCAAGCCAATGTCCTCCAGATGTCTTGGAGGCTGGTTGAGGAAGATGGGACCTGTAGCCCAATACAGTGATAGCTCCCATGTTACAGGGCAATGAATCTGTCTTGAGTCTCACCCTGAATTTTTAAGAATTGTTCAACCCATTCTAGAGATAAGTTTTAGCACCTTGGATAGCTCATGTCAAGTTCAGACTAAGGCCATTTTCGCACTAGACTGTTATAGTGTTATTATTCCGCTGCGGAAATGGACTAAGATGCAAAGCAGATTTGCTGCCACTGTGACACAGTAGCCACCAAGCCACACTACTGCCAACATATCTTGAAGGTACAATTTGGGGAGAGGTTGTGATAGATGCAATGAATGACTCATGGCATACAGAAGCTGGGATGGAGAGGGAACCTTTGCAGAACTTTTGGTGGTTCCAATAATTTGACATGTCTTTAAATAGCTATGGATGAGGGCTGCAGTTCACTGGTAAAGCACATGCTTTGCATGGGTCAGTTCCCACTACTGCTGAAATTGCCTGATCTCTGCCTAAACTTTGGAAAAAGGCTGCCAGCCAGCATACACACCATTGTGATGAACTAGATGACTCAGTGATCTGACTCATGTGTTCCTAAAACTACCAGTACATTCTTGTTGCTATTTGCTGTCAAACTGACTTTGATTTATGGCAATCTTCTGAAAGACAGACTTCCAGGAGCCCCAGTCATCCACACATTTGCTTAGATCTCACAGACTCAGGGCTGTGGCTTCTTTGTTTGAGTCTGCCCACTATAATTTGGTTTCCCTCTTTTCCATTGCTTCCCATTTTACTAAGCCTTATCTTCTCCTCCAGTGAGTCATGTCATCTCATGATATGTCCAAAGTATGACAGTCTCAGTTTAGTCATTTTTGCTTCTAGTTCAGGCACGAATTTCTCCAAGACCCATTCATTTATCTTTTTAACAGTCCATAATATTTGTGGAACTCCTCTCCAGCACCACATTTCAAAGGAGTGGATTTTCTTCCTGTCAGATTTCTTCCCTGTCCAAATTTCACACCCTTATACAGAAATCAGAAATAGTATGGGCTGGATGATTCTGACTTGGTAAGAGTGGTGCAGAATAAGCAAATATATAATTGTTGTTTTTTAAAAATTGCACCACCACCATCTTAAAAATTTAGTTCTATGAACAGTCTGTTCTTCAGCCCCATTTTACATCAGAATTTATTTAACTAAATGGCTGATCTGGCCATTTATTTGGGGCATGAGTTAGATTTTAACACGTCAGTCCCATATGATGCCATCAACGGGCAAGTTTCAGGTGGAAATATCCCCTGTTCTCCCAAAAGGGAATTACATTCCAGCAATGAAGTTCTTTTGACACTTCTTTCTGATCTTTGGAGGAATTCTGACTCCAGCAATGTATATGTATGTTGCTGGCTCCCTCGTGTGGTGAAAGCCACATTATATCAGAGCCAATACAGCCTGCCTTTAGCAAAACATTACAACAGCTGAGTTAAGCTTCGAATGTTGGATCACATATTTCTAGTTTAAGCTCTGTTATAGTACACAGCCTAGATCCATGTTATTGTTTTATACTTCCTGCTAGTGTTCTTGTCCCAATTATTTTTGACAGTAGTTTGCTACATCTGGTTGCTTTTTGCCTTGTCATGAAGAGAAGAATTTAACTAGAGCAATGCCGGATCAGGCCCAGGGCCTATCTAGTCTCACTTTGTGTTCGCCCAGTTGCCCACGTGAAGCCCACCAGCAGAACATCAATACAGGTCCACCCTCCATCCTGTGCTGCACTGCAGTTGAGATACAGAGAGGGGACATGTAGCCATCCTGACTACTACTAGTGGTGATCCTAACCTCCATGAATTCATCCAGTCCTCTTGTAAAGCTAGCCAAGTTGGCAGCCATCCTGATATTTTGTGGCATTTTAACTATGTGCTATATCAGAGCTTTTCAAATTGTGTGTGATGACACATTAGTGCAGTGGTTCTCAACCTTCCTAATGCTGCGACACTTTAATACAGTTCCTCATGTTGTGGTGACCCCCAACCATAAAATTATTTATTTATTATTTACAATGCCTCCCTCCCCCCAGCAAAGGCCGCCTCGCTGGCCAGGAACGAGAGGGGCAGGCAGGGAGGGAAAGAGGAGCCATGCGTCTCCCCCAGGAAAAAACTCCGAGAACCCCCCCAGGCGCTGCTTCTGCTTCTGCTTTGCTCTCATTTCTGCTGGGGGGGGCAGTGTGGGAAAAGTTTCCAGAGTGTCAACCCTGGCCGGGGGTGGGGGAGAAATCCCAGTGCCTTTGTCTTTTGCACCAGGCGCAGCTCGCCCCTCCGGAAAAGCGCTGCCTTGCGCCCCCCAGCCCTTCCACAGCGCCCCCCTCTGTGGTGAGTGGGACAGGTGCCATGGCGAGGAGGGGGCCTGCCCCCCGTGCTGCTGTCACTCCCCCCCAGCTGGCCCGTCAGACAGGAGGTTCTCCTGGTAGTGGAGAAGGGGAGCAATTTCAGTCCCTTCTGAACAGGGGGCAGGAGGATGCGAGCGCGTGGCTCGCGCTTGTGCACCACCACTAAGGAGGGAATGGAGCCTAAGACCATCAGAAATACGTATTTTCCGATGGTCTTAGGCGACCCCTGTGAAGGGTCGTTCGACCCCCAAAGGGGTTGTGACCCACAGGTTGAGAACCGCTGCATTAGTGTCTCAGCTCCAGAATGTAGATGTGTTGCACTAAAGTAACAGGTAGAGTGGCTGCCTCTCCCGCCACCATGGTGGGCCAGGCTGCAGCTGCCCCAGGTTGAGGAAGACTCCAGCAAGGGCAGTGGTAGCAGTGGAGGGCCGGGCTCGGGTGAAGGGGTTGCCTCTCCTGTTACTGCCACTCTGAGCCAATGGTGATGGGCCAAGAGCAGGTGGAGGGGCTGCCTCCACTTACTGAATTACTTACTGAATTATCGTGTCATGAAATGATGCATGTCTAAAAAGTATGTCATGAAAAGTTTGGAAAGTTCTGTGCTATATGAAGAAATCCTTCCTTCTATTGGTCTAGGACCTCCTACCTTAGCAAGTATCTCCAATGAATGCCTCTAGGTGGTTATAATATTATGAGAGGAAAAGCAAAAAAGATTTTCCCTACCTACTTTCTCCACATCATGCATCATTTTATGCAACTCTGTCATGTCTCCCTGGCTTGCCTGTTTTTCCAAGCTGAACATCCACAACTATGTTGTCAAAGTACAATTAAAACATTAATAATCTCAGTCCATATGCCTTGTCTTTTATCATTTTTGCAGACAATAAATTATCTTTAAAAAAAAAAACCTATACCATGTAGATGGACTTGGAATCTCTCTCACATACACACATACACTGTTGTTGTTGTTGTTGTTGTTGTTGCCAGTTGCCCTCAAGCAGAGTTTGATTTATGGTGATCCTACAAAGGAGAGACCTCCAAGAGTGCTTGTTATCAACAACTCTGTTTAGGTCTTACAAATCCAGTGCCATGGCTTTTGTGACTGAGTCTGTCCACCTGTAGTGCAACCTTCCTCTTTGCCTATTGCTTCCCACTTAGCAAGCATTTTTTATTTTTCTAATAGTTGTGTTGCCTCATGCCCAAAGTACAATAGCCTCACTTTGGTCATTTTGGCTTCTAGGGAAAGTTCAGGGTTGATTTGCTCTCAGATCCACTTATTTGATTTTTTAGCAACCTATCCACAGAGCTTTCATTAGCACCACATTTTGAATGAATTAATATCTTCTGGCCAGCTTTCCTCACTATTCAGCTTTCACAACCATATACACACACACACATAATTGTTCAACATGTCATTGAATGTCAAAGTCAGGATTGTCTATGCCATTATATTTCCTATTTCTTTTTCTAGTTGTAAAATCTGGATAGTGAAGGAAGCTGTTTGGAATAGAATTAACTCATTTGAAATGTGGTGCTGGAAAAGAGTTCTGTGGGTACCATAGACTGCAAAAAAGACAAATGAGTCCAAAAACAAATCAAGCCTGAACTCTTTCTAGAAGCCAAGATGACTCAGCTGTACATATCATGAGAAGACATGACTCATTAGAAAAGACAACAATGCTGGATAAGGTAGAAGACTGTAGGAAAAGTGGAAGACTGTATTACAGATGGATAGACTCAACCAAGGAAGCCATGTCCCTGAGCTTGCAAGACCGGAACAGGGTGATTGCAGATATGGTGACCTGGAGGTCGCCATAAGTCAAAGTTGACTTGATGGCAGCTAACAACAACAACAAACTGTATGTGTATATTAATGTAAGACTATTATAATTTCTCTAATATTTCTTCACAGGTAGAGATCATTGTCCTAAACTGTCCTACAGATTACAGACATATACCCATTCTACACAGATGGAAAGTTCATCTGGATTCATTTCCCAATTGCAGAAAAATACTCCACAGTTCAGTCAAGTTGCTAGGTACAGGATCATTTGGAAAAGGCAACTGGAAATGAATGGAATGGCCTGCTGGAGTCCCTTATAGTTTTACCTACCCAAGAATGAAGAAGACCCCAGCAGGCTGAAGAGCAGCATTCCTGTTAACAGTGAGGATAGATTCTGAAAAATTGTTACAGGTCCCATTTGCTAAATATAGCTAAATATATAAATAAATGCAGTGGGTGGATGAGGTGGTGAATCAGCACTGGATTTCAGTGTGAACTTAAAACAGTTTGTCTGAGCTGCTGAACTTCACCCCAGAGAAGATTCAGTACCTTGGATAGTCCCCCTAATAGTTTTGACAAGGAAGGCAACAAGTGGATCAGAAGACCAAAATATTAGATCATTCAGCAATCTGAAACACTATGGAGTGAAGTGAAGTGAGGGAATGAGAGGAGACCTTGGTAATGATTGTACATAAAAGATTAGGGGCATTAACAGAGCATCATGGTCTCCATCTCTGAGACACACCCTCCCCAGTGCTCCAAGAGTAGAACGGCACCATTTTAATACATTCACCAGGTCATGCTTGGAGGTAGACCCAGTCCCAAGCAACCTGCTCTAGGACTTCTTCCAGTCATTTTCAGGGTTCCTCACGCCACCTACTTGGAAGGAAAAGCTGAGGCCATACCAGGCAGGCGTCTCCTACAGCTGAGAGCAGCAGACCTTGGAAAAGCCTCCAGGCATAGTGTGTCCAGGCTCTGG
The DNA here is from genome assembly GCA_948474755.1 of Ctenosaura bakeri. NCBI lineage: Eukaryota > Metazoa > Chordata > Lepidosauria > Squamata > Iguanidae > Ctenosaura > Ctenosaura bakeri. The sequence continues at coordinate 292,436 of CAOLHI010001750.1, forward strand.
CACTGTAGCTGGCCACAAAGAATGCCAAGGAGAGGGTAGGCAGGCACTTGACAATGGTGGCAAGGATGCTAGGTTCAGGGAGCCTGAGTGCGAAATAGATGAGGCAGGAGATCAAGAAAGGCAGCAGCTTGATTAGTAGATGCCAAGTCTAAGAAGATGACATGAAAAAGGAGAGAGAGAATGAGGAATTAAACAAAGTTACTCATGACTGACCCAAGATATTTTGCAGCCTGAAGTAAAGCAACAAATGGCACATATACACTTATTTGGGATCTCAGAAGGATACAGGTTTTATATATATATATATATATTGGTGTGATAAACAGACAGAACTTTATGAATATATTAGGAAAATGTTTCAGCTACTGTATTCTTCGGTTGCTCAGAATAAAAGTCAAAATGCTTTTATTTTGGGCAACAGAAGAAGGCAGAATGCTTTTTAATGTATTAATAAAGCTCTGTCATCAGATAAATAGAGAGACAGAGCGAAGAGGAAGGTAATGTTGTTAGATATGTAAAAGATTTGGTCCAAGGTCCATATGAGACCATAGGACACAAATCTGCCTCTCTGCATAGGAAACAATAGATTCAAAGTCCTGGGAAGGTGATTTTGCTGCCCCCTGAGGAGCTCTGTTGGCTCCACTCCCACCATCACTGTACCCTTTTTGACACTTGGGGATTGAGCAAGTCACCTGGAAAGATGGTACCTGTTCATGTTCAGTTGTACTTGGTTAGTTGCTTCCTAAAAGTGGGTCCCTGACATGCGTGGAGGTTGTGAACATGTAGAACACCTACTAGGGCATATCCCAATGGACAGACACCCCTCAGCAAAGTGCTTGACTCCTGAAACAGAAGATCCCATAAGTGTCTCACCCTTCCCATAGAGTCTAATAATGTCACTATCTCTTCATGATATTCTGGGTGCATGTTAATTAAGTGCAACTTTTAAAAACAATTACCAAAATGCTCCTCTGTATGCAAGAGATCTTGCCAATCCGCACCTTCCACAGTCATTCTCCTCCAGGCTAATTTTGGAGTTTAAAGGGAGTAGTATGAAATACTTTTAAAATTTCTAAAATGATTTGGCCCTGAGAAGATGCAAGTAAGTATGGCTTGCTTTCAATAATTTGTAAACGGTTTGTGAAACAATTTGTAAACAGTTTGTGAAACTTTAATGGAGGTAAGGAAGCCAAATCCTCTAAATCAGCCTCACCAAACCTGGGGCCCTTCAAATGTTCTGGGTGTCAAATCTCCCCCAAAGGGATTTTCCTTTGCCTTCCTCTGAGGCTGAGAGAGTGTGACTCAGCAACTGTAATTCCCTGATGCAATGGGGTGCCAAGGTACTTATGAACATATGTGCCACAAGTGATGCATATAATCACTTTACTATTTAATCTGCAAGGATTTCTTTGCTTCTACTGGGGGAAATTTCAAGGAGCAAAACTGTGCTTCAGAACCTTCTTTTCCTACCCTAACAAGTACAATGTTGTGCAGGGAGTGGGAAAGGTTGATTCCAGGTACACAGAGCTCTTGAGAAATAGAAAAGCTTCTGCATATTCTTGCACAGTGGGTGTATTTGGCATCCTCACAAACTGCAAACAGAGGCTAACAAAGAAAATTGAAATATAATACAACCTTAACAAAAGACATATCAAACTGATGTGGCTTGTGGATCAGAACTGAAAACAATGAAAATATTGTTGTATTTGTGCTTGCCTTTTAAAAATATTAACATGGAATTAGGAAGGAAGCATTGCAACAATACCTGCACTGAGTTCTATGTGCCTAGAGGGGGCAGTAGCAATGGAGACAGACATGGCTTCCTTGGTACTTCATTATCTTGTCCCAACTGTTTCCTGTTCCCTCTTTATGGCAACTGATACCGTGGCGATTTCACAGAACACAATTATAGCACTACTGTTGCACTTTAATGGTGATGGAAGACTGGGGTTTGTAGTTTGATGATGCAGTAAATCTCTCTGGCTGAGAATTCTAAATCCACCTCCCTAAACTACAAATCCCAAAATTCCATACAATAGAACCATGGCAGTTTAAGCGGAACCAAACCATGACAATTTAAGTGGAATCATGTGAAAGGACCCTAGCTGACTTCACTTTCTCCATCCCGTATTCTCTCTCACCCAGGCACACAGCTAATAGTAGCTCTGCAACCATCTGTCTCAGTCTGGTGTTCCTATAAAGATAATTACTTTCTTTTATTCTAGACCACGCTTTGCTGTGTATTTCAAGTACCATGTCCAGCCAACAGAAGGCAGGAATTGCAGGGTGGGAAAGGAGGAGTCCTGAGAAATAAACAACACTATAATAAATTCAAGAAGGAAAAAAAAATGGCTAGGGAAATTCTTCCTCCTCATTTATCAAATGTATTGTTGCTCTTGCTGGATTAAATAAACTCCCTGCCTTGCATTAAGTTTCTCTAAAGTAAAGCAAGCCACACAAAGTTAATGGAAAGAAAAACAACACACACCTCCCCTAACCAAATTAAAGTCTGTTAATAATTTATTTTTCCTGGCAAGGACAAAGAAGATTTGATTAGCTACCTAAGATAAATGAAAATTCTGTTGGACAGAACATATGCACTCTTAAATAAATACAATTTTCTTCCTCCCAGGGAAGGGAAAAATGGAATCACAGCTTAACGGGTGAGGTTCTCTGCTTACCCCACTATCCTTCAGCTGTCCCAGTTTATTAGATACAGTCCCATTTAATCATCTGCTGTCCCATTTTCAGATGCTTTTTAAAGTCCCAGTTTCTCTCTCCTCCTTCTGCTCTTTTGTCCCCAGCTTAGGGTTTTTCTGCACTATACTGTTCTAGTGCTATTATTCCACTTTCAACATCCTATAGAATCCTGGGTATTGCAATTTAGGGATTTAGGGCATTTAGGGATTTAGGGCATTTAGAATTCTCAGACAGAGAACTCTTTGGCTTCAGTAAACTACAAACCTCAGAATTCCACAGGATGCCGAAAGTGGAATAATAGCACTATCATAGTGTAGTGCAGAAAAGCTCTAAGTTACATCCCTCTCCAAAGTATAGCAGTTGAAGAATCCCTTCTAAAGTATGACCTAGGATTTGATGGTGGACCCATCTCAAACCCATGCCCTAACTCACCCCTCTAACTCACCTGTGGCATTTTCATAGAAATAAAACTGAAAAGATGCTTTTTCTTTTTTCCGTTCTTCCTTTTTTCTTCGCTCCAAATGGCTTTTTCAAAAACAAACGCTTATGATACTTTGGGTAGTACCAGGTATGGTCTTCTGGGCTTCAGAGAGAAGCTGCTTTGTATCACAGAACCACTGAATTGTCCATACAGGATCCACTTCTGTTCAGACTTCAGCCAAATTTGATATGCATTCTTATTAATAAATCTTGTCCCCATTTGGCATCACTGTAGCATTGCTATAAGTGGACCTGTGGGTAAAAGCATCTGTCAAAATAACAGTAGGCCATTTATTATAACTAGTACTAGGCCATCCCAAGCCTTCCCAGAAGGCAATCTGTTTTTGACATGGAGAAATAATCCATGTGGAGGATGAAAGTTTCTAGCTCTGTAACAGGCTTCCCTAACCTGGTGTTCTCCAGATGAGCTGGGCACCACTTCCCATAATCCCCAACCTGCCACAGTCAAGGGACAACGTGGCAGAGAAGAGCTGTAGCCTTCTCTTTGTAATCACAATGTTACTGCAGTTTCTATTCTTGGGGGATATTTAGATATCATTTTGATATCAATAATTCAGCCTTCCTCACCCATTCCTCTCCATTTGCTGTGAGTTCCCCTGGACAAGCTCGCAGACAGGCATGGCCACTAATCACTGTAATATTCCAAACAATACAGGCTGGTCAGAAATAGCCATCCCGCCGCTTCAGGAGACCTCAAAGGAAAGTACTCTATTATGTATGCACACTGCTTACAAAGAACTCCCTGCCCTGAGCAGGCAACTTAACAAGCCGGATACTCAAATGTCAAGCACTGTGCATCTGCATACTGGTTACTTTATTGTCAATTCGGACCTAACTTAATCATGCTAAATTCTGACCTTTCGGAGGCTTTGTCTCCAGCCCAAAACTCATTGTTTTCCCCAAGTACGGACTAGCCTGTGGCCACATTTCTCCCTATAAAAACCCCTGACTTGGAGAGCTTCTTTGGATCGCTCCTGACTTCCAACCCGGCTTCCATCCTGCCTTGCCATCACTTTGCTTGGCGAGCCTTCCCCTCAGTCCCATGTACTGAGACTTTATTCCTACGAACTCAATCTTTGGACTACCCAGGTTTCAGGACAGGTGTAGTATTACCCGAACCAACAATTCCTCTTAAAAATCCCTCTATCCCACTCCAACCTTTATTTCTATAGTTATCTGTGTGAGTGTGTTGCATACATTGTTTGTCTGTATTTTAATAAAGATCACAATTATTCTTATACTTCTGTTTGCTCCTTGACTTGGCCTGACCCCGTAGACATTGGGTAAAAGATTCCACTGCGTTGCCCTGCCTCTTGCATTCCTAGCTTGTGTCTTGGCTAATTTCCCCATCTTGTTTAATTGTGAGCACATTTAGGTGTCCCTCACGGGACCCCCAGAAATCAGGGTAACAACAAGGCTGTGGCCATTTCTGCACTAGACTGTTATAGTGCTATTATTCCACTTTCAACATCCTATGAAATCCTGAGGTTTGCAGTTTAGGGAGGGGTCTTTGATAGTGTTGAAAGTGGAATAATAGCACTATAACAAGCTAGTGAGGAAACAACCCAGGTCTGAGGAGTTCCTCCCACACACCCACAATGAGCCATACATGTTTTGCCTGGTTTGCCAGTTATCTAATAAACCCTGTTTATTAAAATATTTATAGCATCCTATATCCCACATGGTTTCTGAGCAGTATGCAGAATATATAAATTTAAATAATTTAAAAGTAAATTTCAAATAACAAGGGATTAACTTGGAGCTCAATAGAATCCATTCTGTGGTTTCACAACTGTCTGAGACCTGAGGCCTTAGACTTTGTATCTGGCACGCATTGCTTGGTTTCCCACAAGAATACTTCTCTACAGATTTGAACAGTGCTGCCTACCCAGATTCTGCTGTTCAAGCAGGTTGCCATGCGCACCTCCTGGTAGCCAAACAGGGTTGTTAAGCAGCCTTACACACAGCAGCCTGCTGATGCTTCGAAACTCAGGTTTCCAGCAGAGCTAGGATGTCGAAGGGAAGAGACATTGAACAGACTTCATGCTCAGGTCCAAATGACATGTGCCTCTTCTTTTGAATGGGCTAAGCCATAAGAGGGTTTAATTTGGCATGAACGGTTTTAATCTTTCCTCTACATGGTCTTAGTTATAGCAATCAGTATAGAAACTGAAGCCATTTCCGCACTACATTGTTATAGTATTATTATTCCACTTTCAACATCCTGCGGAATTCTGGGATTTCTAGTTTACTGAGGCCAAAGAGCTCTCTGGCTGGGAATGCTAAATGACCCTCCCTAAACTACAAATCCCAGGATTCCATAGGATGTTGAAAGTGGAATCATAGCGGTATAACAGTCTAGTGTGGAAATGGCTCTGGTCATAGTCCAGAGCTCAATTGCTACACCACATTGCCTAAGTTTATGATAGCAGCTATGAAGATAAAAGCCAATTTTATAAAAGCTGGTAAAAGTGATTTTAGCAATTGCAGCTTGCTAAATTTACAAGACAGAAAGCTAAAGTCCAACATTTTTCACACAATGGAAAAGAGTTGTGTAAACTAAATAATACATACACTAAATAATAAAGGTAGAATTAAAAGCATATTATGCAAGTTATCTTACCAGACTGCTCTGAACAGCTAAAGAAAAAAAAAAGTATAACATACCATAGAGTTCTTTACAGACTTGTAGAGAAGCTGCTCACTCCTAATTCCTTCAGAGATGTTCCTTTTAAAAGCTAAATTTGCTTTACAGAGATGAAGCAGTGAACACTTGAATGGGGTCAGTGCAGGTGCAGCTGTGGAGAGATGGAGATGAACCACTCATTCATCTGTCTTTGCGCATGGAAAGACTACATCAGATGGGCTTCCTGAGTGATGTCCAATCAGTCCTGTCACTGCTTTATGACTGTGATTTCTCCTGAAGCAACTGCTTCTCAAGAAGAAAAAAGAAAAACCTCAAGAACTGGACTGGCTGGCACCACCCTTTTTTTGTGCCTGCCACCTGTGTAAGAAGTTTCGCCTTAAATTTAAATTACTTGTTGTAAACATCACTTTGCCTAAGCAAATGCCTGACAGCAGATCATGTGGACAAGCTATATGCCACTCTGTCTGAACGACAAGTCTTGCAAGTTGTGCAAGCAAAGACATTCTGCTCTAAAGAAGGGCCCTAGGCAGACACCTGATGCTACAACTGACCAGGGGTAGGGTGCTGGTGGTTGTGGTTGTTGACTACAGTTATCCAAATCCCTTAGCTAGCATGGCCAAAAAAGTCAAGTTTCCAATGTTCTGACTCCATGAGGGAAGTTTAGCCCTAGGTGAACAAATTCCTGGAATTCTTTCAATCTGATTCAACTTCAGAACTGAAGCCTGTATGTGAGTAGCGAGTGCTATGGCCATTTCTGCACTACACTCTTATAGTGCGATTATTCTATTTTCAACATCCTATGGAATCCTGGGGTTTGCAGTTTCGGGAGGGGCCAGGTGACCCCTCCCGAAACTGCAAACCCCAGGATTCCATAGGATGTTGAAAATGGAATCATCGTGCTGTAAGAATGTAGTGCGGAAATGGCCAAAGTTCTGAAAGGTAATTTTTAAAAATAGTTTGTTCTGTTGTTCGTTGTTGTTGTTGTTGTTAGCTGCCATCAAATCAACTTTGACCTGTGATGATCCTATAAATGAGAGACCTCTGGTTCACCCTATCCTCAACCACCCTGCTCAGGTCTTGCAGATTCAGGTAACAGAGAAGCCTGGAAACTTGAGAATGATGGGACTTAGAGTAGCATAGAATAGTGTAAATGAATCAAGACCAGGGTCATTTCTGCACTAGACTGTTATAGTGCTTTGATTCCACATTCAACATTGTATGGAATCCTGGGGTTTGCAGTTCCAGGAGGGGTCGGCAAACCCCAGGATTCCATAGGATGTTGAATGTGGAATCAAAGCGCTATAACAGTCCAGTGCGGAAATGGCCCAGGTCTCTGCAGAGGTTCCCCCAATGCCCTTTGTTAATAACAAAGCAGGCTAGTAATCCAAAGGTGTCAGATATCAGCAGCTTGACCTGGGAGACATAGGGTCTTTCTGCACTACACTGTTATAGTGCTATTATTCCACTTTCAACATCCTGTGGAATTCTGGGGTTTGTTGAAGTCACAAAATCTATGGTTGGAATCCTGTTCGTAGCATAAACAGGCCTAATTAAAAGTTATCGCTGCGTATATATCCCAGTGTGGTGTAATGGTCTGGGCATTGGACTACAACTCCCCAATCAGCCATGGAAACTTCCTAGGCAACCTTGGGCAAGTCATACTCTCTCAGCCTCCCAGAGAAGGCAAAGGCAAAGGCAAACCCACTCTAAATAAATAATGTCAAGAAAAAAACCCATGATAGGTTCACTTTAGGGCTGCCATAAGTCAGAAATGACTTAAAGGCATACAACAATAATGTATTTGGGGGGTTGTGGAGGATACAGGAATTCAGTACGTCCACCTGCAATGAGTCCTTTCCTGTTTTTAATTCCCTGCCATTCTAGGGAGAGGTCCAATGTGCAACCATCTAGAAAAGCATAATTTGAACATCTCTATATGTTCCAACTGTCCTGATTTGGCAGGGACAGTCCTGGTTATTCCTACTTTGCAGCTGCTTTTAAAATGTCCTAGTTTCAGTCTCTTCCCACTTTCCGCCTTTGTCTTCAGGTTACTTCAATTGCTGAAAACTGAGATCAAAGTGCAGAAGTGGACTACACGCAGTTAACTCAGCAGGGAGTCTAGTGTGGGTGTTGTTCCTCATTAATAACATTCATTGTGTATGTATCCCAGTGTGGTATAATAGTCTGAGCATTGGACTACAGTGGAATAACACTGTGGATGTTGCTTGGTCCCCTGGTTTTCATCTGTGAAAGGTTGGAGGGCATGCATCTCTACCTCCCCCGCCCCATATTTCTGCTTAAGGCTCTGAACAAACCATTATCCTGCATCACACGGGCAGAATGTAAACCTCCACCAGATGGAGCAACTAGGCTTTCCCTTTTCCTCCACCACCTGCCTGTTGTTCAGGTTGCAGCACCCTTCCCATGGCCCTCCAGTGGCCAAGGGAAGACAGGAATGTATTGCCAAGTGAAGCTAGTTGCAGGAAGAAACAGCTATCCTCCTGGACTTCTCTAGGGTCTCTGGAGGTCCAGGAGGTAGATGCTGTCCTCCTGCAGCCACCTATAGAAATATAACTGTCTGGTTGCCCCATTGTCCTCTAACCACTGAGAGACCAAGGTGTGGAGGCACTCAAGGCCCAAAAACAGGTTGGTGCTGCAGAGATGGGGAGGACATGGAGCTTTACCTGATGGAGATTTAACATTCTGTCAGTATGCTCTGAGATGGTGGTCTGGACCTTTAGAGCCTTAAGCTAAAATATGGGAAGAAAATAGAGATGGTCAAAATAGGCTCCACCAGCCAACTGCTGTCACAGTTTCAGGCTGGACATAAGGCTCTTCCTAGGATTGCTGAGAAGATGAAACTTATAAACTCCGACCGATCCACTGAATTGTCTCTATCCTTTGGAGAAACGTCAACCAAATTGGAACTTCTCCAAAGGCCTTCATGTACATTAGGGATATAGTGCTCTGAATCTACAGATGGAACATAAACAAAGGGTGCCATATAGAACCAGACTGGTCACTTAACATAAGAACTGTGCCTAGAGTGTCTGTGCTTACATATTTAATGTGGGTGTGCAATCATTGGCTAAAGATAACATCTGGAAGAAAATGGAGTCAGGCCCATTGGAACCGGTTCTTCTACATCACGAAAAGAATGAGATGCATAATAAGCAAATTCATTTTTGCTATTCCATTCATAATTGATTTAGAGATGGGAGGAGGCCCTACTGTCAGTTTTACATAGTTATTACTGGTTTGGGCGGCTACTTCCGAAAACTCCCCTTTTTGGGATTGCAGCTCCCAGAATTCCCTAATTGGCATGGCCAAGAGTGACCCTCTGGGTCTTTTAACATTGGCTGTTATTCTCCTTTCTTCCAGCTTCAAGCTCCTCTTCTTCTTGTAATTGACCACAGCTTGCAAAATGATCCAGCCGTCAAAAAAAATGATTTGTCCAACTGCTTCTCTAACCTGATTAGGCTTTGTGTATCTTAAGTAACAAAACTGACTAGATTTTAACTAAGTAGGTCAAATGGAGGGAATGTCATAATGCTTGAAAGATTATATGCCTTTACTGTAAAAGCCATCGTTTCAGAGTAATATCTAATTGCGACAAATCATACTCCTAACCAGAAGATCTTATTCTAAAGAGGAGCTTGGAAAGGTGACTGTTTGGAACATGCTGGCTGGGAAATTCTGAGAACTGGATTCCAAAAAAGTAAGCCAAGCTCTCCTCTAAAGATCTCCTGCTAAGTGCTTCTATATAAGAAATCAGCTCCTTTCAGCTCCTCTCAGCATTAGAGAAATGTGGTTTTACTCTATGAATGGGGTCCACAGAAGAGGGATGGTGGTACTTCCCCCCCCCAATTTAACTCTGTGTCAGGTTCTGAATTTTCTCCTAACGTGGAAGGATATCATGAGGGCTCAGGAAATTAGCTGAAGGAGTTGGGAGAACAGGACTAAAACTGTACTGCAGTCTTCTTTTTCATCCCATTAAATTATGGGTGGGAATCACGTCATGCCTTATGTTGTAATGCAAATCCCAGAAGCACTACCAAGCAAAGCCTGTGGTAAGGAATGCTGGGAATAACAACCCAATGACATCTGGAAGGCCACCTGACTCCCCAATGAGATGCAGGTAATACATAATACAAGTTTGGAAAATAAATTTAAATATGTGTATTTGTGTATGCGTATGTGTGTGTTTGCGTTTCTGTGTGTGTGAGAGAGAGGGGGAGGGAGGGAGAGAGAGATATTTAATAACAAATAAACAGTACTTCTGACATTATTTTGTCTAGATCCCAGCAAGATGAAGTTATTCACTTAAAATATGCATATATTGGAGTGATTAACATTCAGTATTTGAATATATCAACAAAATGTTTCAGCTACTGCCTTCTTCAGCTACTCAAACTTTTGTTTTGAACAATCAGAAAGGGCAGAAGCCAAAATATTTTTCTAACAGACTTCTAATGTTCTGCTTGTTAAGCTTTGGGAATAAGGTCAATAGCAACCCCACAGATACAGATCTGCCTCAGGAATAGATTTCACACTACACTGTTATGGTGCTATTATTCCACTTTCAACATCCTGTGGAAATCTGGGGTTAATAGTTTACTGAGGCCAAAGAGCTCTCTGGCTGAGAATTCTAAATGCACCTCCATAAATTCCAAACCCCAGGATTCCACAGGATGTTGAAAGTGAAATAATAGCACTATAACAGTGTAGTGTGGAAAGGCCCTCAGAGTCCTGGGAAGGAGACTGACCTTCCTTTAAGGCATTCTGCAAGTTCCAGGTTCACCGTTGTGGCTGTTAGATTAAGACAGAACACTCCAGTGCAGGCCAAAATTCAAAGTTCTCTATGAAGGAACATTCCAAATAAAGCCAGATAAAGGATGTGTCAGTGTGAAAATGGAAAAAGCCAAAAATAAGAGCATAGAAGGATTTTTTTTTAAGTGTTGAGTTTGGAGGACTCTTCTTCAAACTTTTTGGACCTGTGGGCAGCTCTGAAACACTGAGAAACTGTCAGGGGCTCTACTGCTGTAGGGCTGCCACAAGGAATGGGGTTAGTCACAAACAACCAAATACCAAACCACATGTTTGTAGTGATGCACACTCAAGTTGACTGACTCGGACTCAAGTCAGGCCCTTTTCACACAGCATTTGCCATGCGAAAGAGGGACTGGAGCACCGCACGATTGCGAGGAGCGATCTGCACAACGCACTAACAATCACACGACATTCCAGAGGCCAGCAGGGGCCAATCACACACCTTTTCATTTTTGGCTTGAAGCCGAAAATTGTGCACGATCACGCATTGCTTCCAGACCCCGTGAGCACTTACCCGGTGTGCGGAGTCTCTGGAGCCAGGCCAGTCGCACTTCCTGCCCCAGCGCAGCCTAGGAAGGTCCCAGGCTGCACTGCAGAAGGAAGAGGAGGGGCGTTTGCACGAGCAGGAAGCTCGTGCGGAGCTGAAGAAACCTGGACGCAAGGGCCTCTCACAAGAGGTTGCTCGCACAAGCACCGCACCCCAGCGCCGAGAAAAAGTAGGATGCGGAAAGGGCCTCAGACTTCATTTGGCAAAAATTACACACTGACTTGACTTTTGCATATTTTTAGTGACTGACTTGCTGCACTTGGTTCAGCAACATAACACATTTGTCCAGAAACCTTAAAACTTACTGGCCACATGACAATCTGTCTCAAGCCCAAAGTGTGGACACATTTCTGAGAGGGAAGAGCAAATGGCTTAGGCAATGGGCTAGAGATGAGGTTGAGGTCTGCTCAGCAGCCTTTACATACAGGAGGAGCTTTCTAAAACTTTTCCTAAGAGTAGATGGCTAGACTTGTGCCCAGAGTGCAGGGTGCGTATCTCAGAGGGGAACAGAAACTGTGTTAGGCAATGGTTTTGAGGAGGAAGGATCTTTCCCCCTAAAGCTCTCAAAGTTTCAGTAACAGGGAATAAATAAGAAGGCTCTCATTCCCACTTCTGAAAAAGCCTCCAGCTGTGCAAATGGGACGTAAGAAGGATCCTAATTCCCACTTCCAAAGCTACAAATGGCAAAATCACAAAAGTAGAGGGCAGACTCTACTTAAATTGTTAAAACTGACTTTATTCAACTCTGCCCAGAAATTCTGGAATACAGGCTGGGGTACAAAGTTGGCTCCCAGATTTGAGACTTGACTTGAAAGTAGCTTTCAAGGACTTGAGACTCGACTTGAGACTTGAAGGTAGAGACTTGAGATTTGACTTGAAACTTGGAGTAAAAGACTTAAATACACCACTGCATATTTGATCTCACTAATTTCACTGTAAAATATAGGCAAACAAGTGAGATTCCAACACACATCACTCACTTAAGAAACTGAGTGCAAACCTGCCACCCTGCAATCCTGCACCCACTTACATGGGAGTAGGTTCTACTGAAATTAGTAAACCTATATTAACATTGCTGTGCATATTTTATCCACTCTTCTCTCTAGGGTAGCCAGACATACACACACCCAAAAAGGAGAACAAACATCTATCCAGTATTTTGGACTGTCACGCAGAAGGAACAAGCTCGGTTTGCTTAGATTTCCCTACTCACTTAGTCTGTCTTCTTTTCACATCAGTCCTTATTCTTTCCCCCTATCCCCCCCTCACACACACACTCACTCTCTCTCTCTCTCACACACACACACACACACACACACTTCTTCATTCCTTCTGATTTTATTATCTGGTGGAAGAAGCAAGGAAAGCAGTGATGGAAATCATGCAGGAGGCCTTTCCCACTACCCTGTTACTGCACTATGGTTCTGCTTTAAATAACCTTGATGCATCCTACAGAATTTTGGGGTTTGTAATCTAGTGAGGCGCTAGAATGCTCTAGGTAAGAATTCTAAATGCCCCACCCTAAAATGCAAATCCCAGGGCAGTTCAAGTGTTGAGTGCACTAGGTGAAACCAGACGTCATTGGACTAGAACTCCATCAGCTCCAGCCAGCATAGCCAACAATGAGGAGTGGTGGGAGCTGCAGTCCTAATGGGTGGATGACTCCCACCTCTGGGATAAGCATGGAAAGAAAGAGAAAGGGCCTTTCTGCCCTACGCTGCTATAACACTATTATTTTCAACCTTTCACTTTCAACCTCATGTGGAATTCTGGAGTTTGTAGTTTACTGAGGCCAAAGAACTCTCTGGCTGAGAATTCTAAATACCCCTCCTTAAACTGCAAACCCCAGGATTCAATAGGATGTTGAAAGTGGAATAATAGCACTATAACAGTGTAGTGTGGAAATGCCCAAATCAAAATGGTGGAGAAAGTGGAGGAAGAAGAAGGGGAAAGGAGAAAAGATGGACATGAAGACAGAGGGAAAGCTAAATGGATGCAGGAAAACAGATGAACAATTAAAAGGGGAGTGAGCAGGAAAAAAAATGGAAAGAGAAGTAAAGGAAGCAGAGGGTATGAAAGACCAAAGGAAAAGGAACAGCTGCTCTTCATAATCCCAGTATCCCCATTACCAATTTCCCCTTGGGCTGCTGTTTCCCAACTTCCTGTGGGGTTCATAGTTTGTAGACACACTAGTATGGTGGAGCTTAATTTGCTCAGTCTCTTCTCCTGACCACCACCACTTTGGTTTTACCAATCCAAAACTGCATTGTAACTAGAAAGGAAGGGGAAAAGATATGACCAGGAAAGGACCTTAAAGAAGAACGGGGCCCAGAGACGATGTCTTGAAATAGTTGGTCAGTCATTTGGTCAACTGACTTGTGGGGAAGGGAGCAGAGTGTCTGATGGGCACCATGGCAACCATGAGCATCTTGTTGGAGATCCTCCTATGTTTTAAATAATCTTTTAAATTGCACAGTTGCGGGGAGAGGGAAGTGCTCAGACTTCATTCTAACCAGTATGAGAAAATATGTGCTCAAACTCATAAGAAACATAGCAGATTTCAGCTTTGATTGAATAATGACAATCTTTGGGGAAATTTTGCCTTGAAACCATAAATGCTGTTTAATCTTGAGATACTCCCAGTTAACTTCATCATAACTGTATCCAGAAGGAATGGATGAATAGTAATCTTGGAAACCGGCATGGATGACGCAGTGTGCCAGAGTGGCTGTTGGAATGTTCCAGAATAAAGACATCTCTCTGGAAGGAATCAGATGAAAGAAGGCTGGAGTGCGTAAATCTGGAGTAGCTGAAAGACGAGGTTCCTGAGTTCACCCCACTATAAAAATGTTAACACAGTCTCGTTCAAAGTTCTCAGTTCTCCTTCCGAGATACTTTCTGTGAAGTCACAGAAAATGCAATCAAGCCCTGAGCAATGTAGTAGGTGGACATGATGAGGAAGCGGGAGTGAGGCAAAGAAGAGCAGAATTTATCAAGGCCGACAAACAGATCGGACACAGTGAACAATAGGCTGCCGACCGAAGTGCTCAGCTGACATTCTCGGCGAGAGAGAGCACGCCATACCATGATGCCAAGCAGGCCTGTATATACCATAGCAGCCCATACATAGAGGCCTTTTAGGCAAGGCAGCAGCAAGACGATGTAAGCCACAGTCATCAGCCCTGCAATGGTGACGAAGATGAGGGGCCGAAAGGGAGACAGGCCGAAAGCCAAGATGTAGGAGGTGTGACAGGCAGCGAAGGCAACTAGTCCTGCAAAAGATGGGGGCGAGACAAACAGATCAATAAATTATCTAGCTCAGAGGGGCCATCAGCTCTAGTGATGGCCATCTATAAGCAGGATATACATATTTAGAGCACTATATCCTGCCTTCAGCCAAAAAGGCCCCCAAATTGACTTACAAGTTCTTAATTTGATAATTCTCTGCCCTCAGGCTTACAATCTGAAAAAAAAAACATGTCACACAAAGCAAAGGGGAGTAGGGGAGGTGTCCAGCAGATGCTGGCTGCTCTTTCTCGCTCAGAGGCCACAGCAGTGGTAGTTGGTGTGGAGGGAAGATTGCTCACTAGCTGCTGGGACCAAGGCGTAATAGAGCTGTTCATGGCTGCTCTTCTCTCCCTCAGAGGCCACAGCAATGGTAGTCGGTGTGGAGGGAGGATTGCTCACTCAGTGGCAGAGTTTGGAGTGTGTGGAGGGGGAGCAGGAGGGTGGCGGGGCTAAGGCGTGTGGGGCGTGGCTACTGTGCACAGGGGCATGGCTGCAGTGCATGGAGGCATGGCCAGGGTGCACGGGGGCATGGCCAGGGTGCACGGGGGCATGGCTACAGGCTGGGATGCCCTAAAAACATTGCTGCCCAGGGCAAATCACCCCTTCCCGCCCCCACATCCCTACGTGACCGCACTCACTAGCTGCTGGGACCAGGGCATAATAGAGCTGTTTCTGGCTGCTCTTCTCTCCCTCAGAGGCTACAGTAGTGGCAGGTGATATCAATGGAGGGCCTCTCACCATGTATCATACAGACTTTCAAAACAGCTTCATTGGGCCCTGAGGGGAGAATCCCACTCCATGATGTGTTGTTTCACTCAACCCTAAAAACCGGAATGACATGGATAAAATATGGGAGGGACCTGAAAGGTCTCTGCCAGTATAAGAACCCACTGCCAAAGCCCTCCTGAGAAGTGGCTGTTTAACTTTTGTTTAAAAACCTCTTTGTTGCATTGTTACGTGATGTACACTCTATGAGCATTCTGCATTCCAGATTCAATTTAGCTGACTTATTTTGAAAGACCTTGTGGTGAGGTGTAGCAGAGCAGTGGTTCTTAACTTTTTGAGGGCTATGAACCCTTAAGAATTTGAGGGAAGCTAGAGATCCCCTCCTCAGAAAACAGACTTAGGCACAATTTTCAAAGTAACAGGAATGGTATTAAAGGAGGGGGGGAATCATTTTTGTACCTAGTTCATGGAGTCTTTGAAACCCATCTTTGGCCCCTAGGAGTTCATAGACCACAGCTGAAAAAACCCAGATAAAGAGAGTTGGATCGGGACTTGAAGTCCCTGCTGAACTATGACACTCGATAGGGTAGCCTTGGACCAATCTCTTTCTCTCAGCCTGGCCCACTTCATAGTGTTGTTATTAGGATAAAGTGGGAAGAGAGAGAAGAGCCATGCACTCTCCCCACTTGAGCTCAGAGAAGAAAAGGTGAGATAAAAATGTGACAGATAAATAGGCTCTAACAAAAGACCTGTTTCATCTTTTTATTTGGTCCGTGCGTTAATCCATCACCCAGGAGGTTTCAAGGAAATCTGTCCTGTCCACATCTCCCTTACATGTGCATTCAAGTCACATATTGATTTATGGTGATCTCATGAATTTCGAAGTTTTTTCTTAGGCAAACAATACTCAGAGGTGGTTTTGAGAGATCCTCTGAAATATAGCCTACAGCACCTGGAATTTGTTGATTGCCTCCCATTCAAGTACTAATCCAGGTAAATGCTGCTTAGCTTCCCACTTCAGACAGGATCTGGAGCCTTGAGGGTATTAAATCATCTCCGTTGGAGTGTATTATATTCCAAGTGTTCAAATCTTTCCACACTAGACAGCACCAGTGATATATGTGTTATTTGCTCCCTCATGTGGTAAGAGGAGATAATTTACTTGCCAGCACCAAGTAAAGACAGATCTGTAGAGTCTGGCCATTTCCGCACTAGCCTGTTATAGCGCTCTGATTCCACTTGCAACAGCCTATGGAATCCTGGGGTTTGCAGTTTCGGGAGAGGCCGGCTGGCCCCTTCCGAAACTGCAAACCCCAGGATTCCATAGGATGTTGAAAGTGGAATAATTGCACTATAACGGTGTAGTGCGGAGACTCTTCTATGTCTCTTTCAGGGCCCCTCAAGCCCCTTACCTGGAAGAAAATACTGAGGCCACACCAGGCAGGCATCTCCCACAGTTGAGAAAAGCAGGCCTTGGAAGAGTCTCCGGGCATAGGATGTCCAGGTTCCGGCACTGTAGGACTGGCTGGCCACAAAGAATGCCAAGGAGAAGGTCGGGAGGCACTTGACAACCGTGGCAAGGATGCTGGGTTCAGGGAGCCTGAGTGCGAAATAGATGATGTAGGAGATCACAAAAGGCAGCAGCTTAAATAGCAGGCTCCTTGTCTGAGAAAGGGACAGTGAAAGGGAGATAAAGAAAGAGAAGAATTAAAATTTAATCAATAAAGAGATAATTTATGACATTTTCTCCTCTTCTTTTCCTTGCTTTTTTATTTGTATCTTTGCTCCTGAATGCCCTCTGGGGAACAAGCACATTTTGACCATCTTCTGAGGCCTCCCCATGCCATTTTAGGCCCAGGAGAGGCTTTTTTTTTTTAACAACAGCAAGTGAGCTTAAGTCACTTCCAGTTCACTTCCTGTTTCAAAAAAAGGCCTATCTTGGGCCTAAAGTGGCCCAGGGTGGACCCACAACCATGGTTCAAATGCCCCCCAGAGTCTCTAGAGGTCATTTTGGGGTCAAAAAATTATGAAACATGCTGTAAAAATATTGTTTTAATTCTGGGGGACCCAGAGGTTTCCAAACATGGTAGAAAGCCCTCCACATCTCTTGGGGGGAACTTTGGAGCAAAAAAAATTGCAAGAAAAAAAAATTCAACACCCCTCCAGGAGGCCTTGGGGCCACAAAAATGGTGCTGGGGGCTACAGGCAGCCTGAAGGACTCTCTTTACCCAGCCCTACTTTACTGGCTGTGTAGAAGAGGGAATTTCATCAGGGGTTGCTTGTTACCTGGTTGCTTGACTAGCAACAACAGCTGAAATTCCCTCTTTGACACAACCATTAAAGGTGCTCCAGTTTTCGGTCTGGCAACTCCATGCACCAATATTCTTCAGGCTCTTAAAATGGAGCCTTCCAGTTGTGCCTTGCTAGTAGAAATCGTTTGGTCAAGATCATACCTGCTTTTAGCATAGCAGAAATATATATCAGAATGGTGATCCTGGACTCCACAGTTGTGCTTCCAAATGCTCAACTAAATGCCATGACCTTTGTTTAGCTCACCTGTTGTGCAACAGTGAAATAGCTCCCCACACCCTAAGTCAAAACTGCAAGAGTGCATGAGCTTGCACACACCCTCTGAGAAGGTGCAACTGTGTTTTTATGCTAACATAGTGGCCCAACAGGCTTCCAGCCACAGACTCTGAAATATCTCATACAGCGGACCCTCCTCTCATGCAGCCTCCGCACCCACAAATGCAAAGTTGCACAAAGCGCCACATCACATGGGCACATACATGTTGTGTCCATTGACTATAATGGGATGAAATGCTTCTTGTTTTTTGTTTTACACAGGGGGTCCCATAACAGAATACCTACACATATGGTGAGTGCACTGTATAACAATTTCCACCTTTGCCCCTCCTGAAACTGCAAACCCCAGGATTCCATAGGATGTTGCAAGTGGAATCATACCGCTGTAACAGTCTAGTGCAGAAATGGCCTCTATCTAGCTGTTGCCAGCCAGCTACTCTGTACAGCCCTGAGATGCATAGGCATTCTGGGAGCTTTAGTTCAACAAACAGATAATGGAGATTGGGCTCCACGTGCTTAAAGATGGTCTAGATTTATTCTTTAAAAAGCCCAACGTGTTTCAGCACGTATATAAACTGATTGGCCTTCTTCAGGGGCTATATTAAATAGATATAGGTAGATATATAGATATAGAGATAGATATAGGTATAGATCTCTTAAAACATTGGACATTAGAAGGAACCTGGAATTATCGTGATTTGAAAAAGGAAGGGTGGGCAAGAGGCTAATGTCGATTGTTCCTATTTAAACTGAAGTAACTCCTGGGTTTTCCATGAAGGAGGGCAACAAAGAAAAGAATGAAAAATTCAGGTATCTTACCTGAGGAAGAAATAAAGTTCCAGAAACAGGTGGTAGGATCCTAGCTCCCTTGGGGAAATGGGTTTCTATAGCAGGTTGACACAACTACCACAAAATCCTGTCGCCCTGTGTTTAAGTTTCCCACTCCCTCCACTATGAGTGATAACACACCAAAAAAAGATTCTTACATTAGCCGCCACCTTCCTCCTATACTGGGCATCTATCTCCAGGATATCCATGGTTTCTCCTGATGCCAGTAGCACTGCCGAGCTAAAAGCGGAAGAAGCCCATCATACGCAAAAGTGGACTTTCATCTTGTTGGCAGGGTACAAGGGGCCCTTTGATAAGAGGCCAATCAATACTCTGTCCCTGCTTGGTACCAGATTGTCAAGATGCACCTGTCTCTGACAGAGCGCTTAGACAGTCTGTGACATCCTGACCAAGCAGCTGTGCAATGATCCTTGATCCCTTTCACGTAGATGACACAAAGACAGGGGAGGGTACAGCTGCACTGCAGTAGATAGGGAAGGGCTGCTTACTTTGAACAACACCTCCCGGTCCAATTACCATATCTTAGGACCTAGTTCTGAGTCTCCAGTTTGTGTGAATCGTCTCCAGGCAGAAGATGAGGGCACAAAGTCTCCAGTTTTCTGGGCAACAGAAGGGTTGTGGGCAGATCTTCAACCCAGCTACTGAATTTCTTGTGCAACTTGCAAAGGCTCCCCAAAGGAAGTCTATGTATTTACTTAATTAGCTTCCCCCTTCTCTTCTTTTACTCTGGTGCCAGGGCTCACCTTCCACTCTGCTCTGCATCCACTTTATGATTAGAAGTAAGTTAATTTCATACAGTCTTTTTTTTTTTTTTGGCTGAAAACAATACTTTTATTCACACAGAGAAAGATCTACTTCTCTCTGAGACATCCTCAGTTCTCCCACAGTGGTGTGCAGGCCACGGACACGCAGGCCCCGGAAGTGGCACAGGCCCCGATGCACCCGGATCTGTTTCAGGCACTCCAAGTCCCCTCAGAGCTTGCTGTCCAGCCCGTTGGCCAAGACCTGGCTGAAATTCCCATCTTTGATATCCTTCTGCCTGTTGAGGAACCAGTCCCAGAAATGTTCCAGCACATCCTCTGAGTCCTCAACACCAAAATCGTTAGGCATTGGAAAATTGCTTTGCCATCACAGTCATCAAGGGCATGGGCTGGCATTCTGCCAACATAGTGCTGACGAGAACTGATATCGACCTGACTAAGCAGGCCAGTGAGCTCATAGAGGATGAAGTGGAGCTTGTCATCGATATCATGCAGAATCCCTGGTAGTACAACGTAAGTCTTTTTTAAAGTTTTGTCCAGTATGTTAGAACGTTCAAGTTTTCTTGGTATTCAGTAATAAATGATTTCCTGTCTATCTGTTTGTGTTTTATCCCTGTTTGACAGGGGGGCCCTAGAACCTGAAAAGAGCTCTTAAGGGGGCCATGGCCAACCCCCCCCCAAAAACAGTGAAAATGGCTGTTCTACACTATCATTAAAAGTACCAGAGCCCTGTCCCTTATATCACCTGGCAACCCTATGCAATAGATTAAAACAACTATGGTCCTTTCCACACCGGGCTATTAAAATGGCGCAGAGCGACCTCTGACAGAGGTCTTCTGCACCGTGGAGTGGACTGGGCCGGACTACTTTTCGTAGTTTCGCAGCTCAGTCCATTCCGGAGCAACCAGAACTGGTCGTGCAGCATGTTTAAAAACCTCTTTTAAGAGGTTTTTCAAAAGCACAGAGTGCGCGACCCCATATCACCGCACTCTGGTGCAGATTTGCAGGCGCGCACTAGTGCGTGCTTGCAGATCTGCCGGGGACAGGCTTTAGGCTGGCGAGCTTCTCCGGTTGGTGGAGAGCCTCCACCAACCTGAAGCCGCCATTTTGGATACTGGAGCAGTGCAGAGCGACGAGCTCACACTGCTCCTCATTCCGATGGACTTGATTGGACGGAGAAGAAATCTAGCGAGTCCCGTTTCTGCCCGATTCACGCCCTATGTGTGGAAAGGGCCTATGTCTTGGAATACTATCTTAAGACAGGTTTGCTATCCCAAACAACAAACACGCACAAACACCCACATTCTCTTATCTTTGCTGTGCAGGCACTTGCTCTTCTTCTTCTCTTGTTAGGATGATAAGATGTAAGGCACGGAAGGATCCTTTAGGTCACACAGAAAAAGGGAATGGAGGTATGGAATTGTGATTACAATAAAGAGGTGAAAAGCCAGCCCAGGCCAAATACTGTGTCTTGCACATAGTGAGAAAGAGAGAAAAGCAGCTCTGGTTTCCTCTGTGTCTATGCACAGCACCCAGTCATTCTGTAAAGCAGAACTTTCCAAACTTTTCATGTTGGTGACACACTTTTTCAACATGCATCATTTGGCAACACAGCAATTCAGTTTTACTAGCAAACCAGAGGTACCCAGAGGGGTATCTAGGGTGAGGAAAGGCACTCTCAATCTTGGCCTGCTGCCATTACCCTCACCAGCAAAGGCCCCTGCAAGAGCAACGGCGGAGAAAGGCAGCTCCCTCCCACTCAGTCCTTGCCAGCTGTCATCACTCTTGCCAGGGAAAGGTCCCAGTGAGAGCGATAGCAGGGAGGAAGACAGCCTCCTCCCAGCCGGTCCTTGCCTGCTGCCGTCACTCTTGCCAGGGAAAGGCCCCAGCGAGAGCAATGGCAGAAGGCCAGGCTTGGGGAGGAGGTCTTTCTCAGTTGGGAAGGCAACACACCAACACACTACAGGCAACACAGTAATGTGTCGAGACACACCATTTGGAAAGCCCTGCTACAAAGCTTCCTCTTTCCTTTCCTGCCTGTCTCTGTGTAAAAAGAAACTCAAAATGAGGGGAAAATTGGTAGATTGTTACAACCACCTTAGCACTGTGACATGACCCACCAAGCGGAGACCCACGTTGTACTGAACACTGTTCTCCAAGAAATGAGGACAATGCTGGATGAGACATCTCTAGTGCCATGCCTTGGAGGAGCAGAGCAGAGAGCATTGTAGAATGTGATTAGAAATAGGACACAGAAAATACATATTGCATGTCTCAGTCCTGAGTGAGAATATGATTCTCTCCACCCTGGAGTTCTCAGTGTTCTTGCTTCCATCTCTCAGTGAAGCATCGAAGAGAATGATTAATGATCAGAATGTTCCCCATTGCAAGGAAAAGAGGTGTGTGTGTGTGTGTGTATGTTTTTAAGTTATAATTTATTTAAAGCAGTATAAATGGGAGTCAGAAGTCAATTCTGCCTTGTGAGACAAGCAAGTGTTTGGACTTACCATGACAATTCTTCCTTTTTGGAATCTGGGTTGCTCAGCTCTTCCCATAAGAATTGGAAGGAAAGATAAAACTACAAAGCTCCAAGAGCAGTAAGGCTCCATCTCCTCTTCTACTCACAGGATGCTGTCTGTGTTGGAATTGACAAGATTTACAACTCTGGTTATTATGGGGTTAATTGGTGTTATAGAGGACCTACACCTGCTTTCTATTATTGGCAGCAGGTGTAAAGGCTCTGTAAGAGCAGCATTGTTTTAGTGGACACTTACTTCCACTTCTTGATTTGCTGTTGCTGCAGTTTGTTGTATCCTGCTTCACTGTGGTATTGTATTTTGATATATTTTGTATTTTAACTTGCCAAACCTGCTCAAGTTCTCTTTTAACTTTTGTACATTAAGAATTTATATGTTATGCTTATTTTTAACTAGAATATATAAAAGACCATATCTTTCTTAATTTGTCTTCTGAATTCCCTTTTTATTTACAACAGTCTGGAGTGCATAAACAAATAGTTTGTACCCAGTGGTTGATGAAAAACAAATTATCAAGCAAAATTGGCCTTGTTGTTAGGTCCTGTCTAATGTGCCACCCAAGGCAGTCAATTTGGGGTGCTATGATAGTGTTTCATTACAAAGCCTTTGATGACTTAATTCAGCAGCTTAGCAATAAGCACAGATGAAACTTTATATGACCTCACAGCATAATCTAAAACATTTCATTGATGAAAACCAGGACAGGTGTAGACATGCAACACTAAATTGTAATCAGGAAGAGCACAAAAGTTCAGAGAGCTGAAGCAGTTTGCTTTTCCTTGTGTATACAGGGAAGGGAAAGTTTCCTCTCCCTCTCTCCTCTGCAACATTAATTAAGTGCAAACTACTTTTGCACTTTGAGCTCAGTCCACACCAATGGATGTAAGTCAAGGACAAGAGAGAGAGTGGGAGGAGGAGAGACAAACTGGGACATGTTTAAAGGAACTGGAAAAGTAGGACAGCAGAAGATTAATTGGAACTGTTCCTTCTAAATCCAGACAGTTGGAGGGGATGTGTCTGTTCAACCAAATCTTAACAGTTCATTTGGGAGTGTTACGTACAGGATAGCTCCAGTCCCAGATATTCAGCTTAAAAGGTTGCAAAAGCTTTATTCTGGAGACTGTAGAGTAACAGCAACACATTTTGGCAATTGCCAAGAATTGAGAACTACTGGATTTTCATTACAAGCTGTAACATTACAAATTTGTGCAGGCAAACATCCTGTTTTGACAGCTGATTAAAATGACTTCTTTTCCAGGCTTTCATTCTGCCTATCAACTGCATAATCTTGAAGCTGGCTTGGTTCTCTCTTATCAAAGTTTGGTTAAAATAATATTGACCGATTCCCAGCACACTGTTTCTTACTCATTTCTATCACCCCCTCCTAGCCTGTGTTTCAAACATCAGAGCATGACATGCCATTATATCGTTAGAGCAGATTGAGAAAGAAAAATTACAAGTTCATAAACTGTGAGTTCTTGAGGAGCTGCTTGAGTAATCATGTGTATGTATATCGCTTAGCTAGATGCTTGTTCAGCATGTCTATTTAGGATGTTTTGTTCAGTGTTTGGGAACAGTCAGAAGAGCGTCATAAGGGGGTGGCAAATGATCAAGAAATGTCAAGCTGACAAATGTTGCAATTGTCTATGTAAAAGTATAAAACCTTAGAGAGATGAATGTTTGGGGCTTCTGGTATTTGGAAGAGATTCCACCAGAGCCCGGCCGACTGAATAAACTCTTGCTTTCCAATCTGAGCCTCTCCGGTTCCTGGAATTAGCCGGTACAATATGGCATCACGTTTCATGGCATTTCATGACATCTTCTTGCATGGCACGGAAGGCAAAGCCCACCTGACAGCAGGCTGCTAAACCGGAGCAATTACTAAACAGGTTTGCCAAGCAATTGTTATATCCAAAGGTCTGTTGGGGCTTTGAAACATAAGCTTCCACCAGAGTCTGAAAGTTAAGAAGAGATGCCAAACAGACTTCAGCTATATCTTTGGGTTGTACTGACATTAACCTCTGATTTTAAGTAGCTTGACTGATAATGTTTTGAACTGATAGTTATTTAATATTTTGCACTCTAATGTGCTTATATTTAGTGCAGTTTGTTATGAATGTTGGAAGGTATGTCATGGTATGAATGCCAAAGAATTGAGCAGAATCTCCTACCCTCAATGCCACAGACTCCTTTCTGAATTGACCCTGATATAAAGATGAAAACACTCACTTATTTCATTCTTCCACACCAGAATGCAAAATTTCAAAAGTAACCTCCTTACTCAGCAAGATTACAAGAGGGTTTTTTTGTGTGTGTGCAATTTTCAGTTATTCTTTTTTGGGTATGTGTGTGAAGGGAGGAGCTGGGCAAGCCCAATTGGTGCCAGCCAAACAGAGCTCAGGGAGTGCTGTGAAGGGAGACCTATAGGGGAGAAATGATACGAAACTGAGGCTTGTCTCTGACACAGAGCAGATAGGGAAAAGATGGTGTCTGTGTGTGAGCCTTCAGGTTGCCTGTGAACTTATGGCGACCCTATTAATTTCATAGATTTTTCTTAGGCAAGGAGTACTCAGGAGTGATTTTGCCAGTTCCTTCCTCTGAAATATGGCATTGCAGAGGGATGGGGGGGGGAATGATCTAGAGAGAGCAAACAGATTGCAGAGGAATAAGGGAAAGATGACACAGAAACAGGGAAAACTGTAATAGAGATAAGACAGTCAGCAGGTTTTGGGGAATAGGTTTTGGGGAAGTTGTGAATGATTAAACAGTTTGGTTCCTCTTAGGTTTTTTCTTAAAAGCTAAGAAGAGCAAAGATCCTCCATCTTGATAGGATGGGAGCGTAAAGGGACACAGTTTGGTGAACTGGTACCAGGACTGGGCCTGGCCCAAAACATTTTGCTGCTCAAGGAACATGTAGCATGCTTTCTCACTGTCCTGATTTAGTGAGAACAGTCCTGATTAATCATCACACTTTTTCAACTGCTTTTAAAATGTCCTAATTTTGATGTATAACAACACCACCACCATTTTGGGGGGGTTTTGTTTTGTTTTTCTGAGCAATTGAACAGAAGCCAGATGAACCCAGCATTAACTGAGGAACTTCTTATATGAGCCTCATATTCTCCCCTTTATGTCTTCCTGAATTCTGGGGACAATAAGAATTTCAAAGAAAAATTGTTGGCCATTTGTTGGTTGAGGGATTTTGCTACTGGCAGCTGTGGCTTCTATTTCAATGGAACGGTAAATCTGCTCCAGGTCTGCTTCTGAACTTTAAAGAACAACCCAAAGTGCTCAACCTTATCCCCAAAATAAGTGTGGCATCTTGGACAGGTCCTTGGAGTAAATCTGGAGTGAATTCAACGGACTGCTGATGTAAGAACCACCAGCAGGCACAAGATTTTCCGTGAATTGTGGCAAAGTTTTCAAGTTCTTAGAAGTCTCATTTCATTGTGTTCTATGTGAGCTGTAGATGGGAGTTGCTGTTTAGGGTGTAAATAACTTAAGAGGAAGGCAAAAGCAAACTCTCTCTGAACAAATCTTGTCAAGAAAATCCCATTATAGATTTGTCTCAGTGTCATCATCATGAGGCAGAAACAATTTGAATGACAAGAAAGAATAGCTTAGTAAATAATTTGAGAGTGGTTTCGATTAAGGCAAGGGAAGGCTTTCTTTTAAAAGAAACAGTGGGTTTAAGAGGCAAAGAGCTATTCTGTTGATTCTTAAAGAGTAGATTGATAATCCAGAGTAGACAAGAAGTATTGTAGGGTTTCAGTTGATTGAAACCACACCTCTGAAACCTCTTGCAATCTGACTGTGCCTTGAGAGGGCAACACTAGCCACAACTCATTGATCTTCTAGATCTGATGTGTCAGTTCCAAAAGAGCCTCCTCCAACCCAATGAGGTTGAGCTTTTGTTTATTGGCCCTCATCTAGTTCAATAATGATCTCAATCATCAGTCTGAGGTTTGATGAAAAAGAGAGATAGGGTTGGGTGTCACCGGTGCACTGGCAAGACAACATTCCAAATCCTTGGGTGGCCTCCTTTAGTAATTTCATGTGCATATTAGGCAGCACATGGGCCAAAATAGAGTTGTGTGACACTCCATGGCATAAGGGCTATAGGACAAAGCAATAGTTCTCCAGCTCCATCTTCCAGAAAATCTAGTCTGTTAAGCATGGCACTACTGAGGCAACATTCCCCCAACTCTTCTCCTCTCCCCAAATTGGTCTGGAAGGAAATTATGGTCAGCATCAAAAACTCCGAAGAGCTCCAGAAGAAGGAAGGGGACTGCACTTCATTAATTACCATACTAGTGACTGGGTACGCCAGGAGTTGGGAACTCTAGTCATCCAGATATTGTTAGATCTCCCACTAGTCCAGAGGATGTTGCCCAAGATGGTAATGATGGGAGCTGCAGTCAAACATCTGGAGGACCATACGTTCCACAACTTGGAGGATGCAGAAAAACCTGCTACACACATAAGAACCAAAGATATTCCAGAAAGACAGGTTTAACATTACAAGGTATCAAGACAAGACATACATTGGGGTGAGACCTCTTATTTCAATAGGTATAGGTAAGGATACTGGTGGTCTCAATCCCTAGTTGAGCCACTATAGCTGCTTTTCTCCCTCCCTCCAGTCTGAAGTGGAACATACTGGTTTCATCTCAAAAAGTTTCATTGTTGGCTTGACCTTCCCGCAACTGTCCCAATTTGGCAGGGACATACCAGGTCAATCCTGTGTCATCCCACTTTTTCAGATGCTGTTAGAATGGCCCAGTTTCTCTGTCTTCCTCCCACTTTACCTCTTTGATCTCAGATAACCTCAGTTGCTGCAATTATTTCAAAGTGCAGAGGTAGTTTGCAATCAGTCAACACAGCAGCACAGAGTTGAAAGGAGGTGGAATCTTGTTCTGCCCAGTAGACTTGGGCAAACTCAGATGCCCTCAACCAATCCTAGCTTGTCTGCTCTCCTCCTGTTTAATGACTGTTGACCATACATTCAGATGTTGCTTGGCCACACATGGCCTGGATTTCATCTGTGAAATATTGAATGGTAGGCAGTCTTCCTTAGAGTGGGTAAATCCAGCTGGGTTAGACAACACTTCCCATCATCCTCATGCAACAGGGCCATCTGGCATGCTGTGTGGAGTTGAAAGGGTTGTGGTCCTAACCATCTGGAGGATGCCACCGTCAAGTTGGCTGTCTGAACCAGTGAAGAGAGTCATTGGACATCATCTTTAAAAGCAAGGTAGGCTGCTGTGCTGGCACATGGAGGACAGGTTGAAAGATTCAAACCCCTAGAAAGCTTTGCTCAGAATTGAAAACCTTAGCACAGGGCTTTCCAAATGGTGTGCTGTGACACATTAGTGTATTGTCTAAAGTGTGTGTGTTGTGTACAATCTTGGAAATGTATGTTAATTATAAATCATATATTTTTAAAAGTATATGAAAGGTTTTCATAAGATGTTGTGTCCCCATACATTTTGTTATTACAATTTATATATGTGTCTGTATCTCTTATAAGGAGTTAGTTTAACCTCTGGTTTGCTAGTAAAACTAAACTACTGTGTCACGAAATGATGCATGTCTAAAAAGTGTGTCACCAACATGAAAAGTTTGGAAAGCTCTGCCCTAGCAGGTAAAAGATGAGGGAGAGAGACCTCCAGGACAAGCAAGAAAGAGGCTCAATATATGCTGCCACAGACACAGAATGTTGGAGGAACCAGCTGGGTTCAGATTTGTACCGATCTGAGGCCATTTCCGCATTAGACTGTTATAGTGTTATGATTCAACTTTCAACATCCTATAGAATTCCCCAGGATTCCATAGGATGTTGGAAGTGGAATGATAGCACTTTAACAATCTAGTGCGGAAATGGCCTGAGCGTTCGACTCTGCCTTTGATACTAATTTCATGACATTTGTGGGGAGCCCTGTAAAGTTAAGAGCTCTTTGGCAACATATGACAAACATTAATTTTGATACAGAATCTCATCTAAAATCAAAAAAATCAGAAGCAACATAGAAAAAGAAACAAATCCAAAATTAATATTAATCAAACTCAAAGGTTAGAAAATGAGGCTCAAATTGATCCCTTCATCACTGGATGATTTTTAAAAAGCCAATTTGGGAGGAGGAAAGAGGAGAGGATGTAGAAAGGTGATGAACCTTAAGTCACATGCTCTGCACGTACAGATCCTTGAGCTGATAATGTGGGAGGAGGTTGGGCAAAGGGGGAAATTAGGTCAGACAACATGGCTAGGTTCTTCATAGCTATTCCAAGGATAGATAGGAAGAGCCACTGTGCACAACAAAAATGTTGTATCTCCATTTTTGAACATATAAATCCCAGATTCCAGTTAAAACTGTTTCTATTCTTTTGCAAAACACATGCACCGAAGCTGTTGCACTGAAAGAATATTTCTCGTAAATCAAAGCTTTATCATGTATCAGAGGTATAAATGCTTTCAAGGTGTAGGTTTGTTGTTTCTGAATTCGTGTGTCTTTGTTTCTGACTTACAGCGACTCTAAGGCAACTCTATCACAGGGTTTTCTGGGGTTGAGAGCGTGTGGCACACACAAGGACACACTTCACCCAGTGGGTTTCCAGGGCTGAGCAAGGAATCAAACCCTGGTCTTCAGGACCAAAGTCCAGTGCTCCAACCACTACACTACGCTGGGTGTAGGTAGCATATAATAAACAAAGCAATTAGAGAATACCTGATTAGATTTGGAACAGAAATGTCCTTAAAGTTCTGTGTCCAAATATTTAATATGGGTGTGCATTTATTTCACAATGAAAGAAAACTGGAAGCAAGGTGGGGTAATGCCAAATGGAGTCACCTCTCTTTCATTATGAACAGAATGCTGTATGTAATGAGCAGCATCTTCTCAAATTTAGCAGAAAGAGATTAAATTAAAAGATGGAAGGGCTGCCCTAATGCACAACTAAAACTTTTAAGTGGGCACACCCACCTTTTTGTTCTATACATTTACATTACATTATTCTTCACTGGTTGAAAATGGTTTTTCTTTAGTTCTTTCCCCACCACAGAAGTCACAGTAGAGTTAGTAATTCTCATTATGCATGCGCTGGATGCCATATTGTTCCAGAAGGCTCTTCCCAACATGGTGACTTCCAACATGTTGGACTACAATACCCATTATGCAGGCTAACAGTTGGCTTGTCTGGGGATTATGGGAGAAACAGTCCAGCAACCACTGGGCTTTTAGATTTTTAAAAGGGTTAGTTGCTTGAGCCCTAAGGACTGTTTCATGGCATTTTTTTTTTAAACTTCTTTTAAAACATTATGTTCTGTTTCCATTTGTTTACTTGGTCCCTACAAAATAGTAACCCTTTGGGTTTCTTTACTACATTGATTGTGGCAAGTAAGAATAACGTTGAAGTTGTATCTGTACCTCATCATGTTTTGAGTAGACTTAATGTGAACAACTGAAGTCCTATTTTTTCCACAAGTCTACATAAATGACTAAAGAGACATGAAACTGCATAATTTAAACAATCAATCAATATAGAGTCCTAAACAGAAAGGATGGGGTATTCTTAGATTAAAACATTTACTTCATTAAAGATCTGTATTCTGTACTGTGTACTTCAATTTTTAAGAAATCTCGAGTACTATTATGATTCCTGTCAGCTTAGGCAACATCTTCATAGACAAAATAGACACCAGCATGTTTCTACAGAATTGGCTTGTCCTTTTGATGCCTCATTATCTGGTGATTCGTTTTTTCAGCATCTCCAAATTAAGGACAAGTTCCATTAATTTGATAGGGATTCTGCTCTTTCATCAGTTCTTGCCTCTGGAAGCTCGCTTGGGACTGCTCACATGTGCGTACTGCTTGCAAAGTGAGCTGAAGGGGGCAACAAGGCACCAAGCAGTGCCTTGGTAGAAGTGCATATGCAATCAGTCCCAAGTGAGCCTCTGGAAGTCCTTCATGCTCTCTACAATACATGGCTTCTGCTTTTCAACTGATTCTGTTTTCTGACAGTGCCCAGGTGAAGCCTGTACTGGACCTTGTCAAGATTTTGGTTTTAATATCAGGGATGGGAACTGTCTGCCTCTCCAAAAGTTGTAGGACTGCAACTGCCAGGCACCCTGGGCTGCATAGTTAATAGTGAGGAATACTGTAAGCTGCAACTCAACATAATCTGATCCCACTCCTGCTTTTCAGGAAAAACAAACTGTTGCAACCTCTCCTAACTTGGGTGTTTTTCCTCTTTCTTATGGTTCAAAATATTTTGGCTTGCTTCTGCAAGACTTACCTGACCTGGTGGTTTCCTTTCACATATGCACACTGTTAGTTTTGGATACAAAGTTTGTTGAAACATGTTGAACTGCTCTTTTTTGTGGTGTAGACAACTACCGCTGTTATTTCTGCCTCTAGTGGCAAATTTTCTGTTCAAGAAGAAACACACATCTGCCTCATTAACTGAGGCATATCTGTACTAGAAGCTTTCACTCAGGAGTCTGAAATGGCCCATGATGCCATTATAAGAATGGCACAGTCTCTTTCTGCAACTTATGCAGAAGAGGCCCAAGGACAACAATGAACCATAAAATCTGACAAAAGATAGTGGGAAGGCAGTACCCAAGAATCATTGTGCAGGAAAAAAAAACCTAGAGAATTGATAATGGCCATAGAATCTCTTTATTCAAACAGAACACACACATACGCACACACAGGGAAAAAGAAAAAAAAAATAACCAACATGGCATGACGCAGACAACGCGAAAGGCCACTTTTGTCCTTTGTTGTTTAAGAGCTTCAAGAAATATTGCCACTTATATTTGGGGGTGGGTGGAAGACACAGGAGAGGGTACAAGTCTACTGATAACCAGAAAATAAAGAGGCAAGGTGGGAGGGATGCTTAGTGCTTATGTGAGGGAAATATTCCTCACCACAACTTCTCATCCTACCACCACTGATTTTCAAAGACTGAACTCCACAAAACCTGGAGTTAAATCTTGCTCCTTCCTTCTTTCTCATACCAATGGTGACAGGTACTGGGCTTCCTTACTCTCCAAATTTCAAGGAATTCTCAAGTGAGCTTTTCCAATACTCTTGTCCCAATTCTGTATTCAGAGACAAGGATCAGGCAGTGATTCCGTGTCATCATTGTTTTTAAATGCAAGAAAAGGAGCTACCAGAAAGCCCAAAACACATAAACAGTTTGCAGCATGAGGTCAGAAGAAAAAGAAAAGGCCGTGGGGCCTTTACTGGAGAATTTAATTTCTAGGAGCCCTGTGAGAGGCGTAGGATCTGTAGCAAACACAGGAGGGTTGGAATGAGATTTCCTTGTTCCTCAAGAGAGGGTATCATGGGATCTCTTTGGAGCAAGTATTACAGAAAAGGGAGATTTCCTGTAACTTGCAAACTTGAGAAGTGCAGTTTGGGCCTTGCCTAGCATCTAGGGCATGGAGCAAGAACTCCCCAGAGGAGAAAGGAGAGTTTGGTTTTCATTAAATCCTCCCAAAGAACATCCACCAAACAGATTCAGGGATCAATGGGTGAGGGGAAGAAAAGGGGTCATTGTTAGGTTGTATTTCTGGGATATACTACTGACATGAACAAGCAATCCCTCCTTTCTCCAACACCACACCCCAAAGATGAAAGGCTTCCCTGTTTCTGATGTCCCTTAAGGGGAAAGAAGCTGGTTTTTGAATAATGCTGCTGTACGAAGAACAGCATAAGCAAGCAGGGCAAATTCTAGCTGCCAAAAAAATGTCATTCTGCTGAAATGTAACTGATGTTACCAAAGCTGAAGAATATCAGCTTGCCCTGGTGCAGCAGAGATACAGAATTTCAGAACTCTCCACTACTTCTGTAAGAAATTGGGGGACTCTTCTAAATTAGTGATACATTTTTGGGGGTTTAGGGCCATTTTCAAGATCAACTGGCAACTAGAACATTTGCAGAAAAAAATTATGGTCTCTTCCAACAAACTGTCAATGTCGGAAAAGAAAATGTGAAAACAAGCTATTGTGCTTCTCTCCACTTCTACCCCAATGCAGCGGATGCATAGATCTGTGGGAAAAAGTAGACTTACTGAGCCCTTTCACAGGTAACCAAAACAATCAATGGAGGGAGAGGGGGAATGGATGGACAAGCAGAAGTTGCTGGAACAAAAATGGGATGAAATTAAGCTTAAGTCCTAATGAGTTAGTGAATGCTGGGGTGAAAGGGAGAATCAAAATGACAACAACTTTAGAAAGGTTGATTCAGATTTCACACCGGCGTACATACAAAGCACTCCTTTAAAAAAAAAAAAAGGATCCCACTGAGCGGACTGTACAACTTAGGAAGTTACTGTCTTGGACTACAATGTCCATGATCAACCAATCAGCCTGGCTGGTGGATTCTGAGGGCTAAATTCCAACAAAGTAAACTTCCCAAGCTCTTGGCTGAAATCCACCAAGTGAGGGGGAAGCTCCAGGGATGGGGAGAAGCAACTGTTTTCATCCAGCAACCTAGAAAGGCTTCCTCTGCTTTGCTCTCCCAGCCCCCATTGCTCTCTTAGAGCTTCACAGAGTCATGGGGACTGAGTGTGCACACAGAAATTTGGGAAAGGGAATTTCACACGAGCCCTGCATCTATCAGACAATCCTCAAATCCTTTGCTTCTCTCTTAACCCTTGCAGCTTGAGGTAGCAGTCCTCACTGAAGCACATTATCAACATCTGAAGCAAAGCCCCATCTTTCTTACCCTGTGCAATGCTTCTGGTTAATACCACCTGCCTCCCCTGTGGACAACTTTGGGAAGCAGATGATGCAAGGGAAGGGATGTGGGAGATTTGTGCTTGCAGGTGGGGCACTCGATGGTTGAAAGATAGAGGGATATGTTGCTTGATGGTTTTCTCCCTGCCCCACTCACTGATATCCCATCAAAAGATTTCTGGTACAATTCAAGCATCAATTTTAATTGCATCAAAACAGACAGGTTTGCTCAGTGCAGCAGCAGTTTGGGGGACATCGGGAAATTGGCATTGTGCCACAGGAGGGAGAGAGGGAGAGCGAGAAAGAG
Organism: Ctenosaura bakeri; assembly: GCA_948474755.1. Classification (NCBI taxonomy): domain Eukaryota; kingdom Metazoa; phylum Chordata; class Lepidosauria; order Squamata; family Iguanidae; genus Ctenosaura; species Ctenosaura bakeri. Next base: position 325,459 of record CAOLHI010001750.1, read on the forward strand.
AAAGACTCTGACTGAGAATGCCCCTCCCCTCCCCAGGGGAGTGTGTTTCTGGGGTTCACCGACTAAAATGCCACAAGGAGGAAGATGCTTTTGCCCTCGTACACACATCCGTTTGTTTCTCAGGTGCTTGTTGGTACCAGGTCCTGATTTCTTCAGTAATTGCTTGGGGTGGGATAGGGAGAGAGGCTGGGCCTTTCATCACCCCTTGGTGCTTTCTCTTCATGCCCCCCATTTGCCCACAGGGATGAAGGCACCGGAAGGACTGGGGACAGTCCCTGGTAAAATGGACTTGATTGAGCAAGCAGCCGTGGTCCTTCCCCAGTGACGAGACCCACTGAACAGCTTTATCTGGGGAACGAGAAGAAAAGAAAACATTACATGCTATACAAGGTGTAGACAAAATAAGGTAATGAAGGGATATGGATATGCCACATTCATAAAAGAAAGACTGGTATGTAATCTGTGAGTTCTGGACCACAGCGTTGAACTTAGAAACCCCAAAGGTTTATTAAAAATTCAAAATATGTTTCTGGTCCTCATGGCTGCAAAGGCAATTTCTATCACCACAGCATCTTTGTAAAGGAGATGCAACCATGCTTGGAAGAAGGAAAAGGAATATGGGCTGGCAATCAACAGGAAGGAAGAGATGATCAGGACTGTGCACACACTCACAAAAATTAATATACACTACAAAAACTAACTAATGTATGAAGAATGTGTTTAATGAACATATATGAAAGGCTTCAGTTGTGTGAGCAGGTTGCAAAAAGAATACAGTCCACATTTTCTGCGTAAGGGTATACTGTTTCAATTAGAAAAAGGTGAGAGGAAAAGCACTACTGAAGACATGAAAGGCTCATCCTTTCCACTTTTAAGAATTTACCAGACACAAGATACACATTTTCCAGCTGCCTAAAACAGTTGTGGGAATCATGTGGCCTGCCTGATGCTGTTAGATGACATCTCCCAGCATTATACACTATTAGGTATCCTGGCTAGAGGTGCAACAATGTGCTGCTCAGCATCTGGAGAACCACACAATTCCCATCCTTGACCAAAAAGGGCTAGAAACATTGGTCTTAAAAACATGTTAAGAAAACAAAATGCTGAGTACTGTGTTCCCCAATGCAAGAAGTTTTTATGCCCTAAGAACCATGTGAAATTTCTTCCTAGCCACCCTCCCTTGTAATGAGAAGGCAGACATCTCCAACAACACCTATCATGCTGTGTTCTTCCTCTCCTTTACTCACTCCTAACACCTTACCTGGCTGTCGATTGCTGCTGCTGTTCTGTCTGTGAGGAGCTGTGCTCAGGCTGTAGAGTCTCTGTCGTCCCCTGAAGTGGTTGGGCGGAATCAGAGGTAGATGGGGAAGGTTCTACTGTGCTATTGAGGAAGGTGGAGATAACACATGCAAGTGGTTATAAAGCAGGAATAACAATGTTTCCCAACTTATAATACACAAATATTAGAAATAGTCAGCCCTCCACATTTACTATGGTTGTGGGCACAGAATCCTCACAAAAGTGGGAAAATTGCAGATATTTAAATATGTGGGAATGTCTATGGGAAATGGGCTGAGGTATGGTGGGGGAAAACAGATACCTAGGGTTGAATCTAGGTCAGGAAAAGGAGAGGGAAACGGGTGGGTTGTCATGGTGGCCCTATACTTTCTCTCTCAACCATCTCCTTCATTGGGGGTGCAGAAGCATTGGGAGAGGGTTTGTAGTGCTGAGAAACTGGGCTGCAAGGGGTTCATAGCTGACCAGGCAGCTGCTGGTGTACGAAGAGGAGGATCAGAGGCAGGTTTTTAAAGGGCTGCTCAGCCTGACTGGAGCCACAATGAGGGAACATTCCCCTGGCAAAGAAACGCCTGAAGAGGAAGGGCAGGGGTTGGAGAAAGTCACAAACAATCAAAACCATGAAAGTCAAACCTACCAATGTGGAGGGCTGACTATACACAGTGGACATCTGATACTTCACTATTTCTCTCATATTCAATCACTTTATATAGTACTAGCAAGGGACTCATTATTCTAAAAGGCTACGTTTCTCCCATACAGATGCATGGCTCCTGATGACTACTCTGGAAGAGAGTAAAGGACATGCTTGAAATACTAGCAGTCCCTTAAGAGAAATTCTCCTTTGCATCAGTTTTTAAGGTCTATAACCTTTTAAATATCCCCTAGATGATTTTAAGCCCCTTTTCAGACTGAACTCTCAAAAACATGTACACTTTAATGTCATGATTACAGGTAATGAAATAAAACCCTCCCCCTAGTTAAGAAGCACCACTTAACCTCTTGTCCTGGTGGGAACTATAATCCAGCACATCAGAAGAGTGCTATAAAGAATTTTCAGTATGTTGAATTTAGTCCAAAAACAACAATCAGTAACTAATGGAATTAAAAAAGACCAAGACCAACATTCTTCCCTACTAATATTAACCTCGCTGCCACATTTTGGATTTGTGTCTGCAGCCTTACAGATCTTTCTCATCCACAGGTAACTTGTGGTGATAACCTTCTTCTACCACAGGGCATGAGAAGCCCCCGAAAATGTGCCAGAATAGATGGTGTTTTATTCATCTCTGTGTATGTCTTTAAGTTAGCCAAACAACATTTTTACCTTGTAAACTGCTTTAATAAAGCTTTACCAAAAAAGGTGGCATAAAAATCTTTTAAAGGAATGAAATCACAGTCATTAAAATCTGACAGCATATACACTAAAGCCTCCAATTTACTGGAGATTAAGCATGCAGGACCATTAGGAAAGTGGCAAAAAGGCAAACTAAAAATCATAAATGCTATTTTTTTTTAACCTGAGAACACTTCTCTAGGAATCTCTTGGTCCTCCAGCTTGATTCTATGGTGAACTTCTAGTGGAAGTGGGCCAATGAGTCATGCTGGGGGATACAGCAATGCCTACAGAAGTGTTCTCTCTAGGAATCTCTAGGTCTTCCAGCACAACTCTGTGGGTTCACTTCTGACAGAAGTTCATGATAGAATAAGTGAATGCAAGCAGGAAAACACATATCAATACTTTGTTATTTTTCTCAGATTCCTGTCTATTACTGAAGGAGTTTGCCAACATTTAATGTGCTTATTGGGTACCCATTGCTTACCAACGCTTCAAAATTAAAACCAGCCAGCTGCATTACAGATCATATCTTATCATCTTACCTGGCTACCGTTCTCATAATGGAGGGATTTGATAGATCATTTTCTCCAGGTGGGCCTGTATCAGGGGTAGGAAGATCCTGTGGAACACTAGAAGGTGCTGCAGGAGACAGAAGAAAAGACAAAACAATCACAAATGCATACACAAAAAAAGATAAAAATCTATGTGTGGTGGTGGGGGCATGTTACGCACACAAGCAGGAAATGGTTGTGGAGGTGTTACACACATCAACAGGCAACCATAACTTATTTAACTATCACAAAATATCATATCCTCAGCCTGCAGTTTTTTTCAATCTTCCTTCCCATTCACAGAAACTAGACAAACAGTAAGATGCAGTAAGCACGTTGTTGGCAGGCTGCTGGGCTAATAGAGCTTGTAACAGTGCATATAGTATTATGATACCATGTGATGTTCCCTTTAAGAAGTTTATTCCTCATGCCAACCAGCATGGAGAGCTGGCAGCTTTGGATGAGATGCACAGAAGACACGACAGGAGGAGAAGTCTGGGCAAATCAAACCTAGTGAATTCTAGTTTTATTGGGCCATGCTCATATGGTAATGCTGAGAAATATGACTAATTACACAATATTAAAAATAGCATCTCACAATAAGAAGGGTACTCAGTTATCGCCCGGGATAACAATTAAAAGCACATCAAGCTAAAGAGCTGCATGGCCCAAAGGTAATATATCCATTTCTACACACAACTCTTGAGCAAAGAGAAGGATCATAACATTCAGAAAAAGATAAAAGAGCTGGATGATAACTATATGTCAGTCTGTGCATTAATTCAAGAAACTGCTATTAGTTCAGTTTGTAAAAAGAAAAAAAGGAAAGGACAGAACAGGACAGGGGGAAAATGTGAACCAAACCAATTTTTCCCATTGCTTGACTATGCCATGTCACCACTAAGGTTTTTAATTCAGATCACAACTAGCACTGTGAACAGAATGGATGAAAAAGCATACAAACCAAATGTCTCTCCTATCCCTGAAAATACAGTAAAAATTACAAAGCAGAGAGAAACCAAAAAAATCTGGTCAGCTTCACAGAACTTATTACTTGACCTTTGTAACAGGAAAGGCGAACAATGCAAGAAACATTGGCAAATGCTAAGGATTACAGACAAGTGGTGTTGGAGAAGAAATTGGTGGCTTCTCCTGGATGCAGGCATACTGTTTCAGAAGAAGTAGATCAGTGCTCACCTCCTGCTGGGGAAAGATTGCTCTGCGTCACTTCCTGAGCAGGAACAGCAGGGGAGGCGGAGCCTTTAAGTGCTTTGGAGGGACTAGAGACAAAGATATAAAATAATGGGGGGGAACAACGGTCAATAACAGAGCTCCTTCCTTGCTGCACTAAACTCATTCATCCATGTCTGTACCGGTTCAAATGCTCATTCAATAGTTCATTATCTCCTCAACTCCACCTTCCAGTTCCTCTACCAAATATTCTTTTGCTCTGGACACAGAAGATCTTAAAACAGGATAAGAATTGGAAGGCCTTACCTCTCTTGTGTTGAGGGCTCTGTAAATGAAGCCCAGTTCTCATCTATGGTGGTGTGGGAGGCGTCTGAGCTGGACTGGTCCCACACTGCTGCTCCTGTATCAGCTGTTAAAGATTGTGAGGATGCCACAGATACTGATGAAGGATCAGAGGGACCATCTTCCCAGCTGCGATCTAAGTAATAACAGATTTGCACAGGAGTTAAGATCTAAGGGCTACAATCTACAAGTAAGCCCCTGGTGGTCAAGGATAAGTCATTACACATCTCCCTATCCCTGGGAAGAGAACCTCTTGTGCTTACACTTAGTTAACCCACATAGAGTCTGGCAAAAATACCATCCTTCATGTCAAGATTGTTCCACACTCACAACCACCTTCACCACAACTGATCTGGCTGGGTTGGGTTGGGCTGTTCAGAAGTATACCCAAGCCAATAAACTGGCAACATTTCACCATATACCAATCTCTCTCATCCATCCATCCATCCACCCACCCACCCATCCATCCAAGTGCTTCACCTTCTAACGTCTCCAGCTCTGTTTGTTCACCACAACCATTGCTGACATGGATGGCACCTCCATCTCCCCCGCCAGGATCTTCTTCGCCCCCTTCTCCCTCTTCTGAGTCTTCACTGTCCTCACTATCTGTACTGCCAAGACTTCTGCAAAGGGGATGGGGAGGGGAGAAGAGAGAAAAGCATGGAGATATTCATATGAACAGCAAGCCCCTTATCTTCAGTGTTGGTTCAAGTTAATGGGCAAATGCTCCTTCCATAGGAGCCTGGCTCACCAAAATGCATGAAGCTGCCTTTTAGCAAGTCAGACCATTGGTCTATTTAACTCAGTACTGCCACCTTTGACATGAAATTGTTGTCCAAGATGTCAGATAATGTTCTCAAGACTTTTTGCCTGAGGCCTTTCTCCAAGAGATGCTGGGGATTTCTTGCTGGGGTGAGGCCTTCCACATGCAAATCAGAGGCTATTATTCAAGCAACAGTGGAGACTGTGACTGAAGTACAGCCTATAAGAAGAGATGGGCATGAAAAAGAGATACCCACTGCTGTAAGGGAAGACAGAACTGAGTAGGAACAGAAGGCAATTTGATGAGATAAAATAATACTGTTCTTTTAGAAAAAAATTGTCATGAAATCTTGCAGTATGGGATCATTAACTTTCTGGCACTCACAGGATTGATCAGAAAGAATTCCAAGGCTTGTGCCTTGAGAGAACAAGACATGTACCAATGGAAGATGAAGTATCCTATTTAGGAAACTGGTTCCCACCAAGTAAAAGAGATGAGACAGAGTCCTCACAATGGTTTAAAAACAAAACAAAACATGTGAGCAACTGAAACAATCTTAAATTCAATGAAAAAATTCTGAAGTAGACAGTGAAAAAAAGGACAGAGACTTTTAGAAGCTGTATATTAAACTATACAGGCTAGTAAGGGGAAGAAAACTGGGCCACTGGGCCCCTTAAAAGGAAATCTAACAGGTGGCCACAAAATGGAGAGAATTTACAAAGAAGCAAAGACCTGATAAGAAATGGGTCAAAATTAAACTTAAAGACTGTGCTTGTTTGTTTACAATATAAAGACAGATACTGTACACTGATACATCACAGACTTGAATTTGATTCCTACTAATAATAGTGCTATACATTATGAAGCAATTCAAGTTATGCTGAGCATTTTACAAAACTAATTAATTCCTGCTGTGATTCAGCTGTTTTGGCCATTCTTGGGGGGCGGGGGCAGAAGAGAGATGCAAAAAGAAGCAAGATAGCTCATTCCAGTGGACCCAGGAACTATGCTCTTCCACAGAGGGCTCCTTGGACTCATGAGTGCCATAATGCCTTGACATATTGTTGTGTTTATTGCTGGGCATGAACCAGAAAACTACCTTCCTGCTTAAACTAGCTAAAAACTAAAAGGGAGGGGGAACAGAAGCTGTAAGGAATGGCTCTGCAGAAAGGATGGCTTGGGGGCAGTTTGCTTACTAGATGGAGGAAAGATATTAAATTGGTGGCCCTCTTTCTCTACAGTCTAAGGATTCCCTCTTCCTTTGGAACAAAGAGAACTGTCACATGCTTCTATCTAAAGAGGCAAGACAAAAAGGGGAAGAGAAGGAACAGCACACCAGCAACAAAGACGAACCAAGGGTTGTATTAACTACACAGGAGACAATGAGATGCCAAAAGTCATTTTTATAAAAATCTGCTATTAAATGCAAGAGATCCAAGTGTGCTATAGTAATTATCATGCTGGACTGGGATTTGGGAAGTCCAGGCTGAAATTGCTACTAAATCATGAAATCCACTGGGTGACGCTGAATCTCTCCCTTTCTCAGCCAAATCCATCCTATATGGTTGCTGTAAAAATGAAATGAGAAGGACGGTGATGAATACCATCCTGGGAAAGGTAGTATACAAATATAACGAACAAATATGCACTATTTCAAGTTGAGGGAAAGAAAGGAAAAAGAAAGATATTTATGTTTCTGAAAAGAAGGAGACTCTAAACTATGTGAAAGAAGCAGCAGAAAAAACCTGACATGCTCCTGGCAAACAGAGTCCTTGACTCAAAGTCTGTTTGATGGAACCAAGAAGCACTTTCAGGCCTAGAAGATGACATGCTCCCTCACCTGACGGCTGTGGGTTGGACCAAGCCAGAAGAGACTGTAGCTTCCTTTTCTTGCCAGATATCTTCCCCATCAGAACCATCAGCCTCTTCATCATCATCAAACTGCTGGATTCTCTCCTTGTAGCAGATATCAAAAAGGTTGGAGTTGGGCTATGGGAAGAATGGAGGAGAAAGGTAGTTGAAGTGGCAGCAAGTTCAGAGGCAAGGGAGGGAAAGGGAGCTCTGGAGGAACGGCACTTACACTGTCATCATCCGCATTCAAGGAGAAGGTGATGTTGGCTGTCTTGTCAAAGGGGGCACTGAAACAAAGGAAGGAGATGAAAGCTGGAAGACATGACTGGAACCACACATGGGACAGCAGCAAGGTCTAGTTTGGAAAAAAAGGATCCATATAGCCTGTTGGGGTGGGGTTTTGGAAGGTCTGGACTTAATAATAAATTACTTCACTCTTACATAGCATCGGAGAGAAAGCATTCAAAGCACTTCCCAAAAAATAACCGCCAATTATATCATATCCCCACTATAGATGGGGAAAGGACAAGACAGAAACAGCTGCTAGTCTAAGGCTCCACAGCAGATGAGTTCATGGGGAGAGAGATGCCTTTCTAGATTGTGCTCTGTCTTAGCTACAATGCTATATTTCCTTTTACAATGCAAAAAACTCATGCTCCTCCCTACACTGGCATTTAACAGATCAGCACCTCATTCAAGCCAGGATCCCCCTAGTTTCCATATGCTTTACTATAAAGCCCTTCCCCAAGGAAATAAACGCTGCAGATCCCTTCCCTTTTCTCAGCAAGGAATCAAACATCCACCAGGACAGGACTGTGTCAGTGGTGAGCCCACCATTTATGCAAACCATTCACCTCAGAGTGGCTCCATTCATTTTGGTTTAAAAAACGCTCCTTAATATATTTGTACAGTTGGTCCCTCATATTTGCAGGTTTCATTCTCACAGATCTGATTATTTGTGAGTTTCTCTAACCCCTGCCCCTGCCACCTTAAGTGCTTCTTTTCTGGGGGAAACTAGCTACAATCAGGCTGTGCAGCCCTTTAAAAAACCAGTCTCTGCAGGTTTTCTTCCTTCTCTACCAGCCACTGCCTGGTCAGCTAAGCATGGCTCACAGTCTGATTTCTCAGCTCCACAAATCCTTTCCTGATGCCCCCCACACACTCAAGGAAGGGGATGAGCAAGAAACAGGAAGTAGAGGGTCACCATACTGACCCACCCCCTTTCCCTCTCCTTTCCTTGACCTGGTTTGGACCCCGGGTCCTCTCCCCACCATGCTTCAGCCCCCTTCTCACATACAAACAAAGAGACATTTTGATATTTGTGATCCCCCCATTTTTGCAGGGGTCCTGTGCCTCTAACCCTAGCAAATATGGAGGGACAACTGAATTTCAATCTGCATTTTATTAATTGCTTGCTCTGGATTAAGTAATGCTCTGCATTTTTTTAAAAACAGCTTCTGCTTTATATTTCAACCATATAGTGCAGTGTAATGGCTATTACATCCCCAAAATCAGTTAAGAAATCATTTCATTAATAAATAAATCTATGCCACATTCAGAAGTGATGCTTTACAACAGATGCAACAAAACAGACTTATACAAAGACCTAATCAGCTGAACCAATGCAACAATTATAATCATCAGCAAGTGTCTGAGCAAGTTAGCCTACTGATCAACTCTTCTAGCAGTCTGTGTTATACCATTTTAGTTTATCTTATTTCCCAAGGGGTGCTAGGCAGCTAGCTACACTTTAACATGCACTTGAGTGTAATGCTCAGTGTGTTTTTGCACAGAATCTATCTAGGCTTTCGCTTTTGGCTTGATCTACCTGGGTGACGTATTTCATGTTGGGAGAGATACTTAAGAGATGGAGGGAACGCATCTAGTTGATGCCCACCATGGCATGAAAGGAACACAGCAGCATATTAGGCATTACCTTTTCAGCTGTCGGAAGTGAGCACTGCAGGGCAGACAAGCACAAAGAGAGGGAGAGAAAGAAAGAGAGAGGCACACACATGAAACTGGGGAAGCTAGGGAAAGGAAGGGATTGCTTTTGGGGGATGGAGTGAGGGATTGCTAATAAGGTTCCAGGCTCCCCCTCTCTCACCCTATTTCTGTTCTCCAAAGGAGAAGATTCACGCTAAAGCTATCTCAACAAGACCAAGAATTGTCAAAACATGAACTGCTGAGCAGTCTTGGCTCAGAAAATTAATTAACTAGATGGTAATAGGATCCAGGAATTGAAGGGGCTTTCCTTGCCAGATGAGACTGTTGACTTACAGTGAACTGAGCAAGACAATGGGAGCCAGATCCTTTGGGATAGAAGCCGGACCTAAATCCAATCCCATAGTGGCCTCCAAACTTGAATGGAACCCTTTATTCTGTATTTGTGGGCTTCCTGGAGGCATCTGATTGGGCACTTTAGGGATCAAAATGCTAGAGAAGTACTGCCTTCAGTCTGGCCCAGTAGGGCTCTTTTTTATGTTTATGTTCATATAAGCCATCAATCTTAACTGGAAGAACCCAAGAATCCCAAGAGCTATGTTAAGTGAAGCTATTCCAGGTGGAATCCTTACTGGGTAAAGCAAAAGTATTTCTGGGACTGTCCATCTGCCTTCTATGAGAAAGCAAGCAATGCTAATCAATAGTGGTGGGTGAAGCACAGCCTTCTCCAAGAAAATGCCCTCCAGATGTTCTGATCTGTAACTTTCAACAGCCACTAATGATCAACTATGCTAAAGTTGTAGGCCAACATATCCGAAAGGCCCTAAGATGAGAAAAGGCTGACCCAGCATCACAAGTGGCAAGAGGCCTCAAACGTCTTGATCTTCTTCCCAGGTTCTGCATTATAATTCTTGCCACTCCAACTGGGTGTGCTGTGTGCAAGCACATACAAATGACATGCACTACAATGCACCCCAGATCTGCAGAAAGCTATTGAGAAATCAGCTTCTTGCAAGCAAATACATAACTGAGCTGCAAGAACTTAACCAGCACAGGGGAGGATCAGCAGAGGGCAGGCAAGTGTTCCCTCACTGTAAGTCCAAGCAGGTGCAATCCTATATATGGGGCTCCAGATAAATATTGAATTTCCTTCCCGAGATTCTGGCTCTGAGTCTCTCACGAAAGCATGCTTCCTTCCTGAGGTACACAGAATTCTCCAATGCCATGCTACTGTATGCACAGGAGACAAGGCCTATTCTCAGCCAGCAAACACAGAACAAATTGGAAAAGGAAAGATGATGCAAAAGCATGGCACAAAAACACAGAAATGGAGAAAGTGAACATCACTAACTTGACATTCTCTTCCTGCTCGCCAAATTCCTCATCATTAAAGCCAAAGTGGTCAATGAATGCTGAAGTCATCTGCTGCAACTGATAATCCACAAAGGCCTATATGAGGAGAAGAAAGATGAGATAAAGATAAAGATGAATTACAGTGCACTTGGGATAGGAAGGACAGGCAACAAAATTAAGTTTTGTTTCCCAAAAGTTGCTCTTTCCCGGCTCCTAATCCAAATTTACAAAATAAGCCCCACTGAGCTCAATCCAATCCACATTTTCCTCAGCTGAATAGCATCTGCTTGGGTTACACATTTATTTTATATTATTTTATAGTTCACTTGCGCTGTGTGAAATATACAACACAATGTACAGGACTAGTCAAAGACAATTAGAATGACAACTGAAAAAAAGAAAACACCAGGATTCCATATCCAATGCCTCAAAACAGAATGGAGGAAAATGCTGCCACCTCTATGGTGGGAAAAGCAGGTTACATAAACATCTCACTTACAGTGTAAGTGAACTTTCTTTTGGAGTGGAAGAGGCTATTTGTTGGGAGAACAAGGATTCTACATGTCCACATCCCCAAATATTAGGTGTTATGACTGCCATGGGATCCTGTGCTTCCAACATGTAAAAAAAAACCTTCTAGGTCTCATTATTGCAATATGAGTTTATGATTTTCTTTAACTCAATAATTTTCTTTAATTCAATAATTTAAGCATAAGTTGGTAATGGGTCAGAAAGGGACTGTAGATTTTTGAAGCAGGTGTCATCAGGCCTTCCTAGAGCTTAAAAAATGTTCTAGGTTCCTAAAAATGTTCATGTCTCTAGCCCAAGTCAGCCAATGGGCCCTGAATGAGGTTACACACTTGCCTGCTGCAGGACAGCCTCCTGAGGGAAGCTGAACTCCTTAAGGTCATTCTCATCGTCATCACTTGATGAATGGAGGTTGTGCATGTTAACCTGAAGGAAAAGAAAATGACTGTTTGTTAGAAGAACAATTTGACAGAACAAAAAAGACAGACTTCACACTTGTGTGAACAGGAGGATTGATGACTACAGGATTAAAGCATATAGAACCTCCCTCTTTGGTTGCTTTCTCTAACATGGAGCCTTCCTGAAGTGCTGGATTACAATGGCTTTCCAGTGGGAAAAGTGGCACTACAGGTTGGTTCCACAGCTAGTGTCAGAGTTACAAAGCTCTTCAAACTGACCCACTGAACTCCTGTCTCTCCTCCTTATTCTGCTTTCACTTTCATCACTGCTGCCACAAACAAGATCTTTCCACAGAGATGTTAATAAAATGACGAGTTCCCCCTGTCCCCCACAATAAACCTCATCACTCTGGTGAATGTTTTGGTTGAAGCAGGCTATCTAGAGAAAACTTTCTTTCAACTCAGAATGTAAGTGTTTAAAACTGGACCCACAGGCATTAATTCTTTTCAAAGAAGGTCTAAGATAGAGATCACATGGTTAAGATCCTACATCATTTTCAGCACAGAGTAAATTATCTGCTGGCAAAATTATATTATACTTGAATTACCCAACAATTATACTGAAAACTTAGTGTAGTGCTTTATATGTGGACAGCAGACATGCATGACTGATATGCCACTGTGCAACTGTAACACATCCTACTCCGTGACTTTTAATGGACATATGTGTGAAGAAAACAGCTTATGCCACCATCAGTCAGATATGACCATTGCACTTGTCTACAAACATATGCACAATTTATGCTGCATATGTCACTAACAGGATGCCAGCCAAGGAGTGTAAAACTAACAGAAAAGAGTTCTATGAGTGCAGAATTGTGTGTGTGTGTGGGGGAGGGGTCATCTTCTCATCTCTGGTAGCATCTTTTCTAACTACTTTATAAACAAGTGAGGTAGAATAGAAAGCCAAAGTAGCAAAAATAAAAGACTCACAAGATCCACAGTGTTCTTCTTGTTCGTTTCTGACAAGGGCCCCGAGACAAACTTCTCCCACTGCTCTTGCTCCTCCTCGGGTAGCTCTGAAAAGCAAAAAGTGTGAGCTGGAAGTGAAGGAATAGGTGAACAGGAGAACTGCTTTACTCCACAGCATACAGTGGAGCAGAGGCGACAAGGGGCAGAGAGAGCAACTGCACAGGTCACATTAAACTTTCGTCTCCTGCATTAAGAATTCAAAATGATATTATAAGATGGTTTGAAAAAAAACCAAGTAACACATGAAGGCACTAGTCCTTCCCATTAACTGCTAGTCTTTGACACAAGACCTTTAAATGGACCTTTGCCTGGTCTCCACTGCTAATTTAACACAACTCTCACATAATGAACATCACCTCCCCAGTTTTCATGTTCTTTCTTCCAAAGAACCTTCCCTTCCTAATAAATCTGAGACCAAATAATCCCCATGACATGCCCTCAACCTCTACTTGCAGAATTCTATGGATATGATATTCTAATTGGGGGTATCAGAATAACTGCAGAACTCACTTTGGCTGCTTCACATAGTCTCGACCCCCTGCAAACTACATGACAGGGCTGCTCTAAGTTGGAAACAACTTGAAGGCACACAACAACAACAACAACAACAACAACAACAACAAATTTTTTCCACCTGAAAAACCAGGAAGTGAATCCCTAGGACATTACCACAAACCAAAGGCTTCATTCAGCATCAACGCTCTTTAGAAGTTATTTGAGCCGACCCTGTGTAGTGTTTGGCTCAGCCACCGTCTTGAAGCTGCTATGATGTTTACCTTTCAAAAGCTGCTTGACTAGAGTAGAGTGCGGCCACTTCTCAGAGCCTTGAGCTAAGGCATTGGCAATACGGGTGAGATGCCCCATATAGCCCTTGCGCCTGCCACCATCCAATCTGCAAGAAAACAAATGTGAGAGAGTGAGGCTGCTGAGTGCCATGAATGCCTCTTGACATGACAAGAAAAGGCACAGATGGAATGGAATCTCAGGGTCCATGTGGGTTGAACTAGTCCATCTGGGGATGAATGTATAGTCCATGGTGAGCAAAAGGAAATGAACAAGGTACACACAGCAGTGACCGTGGTGGCCAGGGGATTCTGATGACCATAGTCCAAAAACAGTAACTTTGCGAAGCTATCAGACAATTTTCCCATCTAGACCAGCACTGTCCCTTTGACTGACATTGCCTTTCCAAATCTACAGCAGAGGACTTTCCCCTCACTTGTTCCCTGTCTTGAACCTGGGACTTTCCACCTACACACTGAGGTCTACTCTTGAGAGATGGCCCTTCCCCATAAAACGATGAGTTTTAATTCACTTCATAAGAAGACCTTTTCCTCTATTGCATCTGGCTGTAACCTGGGTTAACCTTTGCCCATTCCCCATAGAATACCAAAGGGTGAAGGAGTTCCAGCTGCATCTTATTTCCCCATCACCAGCAGAGTCTTTCAAATAGGCAGTAGAAGCAGTAATCAAGGTGCATGGAGGAGTATAAGGATTGTGAGTGGGAAGCTAGGGTCTAAAGAAGGGGTAAGTAAAGTGTAGCCCATGGGGCCCCAAAGTGTAGTCCACGAAGTCCCCATGAAGCTCTTAGAGACCCTGCAAATTTATTTGAAATTTTCCACCCAACTTCCCCCAAACAGCTAAGAATTGCTGCAGAATGCAGTATTTTTCCCCATCTCCAAGTCCCCCACATACCTTGAAACCCCCTCTCAGCTGAAAAAAGACACTGGAAATGACACTGCTCACCTATGGTTTCTATTTCAGCTAATTTTTAGCTTTTGTTTGTTTGTTTGTTTCTGGGAGGCTTGCAAAGCATGCGAAGTGCTGGGGGAGCAAAACTACAACACCAGGAAGGGGAAGAATTAAGCCTTTTGGGGGAGTGGAGGAGAAAAACCATGTGGAAAGGAATTTTAGAAAATTAGCATGCAACCTGATGGGGGGGCATGGTGTGAAGACTGGCCTGCAGCTCCTCTGCAGTGTCCCACCCCTGACCTAAAAGAATGGAAGAAGCTGGATAAATATCACAACTAATTACCATGAGCAGAACCTGTAAGTGATTAGCACTGAAGCATGAGGGGAAGTAGGAGGAAATGGTTAAACTAGAAAGGAAGTTCAGGAAAAGAAGAGGGCAGAGAAGAGTGGGAAAGATCAACCGAAAGTGTTACATGCAAAATATTCTTGCTTGACCTGGGCTTCAGACTGTTAAATTCTGGAATCCTGGTCAGTCTTGTTGCTCAGAACTAATTTTGTTTAAGGAGAAGGGAAAGAAGAAAAAGAACCAACTAACCACCGCACACCAATCTTCTCCATTAGATACTCACTGTGACCGTTCATTTTCTTCCCAGGCAGACAAGATTCTTTGGATTAAGCGACACTTTTGCAGCAACTACAGAGAAGGGCAGAGTGCAGTCACGTATGAGAAAGGATGCCAGTAACATGAAAATCAGCACCTGAATCTGAATAGGAAGGATTCCAATTTCTCAAACAGAAACTTAAAGAGTTTTATACTACAGTTTTAGAACTTTCCAGCCATTATGGGTGTACAGGAAAACATAAGCAGGCAATGGGGGTAGTTTCTGTTAAACTGCAAACATTAAATAGAATCTGAATGGAAGATTTTGAAGGCCAAGTGGCAGAATTGTGTTTGAACTAGATCATCCCTACAGTAGTTTGCAGATCAGTAACTGGTCAACAAAGCCCACCGACTGCCTCTCCTCTTCCCCATTCCACTCATTTTACAGTTCACTTCTCAGTTCTTGAGCCATGTTGACCTTAAATTTTTATCTTTTCAGTTTTTATATGTGGTCATTTTTTTGAAAACAAAAGCAATGGATTGATCCTATCTACAACAATCCAATACTTTATCTGCACAGAAAGAGCTTGAAACCACAGGCATCCAACTCAAAACATGAAAACTTACATGCTGGATGATAGGATTCTCTGGGAGCGAATCTGAGTGGTTCTCAATGGTCTCGTCCACAGTGCGGGAACTGAAGACGCTGCTAAGGCAGGCCTCCACCTGAGCATGTAAGAAGTTGTTGTATGTGTACTTAAAGTAAAGGTCCTGAGAACAAAAGACAGAAGCAGAGCATATCAGTAATTCAAATAATTGCTAAGTTTCATACTCCACAAGTTTGTGCAGCCCTCCAAATCAACACAACATCATTCTTTGAGACTACAGACAAAAAAGGTGTTTATTTTTTCAAGAAAGACAAAGTCCCTAATTGCTCTTTAAAGCTATACTATTTAGACAAACTTGAACTTAAATTATCTCAAACATTCTAATCAACCAGACTGTGCAGCAGATTTTTGAAACTTTTCAACGTGAATGTTAGAAAAACTAGAGGTGGTAAATGTTATTGTAGAAGAGGTATTTATCCCAAATAGAGGGACAAGGAAGGCAGAATTTTTTTTCTAAAACAGTGCTTCTACCACATCTTCGATCAATATTTGCTTTTCTCCCTTTTCAATTATTTTCAACTATTTACTCATTGCAAATTTAAGCTGATATAGTCAACTGATCCAAACAACAATCTTGTTAATTAGATGACAGCCCTAATACCTCTCTACTGGATTCTCTATAAATTCATTCTCATTTCAGAACAGGTCCTATGGATTTTTTTTAATTAAATTTTGTTACTGATTTAGTAAATACTTCCACAATTATGCATTTTGAACAACTGTTGCTCTTTGTCAAAAAAGTAAAGACACCAGCAAATGTGTTGTGTTTCTACAAATGTACACATCTTACCTGGTTAGAAGCAGGTAACTAATTTTCCCACAAATCAAGAAGAACTGAGTTGGAACCAATGCTGACAGTTACAACATTATACTCACCAACATCGTATTGAGGGCACCGAGCTCTATAATCTCATTCTGCAGGGCTGCATCGTTGGTGCCCAGTGAGCTGGCCAGCAGCTTCACCACATGCAGGCGTGTGTTTCCTAATGGTGGGTCCAGGATCCCCCATGTTGTCTGCAGGGGTTCTTTCTGCCAAAGGAGGAAAGATGCAGAAAACATTTTCTTGCTGTGTTTCCTCTTCCACCTCTATCACCAAACCTTCCCAAGTAGCAAATTTCTTTCATACACTTCATTGGTAGGACCAAACAAGGGACTCTAGACTGCCAAGAAATTTTGTTGCTTCTTTCAGGATGTACTGAGATCATGCAAATGTTAAGAAACCCCCTGCCACTTCCACCCACCTTTCTGCACAGCCATCAGTGTCTTGTTTCCATTTCTTTTCCTGGCAAAGAACAATCTTCACAATGCAGCTATTGAACAAAATGCCCTCATTCTGAAACTACTTCTCTCAAGTATAAACACATAAAATGAAAACCTTGTGTTTGTGGCTGCTGATAGGGTTGGGATTATGTGGACTTCTTCTACAACCTGGTTGATGAATCTTTGGACCTCCAGATTCCTTGGACTACAACTCCCACAATACCCTGGGACCTCAGCAAGTTCAAAAACATATCAAGGACCAAAGGCTCTCCACATGTTCCAAGGTAATGGTGTCTTCCATCCCCAGAATTCTTTAACTTCTGAGATGGCCTCACAGGCCATCCACTTCTTTCAACTCACCAATATAAGTTAATATACACAAACCTTTGGTGGGTCAAGGAGCAGCCGGTGAAGCTCCCTGAGACGCTGTTTGATGGCAAGCAGAGTGCCCTGACTTGCCTGGCTAGAAGCCACTTCACAGTTGGGCCCAGTCATCTCCATCTGCCCCTCCATGTTGCAGTAAAAGCCCCCCATGCCACCCAGCTCCGTCCTGCAAGGGAGAGCAAGGATGAACAGTGCTGGCTGAAATAAAGAGCTATGACTGCATGCACCAAAAGGATACTTCTAAGATATCTAGATGCCATGCTAGGGAAACTCAAAATCTTTGAATAAATTATGCAAATAAAGTCAATTATATCAGATGTTCTACTTTACTGCTTTTGAAATTGCTGTCTCTCTTCCTTTGACATAACCCACTTTGCTTTCCAGATTCACAGTGTTGGAACAAACTGAACACTAAAGGGTTTGTTTGCTTTAAGCACAAAAGCTGGGAATCTCACAAATACCAATCTATGTAGTAAAAGATAAAGATGCTAAGAACAGGACACTGCTTCCACTGCAAAAAGTAGAGCACTATGCAACAAATCCTAACCTCCAGCCCACTATAGCCCCACTCTGGTTACTGGAGACTTCAAAAATCCCAAAGGTAGGGGAGTGCTCTTGTAGACTTCCTAAGAATGGGAAAAATGTATTCGAAACCATGTAACATTGGAGAAAACGTGTATGGAAAATGGATACAAATATACATGGGAAAAGAAAAAGAAAATCTTCAGTCTGATCCAAATAAAGGCTACAGCAAGAATGCAAGTAGGATTTGGGGAAGCCAAATACAGCCAACACTGAAAAGTTTTCATGTGTGCAGTGCTTCTGATCTGCTGATCACAATCACCATGGAATGCAACACTGCTGCACGCACAATGCACCTACTGCAGTACCAGTACATACAATCCTCCTAGTATCTTTGGCTTTGCATGTTTCTCTCTGCACAAAGCACACTGCCCATCTTCCCCACACACCTGGGTCTGCGTGGTTCCAACAGGGTCAGTAAGACCTGGATCCCATTGACAACGACAGACTCACTCTGTTCTCCATCCAGCATATTGCTCAGCAGCTGCTCAATCGTCTCCTGCCTGAACATAAAGGAATGAAATTGAAACTGGTTATTAAACAGTCATACCCTAAAGGCCCCAGATCCTGACTGATCTTGGAAGATAAATAGGATCAGCCCTTATAAATACTTGGATGGGAGACTGCCAAAGAATACCAGGTGCCATAGGAAGGGACTGGCAAAACAGCCTCTCACCTAAGAAAGCCTATGAAATTCAGGTGGTTGCTATTAGTTGACAATTGACTTGAAGGCACATACAAACACCCCAAGATCCTGGGGTTGTGTTGATGTTGGTCCCTGACACCCTCATAGGAATATAGCAGAGAAGCAGGGAGGAAGAGAAGAAGGGGGACACAGAGAGAGACACAGGAAGACTGAATTAAAGACAAACTAAAGAGTAGAACAAAGGAACTATTCTTGAAGCAATAAAAGAAGAGCTGGGAAACTTTTGGCCTTCCAGATGTTGTTGGACTCCAATTTCCATTGGTTCTGGTCAGAGTGGCCAAAAGTGAGGTCATGAGACTTCTAGTTCATTATGTGCAGGACAAGGTTCCCAACTGCATTACAAAAGTTTTCTATCATGCTATTCAGATGGCAGTTAAATTAAAACCGGGCAAGGCAGCCTAGTCTTGTGTTGGAGGCAGGCAGCAACACAGGGCGTCCTCACTCATGGACAAGGGTTGCAAGTTATTTCCAAGATGCTGCTGTGCATAGATGCAATGTGTCTGACTGCACACAGATCATGATAACCTGAGATTTTCTTTGTCAAATCCATTTCAGATTTAGATACTTTTTTCACAGCTAAAGGCGGAAGTACCCCTTGATGCCAATGGAGTCATCAGACCAGCACTTACTTCTCAAGTGTGGCCAGAAGCTGGTCTGGCTCAGGACTGTCCTGGATTTGGATCATCTGCTCACGGCTCAGCCGGATGATGTCACACAAGGACTGTGAAGCATTGGAATGTTGCTGCACAGAGAGGGACAAAAACAGAGAGCAAAAAAAGTATTAAAAGATCAATTCCAGAAGGAGCAGCAGCTTGCCACACTGGGAAGTCCACATTTCAGCAATCGCACAATTATGCTACAGGTTTCCATTTCTTTCTAATGTGATCAGCCAACAGAAATAAATCCTAAGCCACAGGGTGTGGAAAGCAATCCTGGCACTTTTTGGGCCTCCCTGAGTTGTTTAGGCACAGAGGAGGCCAAAACATGGTAAATTTGCCCCCATCACCATGTTGGGGGAAATTTGGGAGCCAAAAGAATTAAAAAAAAAAATGTTAAGGGCAATGGCAGATAGGAGGACCTCCAAGATCTGCGGCAGGGAGCAATACAGCCTGCTAACTCCCAACAATTGCCCATCCTAGGCTAAACAAACACATGACATTCTCTGCACAGGAGAAATAAGTACTAAAGTAGATTTTCTACTTACATTGTCATCTTTTGAAGGGTGGATCATCCCAATGAGCCTCTGCACAATTTTCTCTTCATTAAGCCACTTTATATTACAGAAACAAACAAGCAAACAAACAAGGATGTTAAAATTAAGCAAGTATCTTTCAATTCTGTTCCATTTACCCACTACAAGGTGCTTGGGGTTAAAATCATAGGGGCACACACACACACACAAAGAGTACTCCAATAACACCCCACAGTGCTAACTTCAGAATTACACTGTTTCTCCAAAGTTGTGCCAACTCCCTTGAAATCTTACTAGACAAGAGAAGCCCTCATAAAGAAAGACAACAGCAGAATGAAATACTTTGAAATGTGGATACAGTTAGACACATCCATTCAGAGTAATTAAATGAATCCATACTGCATGGAGAACTGTAGCATGTAAGATAGGAATATCCAAAATGAAAAGATATTTTGTAGGAGAGTACTTGCTGGACAAAGCTGTGTGGGCTTAAGAGATAACAGTTCTATGGAACAGGAATATTCTGAGATCAGGTACATTTCCACATAGACCCCAGAACAATGAGAGAATCAGAGATTAGTGAAGGAGAGCCTGAAGAGCCAGCATGGTGTAGTGGTTTAAGCATTGAACTACAGCTCTGGAGACCAGGGTCTGACTCTCCACCTGGCCATGGAAACCACTGGACGACCTTGGGTATGTCACACACACAATCTCCAGAAAACCCTGTGATAGGGTCTCCATAAGTTGAAAACAACTTGAAGGACCGCAACGACAACAACAAGCTGATTGAGATGCAGGGAATTCTTTTAGAAGAACAGTAGCTGAAGTACTACAGGAAGAGGCTTCCTGTTGCTTGGTAAGGAAACTTGGGTTAAGTAATACAAATGTACACATTTTCCAGATTACATGCACTAAGTAGTTAATGTGGAAACACAAGCTATTCAGATACACCAAGAAAACTCCCAGAAGACCCAAACAGCACAAGGTTTCACATCCGAAACATTCTAGACAATAAATGAACATATTCTCCAGTCACTTAATCATAGAACTTTAACTTCTAATTCTTCCTGAAAATAAGATGTATATTATATATATTTTGTTTAAAAAACCTTTCACTCCACAACCAATCATGTTGACCAGCACCACTAAGCTCTATGTCAGCAGTTCTCAAACTTTTTTACAGTGACCCCCTTTAGATCTACACATGGATACCGGACCCACCTCCATTCAGTGGTGAATGCCCTCCTTGTCCTATCCTACACCTTTCCCCTCTCAATCAGGCCCCTTATGCCACACACACCCTCCTGAGCTCACACACTCTCTTCCCATTCCTCTCCTCCACCGGAAAAACCGCCTTGGGATCACAAAGGGGCATGAGCCTGCCATGCCTACAGAACATTCAAGGAAGCTGAGTGGGGAAAAAAGGGAAAGACATAAAAAAAAAAGAAAGACAATTTTTACTATGTGAAGGTTGGAGGAGGGCATAATGCAGGATGATACTTTGCATAGCTTTTTTGCAGAGATTAATCAATACTGAATGGTGTGTGGCCACATGCACGTGCGCACACATGCACACACAGGTTTCCCCTTCTTTTTCACATCTGCTGTAGTTACAGACTGATTTTTCTTGTCCACACCCCCTCAGGGTCCTGCCCCACAGTTTGAGAACCACTGCCCTATGTACAATTACGTTTTCTCTTTTGTCAAGGAAGAGGAAGGTAACAGCAGCAACAGTAATGGGGCCCTTACATTGAATACATCTTGCCTGAGCTGTGGCTGCTCCACACAGGTGAGGAGCCGCAACAGGAGGTCCATGATGGCTGAGGTACCGATGTGGCGTAGCAGCAGGTTGACAAAGTCGTCCTTCTTGCGCAGGAAGGCAACTATCTGGAAGACAGCCAAGCACATCAGTGGCAAAGGAAGAGAAGGCAGGCAAAGGAAAAGGCAAGATCTCTCGACTTAGGTAGGCTCAGTTCCACTGAGAGTACGCGAACCAAACTGTGGAACACCTCATCAGAAAAGAGGTATATTACAAGCATGTCAGTTGACCACTGGTGCATGAGCTGCTTTGAATGGGCATAGGTTATACTGGACGTGTGACAGCCAGTGAGGTGTAGTGGTTTGAGTGTTGGACGATGACTCTGGAGACCAGGGTCTGAATCCCCACTCAGCCATGGAAACTCGCTGGGTGACCTTGAGGAAGTCACACTCTCTCAGCCTCTGAAGAAGGCAAAGGCAAACCGCTTCTGAACAAGGACTTCCAAGAAAAATCCTGTAATAGATTTGTCTTAGGGTCACCATAAGTTGGAAACAACTTCAAGGCACACAATACAACATGGCACAGATGTGAGGTCCTTACATTTTTGCAAAATGTGATGTAGCAATGAGAATGTCTGACTTGAGTCTAGAAGGTCCAGTTCAAATTCTCACTGAGCCATGAAGTTCACTGGGGATGCTGAGTCAATCACTCTGTCTCAGCCTAGCACATGTAAACAATAATAAAAACTAATATATCTTAGACATCGTCATCTAAAAAATTTGAGATATTGCATACCAGGTATACAGTGAAGATGAAAGGAGAAAGATACACCATGGATGCCACCTTAGGATGCTTGGAAGGAAGGGCCAAGGAATCGTTATAAATATATATATATATATACACACACACACATACATATGCAATTCAACAAGTAAGAATCTAAGAACAGATCTGCTGCATCAGACCAAAGGCCCATCTTGTCAAGCAACTTGTTTTGCCTGTTTATATATTAACCAGACATCCTTGGGAGTTCACTAGATTGATAAACTCAATAACAATGCTCATTTTTCATATACTGCAAACCACCATGGGTATTTGACCTTAACACTTTCACTTTCACTCTCAAACTATTCTGAGTGGATCCTTGTATAGAATAGCCAGTATCTAAAATGTAAGGGGTTCAGAATAAATGCTCAGAAACCACTGGCTTCTTCATATGGTGTGTACCAAGTGTCACCACATGAGGGTGCACTGGTAAGAAGATATTCATCACACATATCTTATGAGTATAACTTCCAAAGATTCCAACTATTCCAAATAACCAATATAAATATATTAGAGATCATGACGATAGAAGTTATTTTAATCACATAAAACTATTTAGTGCGCTGGGTTATCTGAATACCAACTCAGATAGCAAATAATAGTGATGAAGCTCCCTTTAATAAGCCAAAGTGTGTGTGAGAGACGTCACCTGATCAGTCTTGCGGTTGATAAGGATCCCCATGACTTTGCTGAAGAAGCTGGCCAGCAGTGGGTTGAGGATACCACCAGTCTGAAGAAAGCTGTAGAGGCGCCTCAGGAGAGACTCATCCTCACCCAATGCATCGTTTATCTGCGTGACATCTGATGTCAGGATCTCACATGACACACTCGGGTACCTAAAGGAGATAAGTCTTTTTTAAAAAAGTGTGCCCCCACTTACATCTTGATGCACGAATATCTCTTGACTGATCATTGTGCCACTGAATTAGGCAGTATAGGACTGCATTGCTCAACTGCCTTGCAAGGTATTCAAGAATCTCCAGTGCAAGGTATCTATAACATGTTTTTTTGGGCGGGGGGGGGGTCTTCAGGGAGGTAAACAAATTCCATCTGGTGAAAAACTGAATTCTTATAACTTATAAATCATGCAATTTATACATGATTTGTTTATGACTAATTCTGTACAATTTATTCTATTACTTACAGTCACGCATGATATTGAATCCCTACTAACTGACCACTGATAGGTAATATTATTTTTAGCACCGAGGTTTCAGCATGCTTTGACCACATACTTTCAAGACTACAGGCAAACCACTCTCTCAGCCTGAGCTCTCTGAGGATAGTGAGGAGGAAGAAAGTCATGTACAATCTTTGCTGCTAGAAAAGATAGAAACTTGCTTTGTGCTTGGCCATTTAAAAAAATCAATCCAATCTTAAATTATAAAAGCCCAGAGAATATGCAACAATCATGGAATACATAGGCAGTGGGTCTACTTATTCCCAAAGCTATCAGTTCTATTAGCAGTGGATGCTGACCAAACTCTCTCCTGGTGGTAACAGAAAAGGAAGATAGCACTGACTGAAAGCAGATAGGACTGGGTGTGGAACTTAATAAAATAATATTACTGTTGCTTGCCAGCATTAACACAATGAAGCGATACTCAGAATAGGCCTGGGAAGAACAAGATACAACTCTAATGCCACAGTTGGCAACTACCTCATAGTTCCCTAGGAAGTTTTGCCTCACTCTGAGTTCTTGAATTGGGAATCTTAATCTATAACCTTCCATTCTATGGCACCTGGGACCTTACTTCCCAAACTGGCAAATGTCAAAGTGCCCCCAAACTGCAATTCCACAAGATTGCAGCTTCATAACTTTTAATGATGGTTTACACACTATGCTTGGTTTTTATTTGCCCATGCTTTAATACAGGGCTTTCCAAATGGTGTGCCGTGACACATTAGTGTGTCGCCTGAAGTGTGTAGGTGTGTCGCCTACAATCTTGGAAATGCATGTTATTATTTATAAATCATATATTTTTAAAAATATATGAAAGGTTTTCATGAGATATGTTGTGTCCCCAAAAAATTTTTATTACAATTTATGTATGTGTCTGTATCTCTTATAAAGGATCAGCTTAAGCTTCAGTTTGCTAGTAAAACTGAAATTACTGTGTCACAAAATGATGCATGTCTAAAAAGTATGTCACCAACATGAAAAGTTTGGAAAGCTCTGCTTTAACGGTATTATCTACCAAACTTAGTATATGTGCTGCCAGTTAAACTATCTCCAAGACTGCCCTGAGAACAATTTAATACCATCCACATCCTTTAGAGAGGAAGATTACAGTAAGCTGAATATGTGTCTTGGGAAATTTGCCAAAGCAAGAGTCCGGGTTTCATTCAGAAACAAAGCAAGATTTATGCTTTGGTTTTTTTTCAGTGATAATCACAGCTAAGGTGTCAGAAGATTATCTGATTTATTGTTACTTGTACTTGACTGATTGCATTTCAGTAGACTTCTATGGGTCTCTATGTTCCTCATGACCAAACTCTTCTTGATTTTGATGTGCAAATTAAAGTAGATTCCAAGAAAATTCTCTTCCCACACATATTAAGCACTCATATTTACCTCTGATTTACTTAATAAATCATAATTTATCTTGTCCACATGCAGAAGATCAGAAGCTTTGCAATGCCACCAGGGTACCTACTCCTTACTGCAGAGATGTGCATATGGGCCACATGTGTACCTCAAGACAATTTAAATTTTTCCTGGGACACTCAAGCTGATTTTTACCCATTAAGATAATTATTACAAACAGCACAAGAATGCCAGATACCTGGAAAATAAGATACCTGCCCCCTAACTTTTTTTTAAAAGCAGAAAGTCCATTTTACAAAATGGTTTTTTTTTAAAAAAAAAATGACAGGGCCTGTCCATTTCCAATTAGTGGGGCTGGCCCTGCCATCCCAAGGAGCCTGGAACTTGGAAAATGGGGCCTAGACCCCTGGAGCTGATCCATATTGCATGAAAATGCTTGAATGATCATCATTAGGCTTTCAGACAGTTCACACATAAAACTTTCATGTGTCACCAAAGCATTTCATTAATTCTCAAAGTTGGCCATGTATAAAATGATTATTATTATTAACAGTGAAGGCTCTTCGTCAATTTGGGAGCAGAACTCCCTACTTTATAATTATGGTTTAAGAAAATGGGAAGTGAATATTCTTTCTTTTCCTATTGCTTCATCCTCATGCTTCAACCTCATGCATCACTTTTAATACTGAAACGAGAGTAACCTTTCATTCCTGAAATGGAAAGTGGTTTAAACCAAACCTGGATCCCAATGCTACAACAAGTACATGCTACCAGACTTTTAAACCATGCCAAACTATGATTTAAGCCTCCAGGTACACAGACAAATCAGGATTTAGAGCTCCTTCTGCTCATATTTTCCATGCGCCCAGGGCTCATGTTTTTGCATTCAGTGAGTTTTGAGACAGAACAATCACTTAATTGAAGTTTGTTAATTCAAATATTACAGCAAAACATAGTTAAGAAAAATCATGGCTTCAGATTCTGGTTTGCCAGCTCAGCTTAATTCAGGTATCACATTAAACAAGCAAGACACCACCTTGATGTTTTTCACATCAAGCCTGAAATCTCAACTTTGGTAAAGAGGTAAGGTATAAACAGATCAATATAATACAGTAATATACATCATGATTAAAAAAACAAACCTGTTATTCTCAAGCTACCAGTTGATACTTTATAAAATATTACCCTGAACAAGTAGCCCAACTACTAAACGAGAAGGTAGAGTGGCCACTCTTCTTCTCAATTCAAGAATAGGATTTTCATTTGTATTTGGAGACAAAAAAAAAATAACATGCTCTCCAGATCTCATAATCATCACTTACTTGTAGCGTACTCTCTCATCCACATCTCCAGGAGGCTCCTCTGTCACACATGTGACAAGTGCTTCCATGTGTTGGGGCTGCACCAGGAAGTCCACCAGCTTGCGGTTGACCACCTTGCACTCCTGCAGCACATCCTCCTCATCCAGAAGCTCAAAGAGGGTCACGTTGCCACGCTCCAAGAGAGTGTCAATATGAGAGGTTGTGTGGAGGTCAAACTTCCAGAACATGGCTTGCTGTGGAGGATGGGAAAAGTATGGCAAGTCATTGAAAAGGGGAAGAAAAAGAAAAGATGAGCACTTATGCATGAGTTAATAAATGCAAGTCTCCAAGGAAAACTGGTGTCACCAATGTTCCCTCAGTTCAAAAGAGACACCACACCGGAGGAGAGGGGATCAGGAATAGGCATAAAGCTACCTGGATTTCAAAATTAAATGGCAGGGAGGGCCTAAAGCAACAGAGAAGCAATCTCTGAAGAAAGGGAAAAGGTTTAGTTGCACTGACAGATTGGCATTGTGGACCACACTGGACAGCTATAGGGAAAAACAGAGCAGACTTGGGATGCTCAAAGGCAGAGACCACAGATCTCATTTGAGGGAGATTTAAGAACGAAAGGAAGCAGCAATTATGGAACCATCACACTCTGGGAACGAATCAGCATGGTTCTGTAATGCAAAGGCCCCAGTAGAAACCTAGTGATCCTTAAGATGTATTACTCTCCAACCCTCCTGTTCCCCAACCAACATAGCTACTAGTATATTGACAGGGGATGAAGCAACTGTAGTACAATACACTTGGAGGGAACTAGGGTAGGAAAGGAAAATCTAAACCATACTGGAACTTAACACAATACCAGGAAAAGAAGGCAGCTGATAGAGTACTAGCGTGAACCACAAGTAAGAATGAGAGTGGACAGCTTCTTTCAGCTCAAGGACCAAACTATCTACAGATGTTGAAAATCTAGTCCTGGACAAAGGAGTGAAGCCAAAAAGGACAGCATATTTTATCCTGATGCTCTTACCACAGCAACTAAGCCTTAGGAGAAGCATTTTAACTTTTCCAGTTGGGAAAAAGCCCACACACGCACAAAAAAAACTTCTGGGAAAATATTAAACTACAGTATGGGAGAGACTATGTCCATTAAATTAACTCTGGTCTTGGGGCTTTCTACCTTTGGTTAAGGAAAGTAAAATAAAAAGGCCAAGATCAAGGGTGGTGAAACCATCAAACAGACTTCAGAAGACGGGGGGGGGGAAGGCTACCAGGGATAGATAAAGAAAAAAGATTCTCCTGGGGTTTGGAGTCTCTCCATCTCCAAAAAGAGCTGGTTACAGAACAGTGGGCACAGAAGGAGTCCTAACCTGATCGTTTCATTTAGGGTGCTAAAATTGTCTAGAAAGGTCAGCCTGGATAGGTGGAGGGATCTGGAAAGCTACTGGCATTAGTTTGTACATCAAATTTCTAAATCAAGGAAAAATATCTAGAATACTCAGAACAAATAAAAAGAAGCATTTCTTTGGCCAACACATGCACACACACACACGCACACCCTAAAAACTTTGCCCCCAAGAGCACATATTATTATCCACCATCACACTGGGATGACCACCAACTTGGCACAGTTTTTAAAAATGGATGAATTCATGAAGCATGAGGATATCAATGGCTACGAGTGATAACCGCTATCTTCAAGGGGAACCATGCCCCTGAATATCAATTAATGGGGATCACATGTGTAAGAATAAAACTGCACTGATGTCCTGCTGTGGGCTTTCCGCAAGCATCTGGCTGGCTGCTGTGAGAACAAAATGATGGACTAGATAAGCCTTTTATCTGATCCAGCAGGGCTCTTCTTACATCTTATTACATCTGTTCATTCTAGGTCATTTGGTTCAGATTAATTATTTCTTAGCCCAGAAGTTGTCAGTTTTAAAAAAAAACTCTGAGCACCCTTTCTAAATGTTACACTGATATTTGTCCCACTCAACCTCAGCAATCATCTGTTCAACAGGTGAATATAGTAAATGTATTAATTCAAACAACATAAACCCCTGTGCCCCAGATGCAACTGTTAGTCCCAAACAGAGCAGACTCACTGAAAGAAGGGAACCTACACTCCTCTTGATTTACTAAATTTCAATTGATACAACAGGTCTATTCTACTTAAGACTAACAAGTGGATTTAGGTCAATGCATTTCAGACAATCTTCATCAAGAAAATAAAAAAGAGTACTACCCAAATAATTCACAACTACTGCAATTTCTTGGATGACTAATTTTTTTTTCTAACAAAGAGCTACTGACTTTCTGACTCCAATTATAGCTGGTTAGTCAGTGGCTCCTTTTCAAGCTAATCTCTAAAAACCACTAGTTACTCAAAATGCACTATGATTTAAACTACTTTGATTAGTAAATTAGTCTCACACAGCTAATGGATTTCTGTTTCTGCTCTGGGGTGGTGTCCTTTTGGCATTTTCCGCACATAGTGGAGCAAGGTTGGTTGCCATACATGGGTCTATGTGCATAAAACATTTCTTGCATGTCCAAAGTCTTCCAGATTGTTATAATATTCCCACAATGAGAGTAAAAGAAAAATAGAGCAGTGTCTCTTAGCCTCTCTTGGAAGGTCATGCACAGGAAATCATATGAGCAAAGTATTTTGTTGTTGTTGTGTGCCTTCATGTCATTTCCAACATATTGCAGCCCTAAGGTGAACCTATCACAAGGTTCTCTGGGGCTAAGAGTGTGTGATGTGCTCAAGGTCAACCAGCGAGTTTCCATGGCTGAGTGAGGAATGGAACTCTAGTCTCCAGGGTCATAGTCTAACATAGCTATTGCTAAGGTGACACTGGGGAAATGGGACAGGAAGTAGATTAGCAAGAGTCCACTGTTAGTAGGCACTCAATCTATCTGGCCCTGACCAGTGGCAGGCAGGCATTACTTGTCTCAGGATCTGTCTTGCACTTTCTCTGCTTCACATCTAAATAATCACTGTTTTATCCCAGTATGACAGAACAGTTAAAGAAAAGGAGATGGGCCAATTCTCTCCTGTGTTTTCAACGGCAAACTAGCAGCCAAATGCGCATTTTTAGTCATGGGAGAAACCCAGCATGATTTCATGTATGCATGGTACAAACTGGTTTTCTTTGGGACGCTTCACTAAGTTAAGATAGCTCACTTGGTGGGCGCGTTTTTAAGTTTCTGCAACTACAGCTGCAATTCAGAAGTGGCAAAAGGACTTTCTGTCAGACTTGTGGGGGATGGGGGGGAACCTGGACAGAAACAAATAGTCACTTGGCGACGCACTGCTTCCCTTTTCAACCCTGTTGCTACCACAACTGTAAAGGCCAAAAGTTTTCACTCAGTTTCCAAGCAACCTCTACACAAGGCTTTTGCAACAGAGCAGAGCAGACTGCCTGGCTTTGACCGCAGCCCTCAGATCAACTCAAAGAGAGCGATGTTCAACACAGGCTGCCAACATGCAAAGGGGGGAGGGAAGGAAGAGAGGGAAGGTGAAGGCAGGATGTGAAGTTTAGCTCTTGTTCCTAAGCTTGTTTTCTCTCAGAAGTTTTAGACTAAAAATTGCTATACAACTCATAAATACAAAATATATGTTTGCACCAATGCTGTAAGGTTATTATTTTAAAATAATTCAAGAGTGCTGTGGCACATAGATTACATATTTTTCCCATAATAATAATTTTGTAATTTAAAAAATAATCCAAGAGTGCCGTGGCGCCTAGATTATATTTAAAAAAAAAAACCCAACACACACACATATATGTGTGTATACACACAAAAAAAAACAGCAGCCCAAGTACACAATTAAAAGTAAGAGTTTAAGATACTTGTGGCAGTAACGATGTTTACACTGTTAAGTCAGCAAAAGGGAGCCTTTAACTGATGCTGTCTGTGGGGGGTTCCCCATCCAGACAGTAAGTTCTTTCTGCTGTTATCCCCTCGAAGATAAGAAGGTATTTAAACTTTAAATGCCCTGCATAAATCTGAATGCAGCTTCACAAGCAAAAAAGCTATTCCAATGAGATTTACATCTGAGTAGGCATGCACAGAATTGATCTCTGCTTGATATGAGTGCTGGGTAAAACATCTTAACCAGTAAGTTACATCAGGCCCCATCTTGTTTAAATGTGCACTGTCTCCACGTAAAACAACAACTTTGTTTCAGCTTTGGAATTCAATTGTCCAAATCAGCTGCACAAGCTTCACGGGCAAGAGGCTATTTTAGCCCTAGCATCATGCTGAAACCATAAGCTGCTTTGAGTCCCACTCTGGGAGAAAGGCAGCATAGATAGATAATCAATTAATCAATCAATCTCTATCCATCATACCATACTAGCTCTCAATTCCATTCAAGTCAAACAGGGTTGTTTGTGACATTCCAAATGAAATGCAGTCCCTGCCTGTCATGATCTCCTATTTCTTTCTTAAAACACAATGTTCTAGTTCTCACAGATAAGTTACAGAAAGAATAGATGTCACCATCTTGCCTTATTTGAGTTTACAAGCTACAACTTCAACAAACCTCATCCCAAACTACTCAGTCTGAGCCCTTCTTTGACAAATGCTATCTAATGCTAGGAAAGGATCAGCCATTGTTTTCAAGTATTTTCAAGGGGCATGCACCAAGTATTTCATATGCTTCTCCCTCAAAATACTGCCAAAGCACTTCTACTTTGTGCTTGGAAAGTCTCTACCAAGTACGAACCATCAACTTTAACAGTTTCCAAATCTTCCTCTTTAGCACAGGCTGCCTCTTTCTTGACAGGAGCAAAAGCAACTATGATGGATATGACTAGGTGACTCTGCCACACACGTTAAGCATATGCCCTACACAATACATAGCGGAAGGCAGAAGAAAATACATACAGTGCCTTGCAACAATATTCACTCATAAACATATACCCTTTAACTTTTCCATATTTGGTGTTACTAGCCTGGAACTGAAATAGATTTAACTGGTATTGTTGCCATATGATGATGTTGAGTACGTTAGGATACTCAGCATGGTTAAGTTCCAACACAGTTTCATTGTGGGTTGGTTTCGCTGGTTGTGAAAGTATTCATTGCTGAATCAACACCTAGAAGCATCTCTGGCAGCACTTATAGCTGTAAGTTACCTTAGTTAAGTCTATGAGTTTGTGCCTCTGGATCCTGCAATTTCAGCTCATTCTTCTTGGCAAAATTGCTCCAGCTCTTTCAGGTTGGATGAGGATCACTGGTGAACAAACACGTACAAGATCTGCATAGATTTTCAACTGGACTGAGGGTTGGACCTTGAATGGGTCATTCTAAGACATTCAGATTCTTGTGTTTAAACCACCCCAGTGTTATTTTGGCTGTGTGTTTAGGATCACTGTCCCACCGGAAAGTATACCTCTTTCACAGTGCCTGACCCATTGCTGTCTGAAACAAGCAGAGTTGCCCTGTCCTTGGGTCTACCAATCTTGCCCTCAATCTTCAGCAGTCACCTGCCAAAAAATAGCATCACAATATAATGCTGCAATAACTGCACTCCACTGCGAGGATAATGTTCTTAGGGCAATGAGCACTATTGGGTTTGTACTATATATAATGTTTTGTAACAAGTTTAATTTTGGTCTTATCAGAAAAGACAGAATCTTTGTCCTCTTGCTGGGTGGGTATCTCAGCTGCCTTTTTGAAAACTCCAAACGGGCCTTGATATGGGATTTTTCCAGCAACAGCTTTCTTCTTACCATTCTCCTATACAGTCCAATTTGTGGTATGTCCAGGTGATTGTTGTCTCATGGCCAGTTTCTCTTAGCTCAGCTCCAGATGTATCTAGTTCCTTCAGAGTTACCACTAGCCTTCTGTTTGCTTCTTTAACTAATGCCGCTCCATTACTCAATCACTAAGTTCTAGAAGACAGCCTTCTCTAGGCAGAACTGCAGATGAGCCATGTTCTTCCCATTTTGTAATAATGGATTTAAGAATGTTTTGTGGGACGCTCATAATATGGAAAAAGAAATTTGTAGCCCAACTCTGATTGCTGCTTCTGCACAACTTTATCCTTCACTTGTTTGGACAGCTCCTTGATCTTCATGATGCTATTTGTTTAACTATGTTGTTCAACGAAGTGTGGGGCCTTCCAGAAACAGGTTATTTAATCTGAGATCACGTAGCACTGAAACTGAATAGGTGGACTCCATTCAACTATTTAGGTGACTTCTGGAGGCAGTGGGTTGCACCACCATTTATTTAGGCATGTCACTGCAAAGGGGATGAATATTTATACAACCAAGAAGTGTCAGTTTATTTTTGCTTACGTAACTTTTCTACCATAATAAAACCATTTCAAACTTTCACAGTGTTGAGTAACCAGCATACATTTCATGGTACCAATATGAACTTAAAATATTTCAGTTCCAGGTTGTAATACAACAGAAAAATCACAAGAGTGAAAAGTTTTGCAAGACAGTGTTTAGGTATTTTTCTGGTTCTTAGCAACAAGCACGGATTTTCTAGAAATTTGCTGTACCAAAGTTTTTTTTGTGGAGGGGGGAAACCCAGCAATTCCAGCTTCTAGGCACCACAGGTCTGTAGGAGCCCAGGGTAATATGCATTTCTTATGCTTTCTTCTCTCCTTTTGGTAAGGGTAAGAACACATACATAAACCAAGAAATTCATGGAGGTGGACCAACTGCTTTTTGCTACAGAAGGGCCCTATATACTTGATTACTCAGGATCTTACCTAAAAGGTAATATCCCAACATCCCTAAAGCAATAGGTCCAGAAGGCCCAGTCTGAGTTTGCTTCCTCAGAATAGTAGAAAAGAGGGTTCTATAATAAAAAGCAAAGCAGCTTCTACACAAACCTTGCGGTAATCTTAACAAACCAGATTTCTGCTCTCTTAATTCTCTCTTTATCATCTAGTTGCTTAA
The DNA here is from genome assembly GCA_948474755.1 of Ctenosaura bakeri. Classification (NCBI taxonomy): domain Eukaryota; kingdom Metazoa; phylum Chordata; class Lepidosauria; order Squamata; family Iguanidae; genus Ctenosaura; species Ctenosaura bakeri. The sequence continues at coordinate 358,506 of CAOLHI010001750.1, forward strand.
AAATAAAGAAAAGATGTCATTCCCTTTTTGTAAAAAAAAAAATCTTCCAAAAATGTACTTAACAGTTTTGGAAAATCCCTAGTGATTTTCAAGAGAAATCCCCCTCTAAGCCAAACCCACAGAGGAGATTAGACGCATGGGCTGAGAGGAAGAGTGAAAGATTAAACTACATTTTATACAATGTAGGTCTTAAAGAGATTTCAGAAAAGGAAAACCCTCTGCCCATACTGCAGAACATTTTTTTTCCATTTTTGCTGTTTTCTTAGGCTAGCATGATTTTACTTGAGATACAGAGCCACACCAAACTCTACATCAGTGAAATTTTTGCAAGTGTAGATCTCAATACTGTTGCGTTTGATATGAAAGGACTCTTCACCAAGTGTGTTTTTTACTGCTATACCCTGCTATGCTAATAACTATCACCTTGCCACCTCTCTAATTTTAATAGGTTCTATATGACAAATAGTACTGAAGATGGCACAATGTTGTCCAATCTACTTTCTTTTATATCTCTAGACTCAAAGTATTCCTATATTCTACTGACCTCCCTCACCCCACACACTATAAGCATGAATATAACCCAATTCTTCCATTAAGGTCAAACCACTTGTAATCCAATTAACACAGTCCCTGCTTAACAAGGCATGAAAGAGACTTTGCTACTTGTGAACAGCATTTGAGCTCCAACAATTAAACAAGTTTTTGTTGGAGATTCTTCCACCCTCCCCTCAGTTGTTCCAAAATGGCAGCAAGGGAATAAAAGCCAGATGATGTGGGCAAGAGTTATTTTGCCCATCTCAAAATGCTGCAACGAGGCTATCCAACACAACAAAAACAACGGTACTACTCAAAGTGGTGGTCTGTGGACCAATGCAAGTCCATAAAACCATCAGTTATCAGTCCATGGGAAATTCACAGGACACTATGTGAATATGAACCAACTCATTTGAAATGTTCTGGAGGAGAGTTCTGCAGATACTAGAGAGTTCCGAAAAGACAAATAAATGGGTCCAAAGAGCAAGCTTGAATTTTTCCTAGAAGCCAAGGTGACTAAGCTGAGACTGCTGCACTTTGGACATAACTTGAGAAGACATGACTCATTAGAAAAGACAATGATGCTTGGCAAAATAGAAGGCAGTAGGCAAAGAAGAAAACTGCATCACAGGTGGATTGATTCAATTAAGGAAGCCGCAGAGCTGCTGGTAACAGGATGACTTAGAGACCTCTTATTCATAGTGTCACCATAAGTCAAGGTCGACTTGATGGCAGTTAACAACAAGAAATGGCACAAAGGTATTACAGTCAGCCCTCCAAATTTGCAGGTTTCACTTTTGCGGATTTGATTACTCACTTTTGTGGATTTGATTATTCACAGATTATTTGCTGTTAGCTCTGCTGCGGCCCTATGCCATTTTCAATAGGGACTGCAAGCCTCATGAGACTGAGAAACTGAACGAGACTAGTAAGTTCCTATTAAAAATGGCATGGGGCAGCAGTGGAGGTGGCAGTAAGCCCCACCAGTCACCACTTCTGCCTTATGAAGGAACCCTGATGCCTCAAAGGAATCCACAGTGGGTTGAATATGGTGATCATACCTTTTTTGTGTGTTAAATATGGTTTGGGAGGGCCCAGAGTTATTCACATTTTTTTCACTTTGAGGGGGGTCCTGTGCCCCTAACCGTAGCAATTATAGAAAGATGACTGTACTGGTCCCTAGCACACAGGGAAAACAGATGATGGTTTGTCAGATCATATCGCTTGAGAAGCACTGGTCTAAAAGCAGCCCAGTCATACATGAGATGGAAAAGAGACAGTATTTTGAATCCACTGCTGTTTGTCCCCTGATTAAGCTGTAAAAACATATATTTTGTATTTTAAAGGGTCAGCTTACGGTGACATGCGAGAATTTGCCTGTACTTACAAAGTTTTTATTATGCATCAGTCTTTGAAGAGCAAAGGAGTTGTCTGTATAGAAAATTTAAAGCAGGAACCCAAAGAATTGGAGTTATATGCAGAGAACTTGATCACCTGGAGCACTTGATTCATTTTTTAAAATATGAAAATTAGCCAGCTCTCATGTAACATCAAGGTTTCGCCTGCCATAAAGCTGGGCGCTGTGATTTGGCTGATGTCTAAATTGAGGCAGAAGCAGGGAAGTATGTACTTGAACCCTGTTCCTGACTACTGACCCTGAAGTCGTTTAGACATAATGGCCAAACCATGGTTTGGCTGTCAGATTTGAGCTTTGAATTTGCTTGCTCCCTGAGTCTCCCCCAGCTTCCTGATTCAAATTCATGGTTCAAAGGTAAAAACAAACAAACAATGATCTGCTAATTTAGATGTAAAGGCAAATCAGTTTGCTCAAACCAGGAACTCAGAGAAAACATCTGAAGGAAGAAGCATGTCAACCCAAGACTTAGTTCCAAAGGCCAGATGGTACTTTGACAATTACATCTGAAACACGGCAAATCTGCTGTTAGGAATTTGGGTTAGGTAACTGTATTATCTCTCCCTGTGTGTGTGTACATACACGTGCCTTAAAGATGCCTGTCAACTTATGGCTATCCCAAGAATACTCAGAGGTGTTTTTGCCAGTTTCTTCCTCCATAATATACCCTATAGCATCTGCTATCTGTTTGCAGTCTCTCACCCATGTATTAAGCAGGGCTGGCCCTGCTTAGCTTCCAAGATCAGTCAGTGTCTATACTTCTGGCTCATTTCAAACTTCATGCCAAATGATGGTTGAAGAAGTTTACCCACTGCTGAATGCTAATCAAGCAGAAAATGAAAGCCAATAAGAAACTTCTGAATCCCATATTGAAAGTTATGCATTTGAATATTTAAAACATGGTTTGGCATGATTTCTGAACTTAATTTGATACTCTTTATTAGAAATACAAGGTAGTTAACAGACCACCCTTAAGACAAATACAACCCTAAATGCTATTGTTAGTCCTACTGAACCAACTGTTGAATAGTGAGTCAACATTTGCATAAATCTCATTAACTCAATAGGTCCACTGTACTTTACAGTAGGATTCAGGCCAATAAGAGTGATGTGATTGGTTCAAATAAGCTGATCTCATTCACAAACAGGTTCACATATGGAACCTATGAGAATGCCTTATTCTAGGTCAGATTCCTGCCTATTCAGTCCATTTTTGTAATAAAACTGGCAGCAACTGTCCAAAGACTCAGGCATAGAAAGATCTTTCCAAGCTCTACTCTACTTTCAGACGGAGATGTCAAAACTTCAACCTACGGTCTTCCATGCACAAAACAGTGCTCTATCAATGAGCTATAAAATTTCCCTGCTCACTTCAGACTCTGACAACAAAATACAGGAACACTTTAACAAAGCTGTAGATGATTACTAATTTGCGGAGACTAACACAAAGCACTCTCCAAACAATCTGGTACAGAACCATTCACAAGGCAGAAGATTGTGAATGCTGTTTGTTTTACCAATTCATGGCTCAACAATCTCCAGAGATACAGGAGCAGGTGTGCTGATAATCATTCTTGTGGACTAGTAACTTCTTTTCTTAATTACAAGACTGCATTACAATGAGTTAGATTTAGACTAAATGGACTGCACCTAAGTGCCACTGAAGTCATCACTGATTTCAAAAGTACCTAGGTGTGACTAAGTTAATATTCACTAAACCCATTATGTCTCTCATCCAGATTCAACTATAAGGGAAGTTGCTATTTCCATAACTGGAGTCAGTAACCAATAAAGAGAAATGTCTTGTTCTTTTGTGATATCTGTTTTCCGATTTCAAATCCCAATGGAGCTCCCTGTTTAATCCTGCTCCATTCATTTGGTATTAAAGCATATTGAAAAATGGAAAAACCATCCCACCATGAGGATATGAAAAACAATCGTCAGCTTGCGATATCTGAGAACAGAGAGCAGCAAGAACTAGACAAACAGACTAAAGAAGAGCTGGCTGTACCTTTTGCAGCCATGCCAAGTGCTGATAAATCAAATCAGACCAGGCATATAAAGTTAGGTTTCGGAATTCCAAAACTTAGATTCTGCAATGGGAATAAATGCAAACCAGTGTAATGTAAGTCTGATTCATCTTTATTCATGCTTTAGACTTTAGCAACCACGGCTTTTTGAAAGACTGATAAAGGAGGAAGAGAATACTTTATTAAGTAGACTTTAATTTAGAAACAAACTCACATCTATCTTCTAAGTCTGATCCAAAAGCAGTATAGTGAGCTAAGAGTAGCTGGACAAGTAGAGCACAAGGATGCTCCTTTTTCTTTCCAACTATTCCAGTTTCATTCCAAGAATGATCCTGCTCCTATTACATCTATTTTCAGTTCTTTTATATCATTTTAGGCCATAGGTAGAAACTGCATGACTCTTCACATGTTGTTGAATTGCAACTCCCAACAGCCCTATCCAGCACAATCAATGGTGAGAAATGTTGCAATTGCAGTTCAACAACATCTGGAAGTTCACACAATTTTGACACTGTCTTAGGCTTAAGGAGTAGTTAGCATCAGAATTAGTGCTGGCACAGGTCAATATGTTTCACTACTTGTTTGTATCAAGTAACTCTTTTTAGTTAAGCAATACATACTGCATCAGCCGTTGTTGTCAATTTAATGATATATAAAATCAGATCAGCAGCAATGGTTAAGAAGCATATGTTCCAGCTGTAGAACGTAACATATCAGACTCAATGTACTTTCTCCCCAAAAGTGCAACACCACAGCAGGTTGGATGCAAATTCAGTCTTATTTAAAACAGATCCTCAGAAAACAAGAGGGCTTAAGTTAGTCATAATTAGGTCTCACTGAAATTAAATATTTAATTTGAAGATAAGTCGTGTGTCGTATTATGGTTACATATCTTATCAAGTTGCCTGTCAAATGATGGTGAACCCATTAATTTTATAGTCTTTCCTTAAGCAAATACTCAGGGTGGTTTTGCCAGTTCCCTCCTCTGAGACATAGCCTATAGCACAAGGTTTTTGTTGGCAGTCTCCCATCCAAGTACTAACCAGGGCTGGCCCTACTTAACTTCCAGACAGGATATGGTGCCTTTAGGGCATTTAGACTGGCATATTGTACTTACAGCCTACCAAATAAAACTTCAGAAAGCTTTTCCACAAATGTCTGAGCAGCTATTATAGATCAGACTACTCTTGCCATAATGAAAAAAATAAAAATGTTATTTTTTTTTAACTTAATCACTAATGCTGGAGATATATATCTAATTTCTCCTTGGTTCAGCTTACAATGTATAACATGGTAAACAGTATACAAAGGAATCCCTTTGTATACTGATAGAGACTAACATGGTTATTTCTTTAAATATGGTAAACAGTGACAAATCTCATCCTGCAGTGGCATAATAATACAAAGCACTGTTCTGTTGGTATTTTTCAGCTAAGTAATACCTACGTTCTGCTCTGTGTGATTCTAAATAAAGGCTCAATCCTTCCAGATTCACAATTCTATTCCTAGTGCAGCAGTTTTTCATGGTCCCACTGCAGAATCTAGGAAGTACAAAATTAATGTCTAGGTTCCTGCAGGAACGACTATTAACTAACATTCTAAGAGTGTTGCTAAATTATTTTCTACACCTCAGAAGAACAAGTAATGGCACCCCTAGTTCTTTTAAACAGATGATGAGTCCCCAAATTCATATCTATCCTTATACTGAGGTTACCAAAGAAAGGGTTACTTACTTTAACTGTCTTATGTTCCTGAATTTCCCCCTGGCTTACAACATGTTTTAACAACCACTGCAAAGACATCAACAAGATAACAGAAATCATGAACACTGATTTTGAAAGCCAGCTTGACAGTCATTAAAACCCCAGGAAAACAAAATTGTTCTGTGCTGGTATTAGGCAAACTGATCAAAAAATGGGAATTTGAGGTGCCACCACAGAAAAGGCTCTTTTTCATTTCACAAAACAGGGAGCCCTGAATGTAGGGATTCTGATCACATACTGTATGTTGTTGACACAAAGAGCTTCGATATTTAACAAACAGGCCTTTTGTGGTGTCCATACCAATGCTACAAACCTTTTACAATTAAAAAATTAGTTGGCCAAAGATTCTGTCCCCAAGAACAACCTTACTTCCAGTTTAAGGGGCAAGTAATCAAGAACTGAATCTAAGGTCTGACAGAAGGATTCTAGACCCGCATAGCAGTTGCCTAGCCCAGATGAAAGGTTTATCAAATTATACAGTACCCTTTTTGCTCTTTAAAGTATTTGTTCTGATTTAAGTATGACATTGTATCATTAAGCCTCAGGGCAAAAAAGACATTTGCTATCTTCTTTATCTGACCAACCACACTGAGTCTGCCTATTGTGCTTAGGGCTATTACTAGGCACTAGAGAAGGCTGAAAAAGAAGTTGCACAAATAAAAAGCACTTTGATTAAAGTCTGTTCATCATGCTCCATTTGCATGTTTGATTTTGAACCAGACCATTGGATATTTTTGTTCTCACTGCCAAGCAGTAGTACAGTGGCAAAGGGGTACACAAGTGGGGAGCACAGCTGGAGGCCACAAGAGGAACAACTACAACATAGACAAAAAAAGCTTTACTAACAACATAATGGACACTGCCTGCATGCTTTCCAAGAGACTTCCCCAACCACATGATCTAGAAATCTCTCTTTAAGTTAAAAAAAAGTTGTGATTTGGAAAAGATTCCTGATAGTGAGACCTTAACCTCAGAAGAGTTCCACTATTCTTCACTTTATAAGTGGGAAGCTGAAGAGAAGAATATGGGAGGATCTCATCTTTTGATGCTCCATTATCTGACAACTCACTTTTTTCAATGCATCCAAATTAAGGTTGTGTTTCATGAATTAATAGGGGTTCCACTCTTTTATCAGTTCTTCTTGCCTAGGGAGGCTTGCTTGGAACTGCTCACATGTGCTCACTATTTGCAAGGAGAGCTGGTAGGGGGCACCAAGCCAGCTGAGAGACTTTGCAAGCATCACGTACAGTTGGTCCCTAAGTCCTTCACGCTTCCTAAAGTACAGTACATGGGTTCTGCTTTTCAATCAATTCCACCCTCTGACAATACGTTAGTCCTCAAACTATCAAAACAAGTGGGGGAAGCCTGTATGCCATCCTTTTAATATGATTTCAGGACATACAAGCACAAAACACAGCACTTATACATTTAAGTTTAATCAAAACACAGTGATTCATAGCTCTCAGTTGACCCCCATCATGCTCCTAAATTGCTCTTTGCATTTCTCACTTGTGCTCTACCACATGCCCTATGATGTATCGATGTCATCAATATTTCCAGGGTACATTCTTACTCTCTTATTCACTCTTTCTTGTACTCACCCATGACCACAGAGTGCAGCCCAAATAACTTTCTAGCCGCACCCCCTGAGCAGCAAGATCAACTGAGGTCACTTGTACAATTTCACTGAAGCTTGGCCAACTGGTCATGGCTCTTTAACGAGTTCTAGTTCTTTGTACAGCTTGGTAAACGGTAGGCCAAAAAGTCAGCATGTGTGGCTACAGAAGCAGAATAATCAGGGTTCTGATGAAGTAAAAGAGAAACAACTTAAGCTGCACTCCTTATCACCATAAGCTCAAAACAGGTAGCAGTTACAAATCCATGACTTGCTCTGGGGTTGCGGAGAACTGAGAGGTCCAGCAGTATGGTACTGGGAAATGGAGAAAGCCTAAAGGAACACAAAATTAGACAACCGCAGCTCTTATACAATGTCCCAGGCATGAACAGTAGGTCTAGAACACTGGCTGGGAACACACAGCCACCAGTCCAATTTCACACAGCCTCCTAGATGTTGTAGCTTTACTTTTATTTTCCAGGCCATTTTTCCAGGAACCCCTGGCCCACCCTGCTGACATTTCCCACAAGTAAACATCCTTTCATAGAAAAAAAAGGCTCCACATATCTGATGGCTATACTAGGCTATGCCTTGTAGACTATAGACTATGACTTGTAACAGAGAAGGCATAAGAGATGCAAACCAGACTGTTACGTAGAAAGAACGGAAAATGCTGAAGCAAGTATTCAGGCTATTGAAAGAGGAGAGAACTACAATATTAAGCTATAAAGACATGTACTATTGTGAGATGAAGACAGATGAAGAGAGACAAAGAGAAAAAAACAAAACTTCTCCAGCCTGAGAATTCTCCAGGGTAGGGAATGTGGCCAGAATACTCCCACACCCCCAGAGGGTAAAACAAATTTTTGATCCCTGGAGAGATCACAAAAATAGCTCTAGGGGCCACATGTGACCCATGGCCTGTACTTTATCCACTCCTAATCTATATTATGGAAATCCCATCCTAATTGCCACCTGATGCTTTCTTTACTACACTTTAAGCATTAAGAGAAGTCCATTATGTTCTTCCAGCCTTTTAACAATATTCCATTGCTTTTGACTATGGCAGTGCCCCCTTTTTAGTTATTTGCTGTAAATGCTATTGGATTTACTGTTATCTTCCTCTAATATTGCCACTTTCTTTTTTAAAACATATCTTTTATCTGATTCATTTTGTTAGCCCTAGAAACATTTGAAAAAAGTGGGATAAACACCATTTACTTAATCAACCCTGTGCAGGGCTCACTGCTAAGAGTATGCAAGGCTATGGTTTTTGATGTACATGACCCATGTCAGAGGACAGCAGGGGCTGGGCTCCTTTGCAAGCCTCCAATTTCATTACTGGCAGAGAGTTCATGGGCATGTGCTTTTCTCTGCTGGGATCAACATCTCAAGCTCACTGCGAGTACAGCCATCTCATGTCAGATCATTTCCACAGGCACAGACACTATTTTATTGAGTATCATTTGTTAGCTCAGAGCTGTTCCTCAGAATGAAACCCCCTTTTCCTATATTATTCCTCCTAACTACCATTTCTTTGTATTTTGGTTTCCAGGGTCCTTATTCATTAATTCTTATTATCCTCCAACCCCTCCCGCTCTTCCCCAGCCACCTTTCACAGAATGCAGTGAGAGCCTAGAAAATAGTCTTGAAACACTCTCCAAGCAGTGCTGAAAAGCCACCCAAAGCAACAGCTGTGTCAATACAAGAGCAACTACACTCTGGGTGAGGAAGATACAGCTTCTCAACTGAACTCTTACCACAGCAGCCACAGCTAACAATCTCCCAGTGGCACAGGAGGAACTGGTAAACCTGCAGCCAGTGAACAGCTTGCTAAGAGGTAAGACAGGCGTGTTTGTATTTGGAAGGCTGAAGTGAACATCCAGGCAGAAGTTACAAGACAAATGTGGACAGCTCTCTTCCATCCATTTTCAGTCCTCTACTACAAATGCAACTTTCTCTGTGGTGTATGTTGCCCAGCACGCCTGCCATCCTTTCAATGCAACTAAGCAATGTTTGCACACATCAAAATCATGCTCAAACTACACACACCAGCATGTTGAAATATGAACAGAATCCTGGGCCCAAGACCATCATCTAGACTTTAAAAGACATCTCTCAACATACCTGTCAAGTTCCATAACCAGAAAGCCTGAATTCATTAACACAAAAAATCAAAAGAAAAAAGACTTTTGAATGGGAGATGATGAAGAAAGGAAGGCAGAATGTCAGATTACGTTTTCTGATCTTGCCAAATATGGGGTTTGGCAATATCTGAGGCATTCCACAGTGGCTGAAGAGATGCATGAAGCACAAGATATGCATGCACTGAGGAGAAACAAAATGGAATGGGGGTATAAAGATGTGGAAAATCTTGCCTCCCAAGAAAGAGGAAGCAAAGTCAAATTAAGTCTTTAGGTAGAAATAGGTCAAGGTGTTTGGGGATTTTTCTCTCCTTATTTTGAGGTGCAATAAAATTATGACCAATGTAAGTGATCACTAAGCTATAGTAAAATAGCATGGGCCAAAGAATATGGGATGGGATGGGCTAGAGAGGACAAGCTGAACAAGGGGAGGGGGTATGAGGGTACATGGGAGAAGGAAGCATGATGAGTAGGAACATTTACAAACATTTTTTTTAAAAAGGCTCCAACAAATAATCCTTATTCTTACAAGAATGAGAAAAACTCTGCTGTATTTGACCTAGTGTGTATCAAGGTTAAGGGACTACTTACCAAATGTAGTCAAACAGATGCTTTGGAGGACCACAAGCAGGACATATAGGCACAAGATGACTTCTGTGAACATACACGCACATCTACATGTCTTCTGGGATGTGCTCTAGGCCACACACACATTTTACATGGGCTTTTTGGAAATCACCCTGAGGTTCATTGTGGGTAAATTCCACATTCTCTTGGCAGGGTACAATCACAGAAAAGAGCAAAAATACTGAAAAAGCTGCCTACTATGGAAGCTTTCCTGCCAATCTAATCACCAAACAATCCTTAAAGAACTTGAGAGTTCCTTGGTCACTGGTTTAAGACAACTAAAAAAGAAGCAAGGCATCTTGTAAACAAGTCTGAGCAGTCTAACCTACAAACATTTACACTGGCCACTTGCAGACACAGGTTAATCAGTTATGAAGAAATGGACAGTCTGCGAGAGTATGAATAGTTCAGTTCACAAGATATTTCCCAGCCTGTTTGCACAGAACCAAATTCTTATTTACCAGCTTTTCATCAATGTATTTGTTGTGATGAATGTGAAAAACAGACTTCCACCAAATTTCAATGCTGAAGAGGTGGGTAGGATTCATTAGGGCCGTTGCCAGTCATTCCCACCAGAGTTGGTAAGAAGGCTGGAGATTACTTGGCCATGTGTGGTCAAGGTAGGAAAAAAAAACTTGAGCACAAAACCTACACACCACCAGACTAACACCCTTGTTGCCGTGCTTGCTCTGGAGCAAGGTCAGCCAAAAATTTGGCTAATGTCCCCACCTTCACTGTCAATGCTCCAAGACATTTTTGCCAGTCAAATAATGAAACAGTTGTTCTTCTCTTCATTCTTTCTACCCAAGTGCTCAATTCTTATCCATCCTTAACAGATTGCTGATTTAATAAGATCACGTCTTAGGTAATTACATTGTTCACCACCTAACCTGGAGCAAAAAGCTAAGAGCCAAAATGGCCCACCTCTCAATCCCTGCTTTCCTTCTCCTGGTGCTAATATCTTTGATAGCAGGACAGGGAAGCAAGGCCTAATGCTATGGATGCATTCACAGCATACCCTCCTTTTTGTATTTAAGAGGCCAGAGAATAGATAAAAGAACAAGAATTCTGGCCACTATAACCCTGCAATTCCTTGGCCAGGGAGATCTACCTATACTAAGTGAAGATCTGAATTATTTCACCACAGAGACAAAGAAAGCTGCCTCTTCTAGTTTAAGCAAGGCAAACCCAGGTCTCCCACCAAGTTAGGCAATCCTAACCTCCTGACCAGCACTCCTGAATTATATGTTATCAAAGCCAACCAACACATTTAAACTGGACTAAAAAACCTATGATAAACACATTACAATGACCAGCAAACAGTCCAAAATGTTTAGCAAGGGTGTATGCCTGAAACTCCCAGGTGTTTCTTAGCTGTCTATACAGGACTTATCTCAGAAGAACCACCTGGGATAGTAACCTCTGGACCATGATTGTATGAAGAACAGGCCTGAACCACCATATTAGGGGGGGAAATCACTCAAACTGTGCTGGCCATGATCAATGGACTGCATATTGAAGGGTACTTCCTTATAATACAGCTACAGAAACTTGGTAAAATAACAGCTAATTTATGGTGGCATGATTGCTCCTATCTATCCCATGTAAAACAAGAACTTACCCCCCTTGTTCAAGCTATGACAGGCGTATACATTTCTCTTGGCCCACTTCAACCCCACTGTGGGAAATAAATAAGAGGAAGGAATCCCAGCTGCCTGTCAAAAGGTACTAAAAGAGAAGCTTTGTTGGAATTTCAAGTCTCTAATTTCAATTACTTCCTTATGCACCAATTGTAGCAGTGGGATTAGTTTTAGGCCTCTTCTGCCAAAGCTGTCAAGGAAAGCTGCAGCTGTATACCTCATAGATTTAACTATGACTGACTGTGAAGCTTGAACTCTTGTGATAGGGCAAGCTCTAAGCAAGAACTCCTTTTTGAGCTGACATATTTTCAGCTCTCCCAGGAAAGAAGGTGACATGTTCACGTCTTCCCAAGTGTAATCAAGGCAGAGTTAGGACGGATGAGGGGGAGTTACTCTTTTTTCTTAGACACATCAAAGGAAAGAAGCAGCATCACAAAACTTGTGAATAATCTTCAGTGGAAGCAGTAAAGAAAACACATACATACAATTTTACTAATCCCCCCCATCCTCAACTCTGCACTAGGAAAGCTGCTAAGCTATTGCCAATGGACAGAGGAGCAAAGAAGAATGAAATAAGCTTCACTTGAGGATCCTTAATGAAGCCATGAATGTGACAGTAAGTAAACTCAAAAACTTGGCTCTCAAAATTTTATGTTCAGATGGCCTCACTCCAAAGCTATGGGTTCTGTTCCCCCACTAATGGCCTATTCTTTCCATCACAGCACTGTGATGAAACTGTACAAAACTATAGCCTCCAAATGTTATTGGGCCGCAATTTCCCAAATCCCTTTCAACTGGCTATACCAGCCAGGTTGATGGGACCTGCACTCCAACGTTAGGCAAGCCTCAGTTACCCAACCCTGCATTAAAGATTTAATAGTTGTCTATTCCTGAATTTCAATCACTTAGGGAATATGCACCTTCCATCAATCCAACATCATGGCAATGCACAGATTCACTATGTACCCCATATAGCTTTTTCTCTAAGAATGTATAGTATAAATCAGCAAGACTTATGTCCTATTGATTTCAGTGGAAACTAAATCATAATTAACATGTCCAACTGATTTCAGGGGAATGCAGGTTCTAGTAACGGAGGCTGCCATTCTATGTATATCTGCCTGTGGATAAGCACCACTGAAGATACTGGGACTTCTAAGGAAGCATGAAAAGGATTAAGCTAACCCCATGTGAGCAATAAATTACATAGCACAGGTAAGTACAAATCAGATAGGATTTGTAATCTCAGATGTCTGAAGTTGATTATTCTCACTGCTCCATCACACCACTAGATTAAAATTAACTTTCCTCCGCCTTCCTGAAATGGTGCTGATGCAATGTCATATTGTAATATAACTGCCCTGCACTGTATGACAGCAACTACATTTGTCCAGCGCATTTGCTTAGCAGAGAAACCAATAAGGTAAAGCCTTCAACAGTGTGGTTACAACAATTAGCCAAAAGTTGAGATAAGACAGCTGCGAGTTAAGAAACAAGGACGGAACTCTGCCAGAACTCTCTTGCTACTTAACCCTATTATGTGACAGAAGCAGAAGTGAATTGGCTGTAAATTCTGAAGCCTTCTTTAACTGCCAGATCTCCATTTCCCAAAAGCCTTCCCCAATTTAATGCTCTGTGGTGCTTTGAACTGCAGCTAACTACCCCTAACCAGCTCGGCAAGCTGCTACACTAGCTAGGTGTGCTAGCTGATGACAGCTGCAGTTTAAAACATCCATAGAGCAACAGATTTTATCACCATTCTTAGCTTCAGTGCCTTTCACACACACAGAAAGACAGAGAGAACAGCCCATTCCAGGACCTAGCTAAGTGCTCCTCATTTATCTTAGATGCACTCAATGGATGCTATGATGACTGGAATTTATTTCACAATCTTTCCTTGCATTCCTGAAACCTCATTTTCATGAATCAGCATTTTCTGATTTCATTTTTCTTACTGACTTATCAAAAAGATCAAGAGAATATCAGGTCCACAGTAACAATGACAAATACTATGAATGAAAAGGCATAAAAGATCTCATTTCAGCAGATTTTTTAAAAAAAATTAACAAGAGTCATGTGGGTTATCTTCCAAGAGAATTAGGACTTCATGTGGCTAAACAGCTCCAAAAGCAAACAAACAGTACTAAGGGAAACCCACAATTCACCAGTCAATCCCTTCTTGAACTCCAAAATGTCAAGCAGCTAATCTTTGGATACAAGAGCAAAGTCCACCTGAATTTTAACACACAAACATAAGATCAGTCTCACTCATCACCACTCTGTGCAACCCCCCTCAACTAAGCCCACAAACATATTCAAAGAGAGCTCAACCACCCACCTAAATGGAAATTTTCAAGCAGACATAATGAAAGTTAGACTGAAGGGAGAAATACAAACTCACTCCCAAAGGACTATGGTCAGCTTCTACCCTCAAGCAAGATGGGGAACATAATTTTTCTGACTCACCAAATATAGCCTTGTTGATTACAAACCACATATGGCATTTGGTGAGGATAGATGTAAAGTTACAATTAAATATCTACAGCTTAGCAGGGAGGAAAATGGTTATGGGACAAAATGAATACCATGGAGGAAATGTGGAAGTCCTCAGTGAACACCACAACAGTCATGTAAATGGGCAGGAGGGGCAAGGGACTGAGAGATCAGGTCTTTTGGGGACAGACCTGTGGAAAGGAAGCTAGGATCACAGCACTTTGGGTTATACCAAGTCAGCAGGGAAATATTACTGGTTCCTGTGTACTCAGTCATCAGAGGTCAGTTTATCCATTAACACACTTTAACCTTCCTGTTGTGTACAAAAGGCTGGTTAGCAAGTGTTATATAATGAGGCTGGATGTTTTCACCTGCACTTCAAATGCATGTTGTAATTCTAAATTGTGTCACTTTTCTGAGAGGTAAAGCACTAATTAAAGTAGCAATCATTTACAACTTAAGAAGTAGCATACAGAATGAATACCAGTGGGTATTTCAGTACGAAAGAGAGCGGGAAGTGGTTTTTCTGAGGTGTGGACAGAGGGCTTGGAAGGAACTAGATACTGGAAAGCAAGCATACTAGTTAACATCCAAGGCCCTGCAAATTAGAAGAACATCTTCCGTCAGCAAATCAAACTGAACAAAAAGTACACACAGTGTTTATAGAGGCTATAACATATATTAGAAACACACAGGCTGATGTTTCTGTCCTTTAAAAAGGTGTTAAGATTAGAGAAGCCTTTTAATCGAGTATCTTTAAAGTACTGAGATACTTTAATGAGTATCTTTTTATGATGCCATGAAACACCTGCTTATGGATTGGAGAGAACAGGAAGCAGCAATTCATTTTTTTAAAATGACACCAGGTTTGCAACCAATAACTCCTCAGTTCTGCTCAGACTGATCTTCTCTTAAGGTTTTTTTTTTTTTTTTTAAAAATTTTAAAATTGCACTCTGCTCCCTCCCTGCCGTTTTTACTTAGGACTGGGAAGAAATGCCACCATCCCCTCCAACCACTTTTGGCATCCCACTTGCAAGACAGGAGACACAGCAAAGCTGGACTGTTGTGTTTAAAAGGGTGTTAAAAGCACTTTTTAAACGGCACTTGACACCCTGCACCCAGCCGAGAAAGGAAGACAAGACGAAGACATCATGGCCATTTCCGCACTAGCCTGTTACAGCGCTATTATTCCACTTTCAACAACCTATGGAAGCCCGGGGTTTGCAGTTTAGGCTCCCTAAACTGCAAACCCCAGGATTCCACAGGATGTTGAAAGTGGAATAATAGCGCTGTAACAGGCTAGTGCGGAAATGGCCCGAGTTGGGGAGGGAGGAGGAAAGGGGAGGGAGAGAGCAGGAAGGAAGGTTGGCGAGTTACCTGACAGGGCAGCAGAGGCGGGCCTGGACAAGAACGAGGAGGAAGGCAAAGGCAGAAGCCAAACGGCGGGTCTGGGGCAGGCGCTGGGAGGGGGAGACCATACCGGGGAGGGGGGAGGACGGGGGGGAGGGTCTCCCACAGACGCTCTTAAAATGGCGGCAGCTTCCTTCAAACACAGCTCCCCTCTCCCACCCTCACAGACACGTACAACCCTCCCTCTCTCCTTTTTCTCTTACCCTCCCCGCCTTCCTTTTCCCCAACCGTCAACCGCTCTCTCTCTCTCACCGGGCCCGAGCCCCCTTCTTCACTCGCCGAGGGAGGGGGTTGCTCGCTGGCGCTCTCGCTGTCTCTCTCTTCACTTTTTTTTTCCGCCGCGATCCCACAATCCCCCGCGCGCGCCTCCCAGCGGCCGCCTCGCCGTTTCCTCCTCGGCCGCCTCGCTTCTCCCGCCTTCTCTTTCCTCAGGCCTGGCCCCGCCTCCTGAGCGCCGTCTCACTCTCTCCTCCCCCCTCCCGTTTTCCATCCGCTCTCACTTCGCCCCGTCCCGCCTCCTCCTCTTCCTCAGCTCCTCCCCCTCCTGCTTTTCCTACGCCCGTGGGAGGGGAGAAGAGGGAGAGGGTAGTTGCGCATGCGCCTTGTTCCCTGTGCTCGCTGAGGTGATTTTGAGCGCTTTCTTGCTCCAGGTTTAGGTGTGAATTCGGTAGGGTTTACTTGGCATGGTGTAATGGTTTGAGCCTTGGACTGTAACCCTAGAGACCAGGGTTCGATTCCCTACCTACGTATGGAAATCCACTGGGTGACCTTGGGTGCGTCACACACTCTCAGCCCCCCCCACCCAAAAACAGTGGCTCCAAATGCAGATTCAATAAAATTTCTATCACTTTCTTTGTTTAGGATGGAAAAGAGAGCCAGTGTGATGTCGTGGTTTGAACGCTGGACTATGGAGACCAGGATTCACATCCCTTTCCAGCGATCAAGGTTCATTGGAAGAATATTCATAAATTAATGGAAGATATTTTACAAATTAAGCTGCCCTTGACACCAGAACTATACTTATTAAATATGTTACATCAGGTTGAGAAGAAACACAAAAGATACGAATCCATAATATTGTACATGGTATCGGCAGCTAGAATTGTATATGCGAGGTACTGGAAAGACGAGGAAACACCAGACATGTATGAATGGTTACAAAAAATATTAGAATTTGTTATGTTAGAAGAACTCACGTATAATCTTAGAGACGAAAAACAGGCGAAGAAAGTTGATGATTTGAAATCAATTAAAACTATAATAGAAGAGAAACGGGCAAAGTTATGCGCAGTGGATTAATAGTGGAAGAATTTCAAAGATAGTGTAATGATAGGAAAGAGTTGTGTAAATTATAATATGCAATTTAAGTAAGCTTGTCTAAAAGGATAATTTGGTATCTATCGAGATCTCGAAGGAGGAACTTAAATAGAGGTTCCAACAAGGGGTGAGGGGAAGTAGTAAAGGATCACATAATATTAATATAACATATTAAGAAAGCGTGTTTTTAATTTGTGAAATGATTACTGTACAATTACGATGTGGACGAACTTGACTGTTTTTTTTTAAATAAAAATTAATATTAAAGAAAAGAAAAGCCACTGGGTGACCTTTGGCAAGTCACACTCTCTCAGCCTCAGGGTAAGGCAACACAAACCTCTGAACAAATCTTGCCAAAATTTATTTATTTATTTATTTTTATTTTTATTTATTTGTATCCGCCTCTCCATATGGATCGAGGCGGCGAACAACTTACCAATAGCATGTATTTTGAAACATTTCTATACATGCCCCCAACAAGCTGGGTACTCATTTTACCGACCTGCGAAAGGATGGAAGGCTGAGTCAACCTTGGAGCCCGGCAGGATCGAACTCACAACCTTGTGGTTTGTGAAAAGACATGAAGACACACAGAGGCAGCAATAATAATCAATGTACTGATGGCAGCCCCTCAGTCCAAGTCACTAGTGTGCCTCTCTCAGATGTTTCAAATAGATTGGAAAAATCATGGAGGAAGAAAATCCTTATCGTTAGCGCTCTTAGTTTGTCACAGCAAAAATAACAAAGACGACAGCGGCTGCAATAATTCTTGAAGACAGAGGGCACTTAAAGTTATTTCATGCATTCATCTAGTGTAGTGGTTCTCAACCTTCCTAATGCCGTGACCCTTTAATGCAGTTTCTCATGTTGTGGTGACCCCCAACCGTTATCATAGTGTCAGAAGCTCAACCTGAGAAGGGCTTGAAGCGAGGTCTTAGGCGACCCCTGTGAAAGGGCCGTGCGACCCCCAAAGGGGTCCCGACCCACAGGTTGAGAACCACTGATCTAATGAGTGGTAGTGCTCCTCAGCTATTTCTGAGGAATTAAGTAACTTCCTACAATGCCTGCTTTTTAAGAAATCTCACGGCATCTTCAAATTCAGCTTGAAAAAAAAAAGTACTACAAATTACAAGGTCCCCCTGTTACTGCGGTTGATATGTCTGGTGAGAGCACTAGATATCCTTTTGATATCAAAGAATTTGGCCTTTACTTGACCTTTCTCTGCCACCCCGCTCCACATGTTTGCAAAGATCCACCGGACAAGCATGTATTAGGCGTGGCCATTAATGGTTGTACATTCCAAACCTCATTTGGACAGGCATCTTAAGCCTCTCCGATGCTTCAAGGAACACCTTCTTGCAAACCAGCTTTGCTCAGTGCGAGTCTACACAAAAGCCATTTCTGCACTAGCCTGTTATAGCGCGATGATTCCACTTTCAACCTCCTCTGGAATCCTGGGGTTTGCAGTTTCGGGAGGGGCCACCTGGCCCCTCTCGAAACTGCAAACCCCAGGATTCCAGAGGAGGTTGAAAGTGGAATCATCGCGCTATAACAGGCTAGTGCGAAAATGGCCAAAGACACTCTGCCAAGAGGCGGAGCCAGTCCTTTCTGTTAAGCTATTTGCATACCGGCCATACTACTGTCATCAAGCGCTAAGCTCATCATGTAAACTTGACCTTTTCCAACTCCTTTGTCCAGCTCCAAATTTCCTTTGTTCTCACCAAGCATGGCATGGCCTGTAGGTACAATCCACCCTATAAAAACCCCGATTCCAAATGTCCCTCGGAACACTCCAGACTGCTATCCTGCCTTGCTGTCGGTTTGTCCAGCGAGTCGCCCCCTCAGCGAACTACGCTGAGCTCTCCCTCCTGCAATCCCCACGAGACCAGGTGTCATATTGCCCACTCCCTTGAAACTCCCCATTTCTGTTTCTCAGCTGTGTGCATGTGTTGTCTTATTTGTTGTTTGTCTTTTAATAAAACTGTTATTTTTATTACTTTAAAACTTGTCTGGCTGCTCTTCGGACCTGACGCTGTAGGCATAGGGTAAAAGATCCTAGCTAAAGTTACCCTGCCTCTCGTTAGCTTAAGAGAGTGCTCGAGTCTAATTTCCCCCATCTTGTGTTTTATTTGGTTATTTGGGCGCCCCTCCCGGGACCCCCAACATACATGGTGTGGGACCCCCAACATACCATGGCTAGTGGCTGGGGACTTCTGGGAATGATAGTCATAAAAAGGAAGTGCTGAGCTAACACTTTGTAGTTTATTAATTGGGCTTCTTATCAGTTCATTTAAATGTTCTTTAAAGCAGAGTTGGAAACTGTGTGACCTTCAGATGTCAGAGTCACAGCATTCCTCACATTTACTGCCTTGGCTAAGGCTTCTGGTACTTGCAGTCCAACAATATCTGGATGGGCTGCATGATTCCCACCCATGTGATCCTTCCCTAAAGGATCCTTGCCTGGTTATATATATAAAACCATATCATTTGAGACCAGTGAGGCCTCCTTTCCAAGAGCACCATGGCATGTAGGTACCGTTTCTCTTGTCAACTGCATACAGAAATCATGCACACCTACATGGGGGACCATATAAACCTCCTTTTCTTTCCCTTGCAGGTTAACTTGTGGTTGTACGTGTCAAATGTATTAGTTCAAAATTTTCAACTTTGAAATAATCAAGGAATGTTTTGATATTTGAGGTGATGTGGGCTTTGTTAAACACACATTGAATACATACATTGGCCATTTCTGGTTTAATTCGAGGGGTCTTTCAGCACGTGTGCAAAAATTAGCCTCTGTGCACTAGGAGCTTGCCAATCCCTGGTGTCAGAATTCAACTCCCAGCCCCTGCCTCTCTGC
Organism: Ctenosaura bakeri; assembly: GCA_948474755.1. Classification (NCBI taxonomy): domain Eukaryota; kingdom Metazoa; phylum Chordata; class Lepidosauria; order Squamata; family Iguanidae; genus Ctenosaura; species Ctenosaura bakeri. The sequence continues at coordinate 378,354 of CAOLHI010001750.1, forward strand.
TAGCGAGGGGAGGAAGGCGATAGTACTTGCCCAAGAGGAGGAGGCAGTGGGGAGGGTCCAATGCTAACAATCAAGCTGAGCCAAGCTGAAGTCAAGGTCAAATCCAAAAAGTCCAGAATGCCGAAGGTCCGTCCAAAAGGGTCTAGAGAGGTGGAACACAAGGGTTGTGGGAGCTTGAGTAGCAATTTGCTACAAGCAAACAGCAAGCCACGCCCACAGACTTACATAGCTGACAAAAACAGGTGTTACCCATCATTGTTCTATTTGCTCACTCACACTGGTTCTGTTTCTGGCAGAATCAATTGCTCATCGACCTCTGAGCTGTCATCTATCACGCTTGGTCTACACTGACTAGTGGTGGCTTCCTAGTGTGTCAGACAGGCATCTTTCCCAACCTTACCTGAAGATGTCAGGAATTGAATCTGGGGCATCTCCACACAAATCAGGTGCTCTCCTGCTGAGATAAAAATGCAGCATCTGGACGCTGCGTCCCCAAATGACATCACGACCTAAGAGGATGCCACTAGCAGAAATTCCGAGTGCCCCTTTCCCAGGGCATCCAATCAGGATTTGCTAGAGATATTTTGCTTCCCTAGGCAAAGATCAAGAAGTGCATGTATCCCCACACAACCGCACTCATTCCCTCTACAGAAGCTGTTTAAAGTTCTGAAAATGGTGAGCAGCTCCTGTTCAGAACACTTTGTACCACAAAGTGAGAGATTGTGTTCTCGCTATTAGAACTACTTGGGGTATAAGGTAGGAGTTATTACCTTTGCCAGCTCACACTCTGTGGTCAATCTTCTACATCATAGTCATGGAGATAATCATATCCAGTTTTTTCTCCAGCATCTCACAATCTGATGTATGCTGCTTCTGCTTTTTGCCTATCTAGCCTAATCATGCCCCATGTGAATGTGCCTAATTCTTTTTTCAAGCCACCTGAAAGCTTAGGGCCATCAGCCACATCTTGTGGCAAAATGATCCCATGGTTCAACAGAGTGTGAAAGGATCCTTTTGTACTGCACAGATTGGCACTTGAAATCCTTTGGAGGTTCACATATCTGTGTGGTATCCATATTTTTTGCCACAGGGGGGAGGAGGAGGAAGGAAGGAAAGATTAACTGTGGTCACCGCAACAGAATAGGTAAAGAGAGTAATGCCTCCTTTGTAGCCTAGCTAGGTCCAAGTGATCACTGGCTCCTCCTTTCCTGGAATAGTTCTGGACAGCGGCTGTTCCACTTGGTTATTATGCAGTTTCTGCATGTTAAAAATTGTAAGAGTTGGCCCCAAGCATGTTTCTATTTTTTTTCTCCCCCCCTGCCCACCCCCACCTCCACCCTCACCCACACACCCCTTTTAAAATCTGGCAGATCATAACCGAGCATAAAAAGCCAAGTATCTTGAGCCTTTGGGCAGACAAGTGGCACATAACTGTAAATAAATAAATGGCCCCTATCTGTTGATCCAGATCTACGATAGATCACAGATAGGTTCTACTCACTCAAGGGAGGCCTGGACCTGCATTTCTGAGATAGTAACAGCAGCAGCCCCCCCCCCAGTTGTATATCAAACCTAATTTGAAAAGGACAGTTTCGTAATGAGTGCACGCCTGCTTTTTCTAGTGAAAAGAATCCACTAGACACACCCTTTGGCTCTTAGTTGTTCTTCCCCTGTTTTTCATATTTTTATGCTATCCAAGATCCAGAGCACATATATTTTTTAGGCTGAAGGTAATTTTGGGAAGGGTGATGGATCAGTCTTTCCCATTTAATGAAGGACATTCTCATAACCTTCTTCTCCACTTCAGTTACCTACTACTCTTACTATGAAAAAGGGGGAAATGAGGTGATGCCTTCGGAAATATTGCTGAGGGAGGTGGTTCTAGTTGTTGAGCCTGATTTTGCAAAGTGTCTCTCCCTTGCTGTATTTTGTTTTATTGTTGAAGATGAGAGGGATGCAAGTTTTGTTTTTTTTAACAAGCAATATATTGGTAGGAAAAACAAAAACGCGCCAGACTTCTCACCCAAAACAGAAACTTGTTCTTTAAAAATAAAACATAAGCAGAGAACACAGCAACAGCAATGGACAGAGATGGGAAATACAAGCTATTAGAATACACCAGTTGTCACAAATCATTAGCTGGAGGGGGGAGGGGGAACACATATAATCTCCAAACAGGGTGGCCAGTTGTCCAAAAGGCAGGGCTGCTGAGCCTCTCAATGGTCACAGAGAAGAGGGAGGTTCACCAGATTGTTTCTAAAAAGCTAAAACTTCTTCTTTTGTACAACCAGAAGAGGTACGGCAGCCTTATCTTCTTTTGCAGACTATTTTTTTCCATTTGCCCCATCTGGATATATATTTTTTAATAGTTATGGGTGCAAATATAAGCCCTAAGCACTCACATAAGCAGATGCTCTTGCTCAAAATGTGACAAAGTCCTCCCCCCTTTTCTTTTTTGGACTACAACTGAATTCATTCCCTGAATTCAAGAGAAAGAAATTAAAAGGCACTCAATCCGGCCCCCTGCTCTCCTCAGCAGCCACTCCCTGCTAAGTATCTCCTCTCTGGAAAAAAAAAGCAGCATAGTGATAAGAAACAGGACTAAGTTCCCAGTTTCCCAGACCTTAACAGCCACCTACAAACTGTGGCTCTTTGGCTACTTGAAAGGTAGGCTGACACCATGAAGCTGGGATGAGGGCAGCAGACATTTGCTTTCCATAAGACGGGAAAGAGGAAATTACACAGCAACAGGTTATGAAAGTGTCTTCCTGCTGATCATGAGGCTAACGTGCTCTCTATTTCATTCCAGAGAGAGGTCCTCTGTGACTCCAGCCTGTTGCCAGTTCAGTGAATGGGAGATAAACATGGGTGTTTCCCATCAAGAGTCTCCAACTGACACAGCTCCAAGTGTTAAAGCATGAACTTCCACAGGACTGAGTGGGAGTAGGGGAAGCCAGATTACCGGTCCATGTTGCTTTCATCAGGTTGATTGTAGAAGCAAAGGCGCAGCAATGTCTCGCAGAAGTCCAGTTCCTCCTTAAAAAAAAAAAAAATCAAAAGTAGAGGGAGTCACATGGGAAGGTCAGGCAAATTCTGCTTCTTTTGGGATCACTGCAACTTAAATGTCAATATGTGTTTCAAGTACTTAAGTGAAACAACCTGCAAAATTTGCCTAACAACAATCTTTGGTCTCTAGACTGCTATCCTTTTCCATTCTGCCTGTACTGGCTTCAAGGCTTGCAAGTTCCTGCAACAAAGGGTGAGCCCCAAGTACATTCTTTACACCCCACTGTAGTTTCTATGGACAGTCAGCAGCATCTAACACAACTGTAACAATACAGATCAGGATCCTGTGAGTGGCTTACACTGACATAGGTGGCAGCAGAAGGGGAAAAAAAGCCACAGGCACAGAGGGCATAAATAAAATAATGTGTTAGGGCAGGGGTGGGCAAAGTGTTCCCCTAAAATGCTCTTGGGGGGACATGGGGAATTTTCACTGCATTCTGTCAATGCAGTGAACCAGGCCATTTTAGGTCCAGGAAAGGCTCTTTTAGAAACTGGAAATAAACCAGAAGTGACTTCAAGTCACTTCCTGTTATGAAAGAAAGAAGCCCTCTTCTAAGATTAAAATGGCTTGAGCAGTCTAAAAGCAGAGGGTAGTGCTGTTGTATGCCTTCAAGTTGTTTCCAACATACGGCAATGCTAAGGTGAACTTATAATGGGGTTTTCTGAGTGCTGAGAGTGTGTGACACATCCAAGGTCACCCAGTGGTTTTCCTTGGCTAAGCAGGGAATTGAACTCTGAGGTTGTAATCCAACATTCAAACCACTACACTACACTGGTTCTCCTAGAGGGTTTTGCATTTGCAAAACCCTCCTAGAGGGTTTTGCATTTGCCAGGAGGCATTTGCAGGCCAAAAAAAAAAGGGGGAGGGAGGTTTTTGCAGAAGAGTGTGTGTGCCTCCCAGGGTCTCCAAGCCCGCTAGCCTCCTACAGTTGCCTGTGCCTGCATTAGAGAAATAGGTTGCTTGAAGCTAGCAGACTTTGCCTTCCCTTACTACTGCTGAACAACCCTGGAAAAAAAGTACAGCTGCTATTTCGTGCACCAAAAGTACTACAGCCACAGTTCACCCATGCAACTATCCTTCCAAGGCAGTCCTCTTAGACTGGATGGGGAAGGAGGATTATACATGTATTTTATTTTATTTATATTCCATTTTTCTTGCAACATGGGACCCATGGCACCTTACAACAGCCTAAAACCACATAAAGCTAAAAACCTGATGATAGAAAAACTTCAAACACAAATGAACAAAGTACACTGTTAAAATGCCATTAATATTAAAGGTATAAAATAATTTAAAAAGAACAACACTGAAGATAAAAGTACAAAATAATAATAATAATAATATTTATTTCTATCCCGCCTCTCCCCATGGATCGAGGCGGCAAACAACAATAATACATTAATTACATTAAAAAACATACCGAATCCTCCCCACCCACCAATCCACCTAAAACCAACCCCCTAAAACACACAACAATTAACAATTAACAACAATCAACTGACTATTAAAAGAACAGCAAGATGGTGGGAGGTGGTGGAAGAGTAAGCAAGAGACTGTGGAGTGAAGTGTTTTTTATTTGCAATTTCAGTATATCAAAATCACACCTAAAGGACAAGATAACCTCTGCTTGCCGCACAGCCATTTAGAAGCCCTGGTATGTTAATATCAGGTAGAGCAGACAAAGGGATGAGGAGAGGAGCCAAGGTGGACAGGTGAGCCCTAGCAGCTCTTTGGAGACACCGGTTACATCTGTCTGCAAGACATTTGGATGTTCCCCATCCCAGGAGAGCCACCAGAAACCTGAGGAGGAAGCCACTTGCAAAATCAGGACAACAACTTGAAATTGGCACCAAGGCATTCTAAAGTGCATTACAGGGACAGCTAAATAGATAGATATTGTTTATTACAGTCATAGACCAGTAAAAAGATTACATCAAACAGTACCAAGGGCCAAAAACCTAAGTACTGATACAAGTAAACATAAAACTTGAATAAATAATACATAAAAACAGCGTAATAAACTTTGTCAAGAATGCAGTACTACTGAGGGATAACAGTCTCACAAGGATTACAAGATAAACAATATGCATCTACTCACTAGCCAACATCTTTTGTCTTACTCTCATAGCTGCAGCACAGAATTTAGCAACCTTATAGAGTTCGTGTCTGATAACAATAGAAGGGTATAAAATGATTCAGAACCACCTGGGTGTTCCCGAAGAATTGAGGAGATGATATCAGCTCTTAAATCTCCATAGAACATACATTGAAAAAGCATGTGTTCAACCATTTCAATCTGACCGGAATCACATGGACAGTATCTTTCCAAATAGGGATTTTTTTTTTATATCGTCCCTCAAGGACGGCGAATGGAAGACTACGGCAACGCACTAGAGTAAAAGCCAAATGATGTTTGGGTAGTTCTAAAAATTTTAAATAGGCCCGTGGCAACATCTGATACTTGTCCTGCTCACTAGCAATAAAGGATGGAGAACAGACCAAATCTGTTTGGCGTTCAGTATCAAAGAAATGTTGTTTAATGACTGATTTAGCCTGGTCATAGCCCATCCTAAATAAGCTATCAGGGGACAGACCCAGTATTGACAATTTGGTAGCAACCGCTTGTTTCCATTTAGAGTGAAATTGGTCTTCCAAAACCAAGGGTGCAAGCCCAATTGGTACAAAATTTAATCTAAGCCTGTAGTTAAATATGCAAATCCATACTCTGGCCTCTATGCTCTGAAGGCCTGCCTCTAACCGTAAAATGGCATTGGATACAGGGACATGAAAAACTGATCTTAAGAACTTAGCCTGTACACGTTCTAAAGGTGCAAAGTTAGGAAATGGCCCAAATTGAGCACCATACAAGGGACAGCTAAATAAATAGTGTGTATTAAATACTGTAGTCTCTTAAAAAAAGAAAGAGAGAACCCCTGAGAACTGCTAGGGGAAAAAAGGTGGCAGAAATACAAGTCCTAGAAGCCTATACAGGAGGGAGGGACAGCCTTCCCATGTGAGAGTCAAGAGGTAACAGAATAAAATGAGAGGCCATCTTTCCTCAATGCCATGGTGTGGAGCAAGGCCACAAAAGGCACTTTGTTCGGATATTTGTCTTTTCCCTTTAGCCACTGGCCAGCAATGAACGTCTCTTTCACAACAGAGCCCCAACAGACATTCTCAGCACTTCATGGCTTTCTGCGCTTGGGCTGAGCATGATGTTGATATCCAGGCCCAAGGTGGGAGCCGGTCTTCATCCCCACAGCAACAGAACATCTTGTTTCTACATCAGTCCATTCTGATTCTGTGGCCTCATCTGGTGGCACCGGACTCAGGGGAGAGGAACACCTCTTCCAACCTCTTGGAGATTCTTGTTTCAGGGTCTCGATCTCAGCGAACTGAACAGCCTGTCCACCTCCTCAGGTCTTGTAGACTTCACCCTTGATCAGCTTTGTCTCGATCTCCCCGTCGGAAGCCAGCTCCTGGTGGGTCAGCGTGTACTTGTCTTACTTGGCCAGGGCCTTTTCGTTAGCAGCTGCCACCGTGATGGCGTGGGGCACGTGAGGTTGCATGGATGTTGGTAGGGGGCTTGTGGTCCACCCACCTCTCCCCAGCCAAGCGGGAGCGCCTGTGCCGGATGCGAACTGGTGGAGCGTTAAGGACTGGTGGAGGTGACAATGACCTCTGCAAGGCCTTCTCCCTGTCCTTCTCCCGAGAAGGCCTCCCTGCTTTGATGGGCTTGGGTTCCGTAATGATCGCTTTCAGTTGCTTGAGCTTCTCGTCTTTCACCCAGAGCTTGTTCTGCATCTCGAGCTGCTTGGCTGCCACCCGCTGCTCACACTCCTTCTTCCACTTCATGGTCGTCTCCATCACTATGCCCTGCAGCCGCACTTCCAGACGGCGCTTGTCCGAGGCCTATTGCTGAAGCTTCTGGGTCTTGTTCTCCAGCTCCAGCTGCAGGTTGTGCTTCTCTTCTTCATAAATCGTTGTGGTTTTTTTCCAGGATGTCAATCTTATATTCAAGAGTTTTTGCTTTCTTCTCCAACCGTTCAACCTCTGTTTTCTACCCTGCTATTATTTTGTCTTTTTCGGCAATTTTCAGTTGTGTGTAGTTCTCTTTGGAGACAATGTTGGCATCAAGTTCTTGCAGCATGCTCTTTACAGAATATAGACACACACACACACACACACCAAAAAAAGGGACTCCCCATAGCCACTGAACTAACAAATGGCTATTTACATTTAACAAATGTCTCTGCCTGCCAGCCAAAAAGGAACAGAGGGGGCCAGTGTAGCCTCCTGTGGAAGGGAACTTTACAACCTGGGAACAACCACCAAGAAGGCCTTCTCTTACATCTACACTTAAATAATATTGTTGGAGAAGAAGCACATGTAGGATTCTCTGCCTCAGGTGTTTAAATGACTTAATTGTCCTTGGATAGTATGTACACTGAATGAGGTGGAAAGAAGGTGCATTTGTTGCTCTATCTCAGGGCGCAAAGGTGCCTTGAGCTGGCCCTGACAGTCATTCATATTATACCAAGTATATAGCTCCCATTTATTGGGGCCCACTCCTTTGCTCTATGCTAGGTAGCAGGCCACTAGCTCCTTAGTTTGTTCTAGCTCCACAGCTCCTTTTGTTTAAGAGTATGATCTCAAGCTCAAAGAAGCCTCATCTCAACTCAGTGACTGTATAAAGCAAAGCAGGAGGTGGGGGGGAGGAACACAGCATTTTTTAAAAGGACATAGTAAGGCTGATCAACATCCCCTTCCACTTAGTGCATTACACCAATTGTTTAATTATCAAGCTTCATGTAACCTAATTGCTATGTTTGGGAGATAACTGCTGGTTGCTAACAGCAGGGGTGGCATTGTGTCTGTTCTGAGTAAATGCAAGAAGAACCACAGAAAACACAACAGAAGCACTATGAGCCCCCTGCTTCTAATTCCACTTTCCTCACATCAAGCTGAAGAGCAGCATCGAATCTGTAAGCAGAAATGACTTCACAACAAAACTGGGCTCAAACGAACAGCCCAGGCCTAGCTGTATTACAGAAACCGGCTCAGATTTCCTGTATTTAGAAAAGATGGTTTGCGCCTTCATTCAGCAACAGATAGAAGGCTGAGAAACCAAACAGGGCTGCATTCTCACATGCATGGCCTGCATTCAGTGAAGCATCACCACTGAACATGATTCTTCTGTGGATGCCAAAAGATGTTGCTCTCTTCTTAGCACCTTTACAGTCAAAGCCCCATACTACTTGCATTGGGGGGGGGAAATAAAACAGTAGGATATGCTTCAACTTAATAAAGTCCTCCTTCCACATTTGCGGGTTTGATCTTTCTGAATCTGATTATTTGTGAGGCATGCATATGCCTTCCCCCTCTTCTCCTCCTCCCATTCCCTTGCCTTTTGCTTCAGCATGCATGCCCTCCTTCTGTGCCTGGAAAAAAAGGCAAGGGAATTGGGTGGGGGGACACCTGTGCACTTTTTCTTATACAGGGCTGCTCCTTGCCATTCACTTGCTGTGTGTGCAAACTTGTAGAAGGAAGGCACAAGCATCCAGGCAAAAGGCAAGGGAATAGGAGGTGTGATCCCAAGAAAAGAATTGGGGTGTGTGGGTGCAGGGGGAGTTATTCACAATGTTTCCACTTTTCCAAGAGTTCTGTGCCCCAAAGTATTGTGAAAGGGGAGGGTCCACTTATTTACAACCTTGTAAAGAAGCTCCCTGCCCTCCTCCCCTAAATGTTGCTTGGCCATTTGAGGGCTGGCTGAAGAAGGTCAAAATACTCAGTTCCTCTTGTAGAAGCCCACTTCATCGGCAAACACTGGGAAAGTTACATTTTGGACAGCAAATCTCATAGGAAGCATGGCTACATTCTACACTACAACATACAGAATCCCCTAGGATTAGCTAGGGGATTCTGAGTAGTGTAATCCAAGACAGAGCGTTTCTCAGGTTTGTTCATTTCAATGCTGGATGCAGAAGAGTTGATTTCTGCCTCTTCTCTCCCAATGCACATACTCACTTGCACAGAATTTTTCACCACCAATGGTTACTAGGGCAGTGTTTAAATCAGGTGGAAAACCTCCCAGTGGTAGGGTCTGCACTGAATCCTGCCATCACTGAGGAAAAGCGGGGACCACCACCAAGGTTGCTAGCATAGCTACTGCCTAAATTTGACAGTAACTGCAATGACATCCTATGGTACCTTCCTGCATGATACAGCCCTGGCAAAGGATCACTTTCTTTTCCAGTTCTTTGGCACGGGGTAGGCACTTTCATAAAGAACAAAATCCCCCACATGTAACTCAGATAGCCTCCACTGCATTTCACTTTTCGAGGGATGAGGTTTGGTTACAAGACATGCTGTCCTCAGATTCTGGAAGTCTAAGAGGACAAGAACACCTCTTAAATTGTTTCTGTTTCACATTGTTATTAAGTAAGTGCAGTGCAGCATGGCAAACACCCGTTCAGGATGTACTTAAATGGGAATCATAATCCTGCAGAGCCACAGCAGTATAGGCTTGGACTTTATAAAAGTTGACAAAGAGGCCCAACGCCCTCTAGTGCCAAGAAAAAGACAAAGAGATGTAAAACAGGCTCTCCACTTACCCCAATTTGGGGGATGGTCTGCATTTCATCTGCACAGGTTGGCTTTTCAAATCTCTTGTTCCCCGAGTTTTTCTCCCCCTGAGCATTCTACTTTTTTTAAATTAAAAACAGTGTTTCTAGCCCTCACTATTATTAAATCTTGAGCACATCTCCATGCCCTGGTATGTCTTCTCAAAATGTATGAATTTTACTCAAGAAACTGGAGAATTGCAGAGAATGACTTGCTCTGACTATAGAACTCTAACTTCCTGGTCAGAAAAAAAAAATACAGTGATTGTCCCGAAAGCATGCGAGGCCCTCCCAACAAGTATATAGGAAAGACGGGGAAAAGGAAGAACTTCTATTAACCTACCTGGAATTCTTCTTGATCCTTCAGTAGCTGGCATCGCTCTTTTAACAGTTCCTCAAGTGCTAACTCTGGTTCTTGGCACTCTCGCACACCTTGAGGAAAATCTGTTACAAGGCTGGGTGGATGGTGGAGTCAGGGAGAAAGATCACAAAGAGGGAAGCAAGCAAGCATTAAGAGATGGACAAATGGGAGACGCACCAAACTTTCCACGTATCATCCAATACTAGCAGGTAGTTAGTACTCATCAGGTTTCCTGCTAACTTGTCAGCCATGCTTCCTCTTCAAGGCACCAAATTCAATCCCAATTCCTATCCTCCTGTCCATATCAATGGATATCAACATTTCGTCACTATTCAGCATTCTCAATTCTCAGTGCACTGTTGTTTGCTGGGTAGCAAGTTCCCTCCATGCCACTCCCACATCCCAAATGTGCTAGTACTCTCCTCCTTAACATTTGGTGGTAATACCTTTTTTGACTATATAGTCATCAGCACTCGCCTGCCAACAGAGAAAGGTCCAGAGCTTGGGGAAAAAACTACATTTTCTGGACAACTTCTTGATTCAATCCCTGTTATCCAGAACTGTGGTCCAATGCTTAAACCACTACACCATGCTGGGGTTTTTTGTTTTTGGACTACACTTCCCCACAATTCCCCAGCCATCATGGTCCCTTCTGGAAAGTTGTGGTCTGGGGATCTGTACTTTAAAAAAAAAGCAACTTTTCCAAACTCCAGGAAGGACTTACTTCACCCTGACAGTCTAAACTGACGAGACTGAGGTTAAGATTGTCAAGAGTAAGCCCAGACTGATGTTTATCCCTCAAAGAAAACGAGGCCAAAAATGCTTATTCTATTAACACTCTGTGTTGCTGCAGACAAGATTCAAGACAAGAAATACTGCTTTAAAGCATCCTTTATCTCTGTACCATTTTAAATGCTTTTATTTGTTGTCCATCACCATGGGAGCCCTTGTGGGCTGGGAGGCAATAAATAAGCGCTTTAAATAAATAAGTAAGTCCTGCTCCATGCAATTAGTCCAGCAACCTCCATCAGTATAATAACCCTTTAGATCCCAGCTCTCATTCTCTGTTTCCCACATCCATCAGTACCTGCACAATGCTCCCAATACGTGCTCATGGAAGGTACTATGTTCAGAACGGATAAGGGCCACCAACTGCTGGACCATCCCCATGGAACAGAGAGTCTCTGTGGGAAGAAAAATGTTGGGAATACAACCCTTCAAATAAAGCTAAATGAAACACAAGACTATGAGCGCAAAAGCAGTGCACAGCTCCAACAGTTTCCATCAGGTTGCCCTACACAGATACTCCCAACCCTGGAGAATGCCTCAAGCCAGGTCCTATGGGAACGACCAATAATCTGAGGTTTGGTCTACTCAAGCAGGAAAATCAGGTGATGGGAACTGAAGGCACTACAGCTCTATCACAATTAGAGGAGGCTGCCATTTTAAACATGTACACCCACATACTCTCAATAAATACTAAATAACTGAAGACATAAAGAAAACCTGGGTCCTTACACATTGCTGTTCTTGTGTGCCTTCAAGTCATTTCTGACTTATGGTAACCCTATCCTGGGCTTTTCTGGGGGCTGAGAGTGTGTGACACGTCCAGCGTTGTCCAGCGGGTTTCCATGGCTGAGTGGGGAATCAACCCTGGTCTCAAGTAGCTCAAAACATTACATCATGCTGGCTCTCTTCTTATACAATGACCCCACCCTTACCACAACCTCCACATGCCTGAAAGTGAAGTTGTGTGAAGTGTCATGTCTCATTCTACTCAATGGACACAGCAGGTGCACACATGTCATGTCCACTGTTTTGTTTATTCCTGAACCTTCGGGTATTAATAATGAGCTGGTGCAATTGTGCTTGACTGGACTTCTTCATACCATAATGGACCAAGAGGAAACCTGTTCTCAAGTCACACCTAGTCAATTGTTAGGAAGTTACGGCACCAGAGGAGTTAGAGACCTTCCATTTGCTGTGGATGATAGAAGAGACCAGGCCAGCTATGACATCCAAGAAAGGATGAGGAGGCCATGATGGAGGCCATTCATAATGAAGTGCTACAGGGAGCTCCTAAACAAAGGGGAAATGTCCCTGAGAAAGTGTGGTTCCCTCCTACCCACCGAGACAACCACAAAATTATTCTCACCTTTCTGCTCTGGGTGGTCTATGAGCAGGTTCTGTAGGAGGAAAGCAGATTTCACCTTCAGCTTCTGTATTTTGCTCTGCATGGCCCTCATGAGGACTGAGAACCCATCAAGACGGAGGAATTGCTGCAGGCCAGCTTCCTGGGCCCTTACCAAGCCTGGCAGCACAAGGAATGACATAGAAAGAGAGAGAAGGGGTGAAAGAAAATGGGAAGACAGTAAGGGAGAAACAAGGACAACAATAAAGAGAATTTTACACACACAAGTAAGAGGCTTAGCACTCCTGTTCTGACAAAGCTACGTTAAATGTCAATAGGCCAAGCAGCTGTTACTGATTAATTTATTTACCAGCACATTCCATCCTGCTTCCAGAAAGCTCTGGTTGGATATGTATTACTCCCATTTTATCCTCAGTACAATCTTGTGAGGTAGGTTAGGCTGACCAGCCCCAAGGTTACTTCATTACACTTTATGGCTGAGTGGGAGATCGGAACTCCAACTTTCCCGCTCACAGCCCAACACCGATTCCAGTGTGTTCCAGTTCCAGTGTCCAGAAGAAATATCAAATGGAAAATCTATACTGAAGTCTCCCATGGATTCTTCCCCAAGCTCCAACAGTGAAAGGCAATCACACAGAGGAGGGGGTAGGCCCTATATAAGCTCAGAGGAGCAGGGCAAGGAAGAGAGTGTTTAACCAATATCCCCACCCCACCCCATGTTTTTTCCTAGCTTGATTGGTCTCACCCATCCCCTGCGGTATATTTTGTGGGGAGAAGGGATACTGGCATCTTATTCTTTTTTCCTCCTACGGGTCTAATGGCAGTGGTACAGAGCGGGAGGAAAGTCAATGCCCCACAGGTCACACTTGTTTTAGTTTTGACTTTTGGCTAACCTACAACACTCCCACTTACAGGAGATTGCAAAGAGGGCCTTGATTCGGACAGCCTCGCTGGGATCGTGGTCCAGGAGCCGCAGCAGCTTCCTCATACACCCCAGTGCCAGGGCCTGCTCTTGCACTTTGGGCACATTCTGGGCACAGGTGCCCACCAGGTGGGCCGCTCGCCAGCGCAGCTCTTGCTCCTCATGCTCCAGGTATCGTTGTGCCAGCAGCCGCATGCCCTCCAGTTTGCAGAAATCTGAAAGAAGAGGGAAATGGGATAAATTCAAGGATTAGTGGTAGGCTTTTATATATTAGATAAATATATAAAAGTCAAAGTTTGTGAGTTTGTCCGTGTCAGGCAGGCAAAGACCTCACATGATTGTCTGTGTCAGGTGAGAAGACCCCATGTGATTGGCTGCCTGTGAAGATTCTATGGAATCTTGGGGTTTGCAGTTTAGGGAGAGGCCCTTAGAATTCTCAGCCAGAGAGCTCTTGGGCCTCAGGCCAGTTGCTATGGAGACAAGACCGAGCAGCAGGAAGAAGGGCAGTGTATTCTCTCAGAAACCAAACCTCTGTATGTTAACAACTCTGAATACAGACTGGATTGGGGAATATGGGGAAAAGTTACAGGCACTGGACAAGGCAGTTTGGAGAATTAGAGATATAGGATCTTAAATCTTTCTAACAAGTGTTACCATGTTACCTCAAGTGGACCTTGAGGAAGCGTGGAGAATAAATGAACGCCTATTCTTACAGTGGCTCCCCATTGCCCAGTTTGGCTGGGGCTGTTAAGACCCCTGAAAAGACTCCCGGAGAGCTACAGTTCCTCACTGCTGCAGAAAAAGAAAACGGACAGCACAGAAAAACATCTGATTGTACAGTCCTCCCTCCATATTCACAGGTTTGACTTTTGCAAATGTGATTATTCATTAGGCACACACCAGGGCAAAAGGCAAAGGAAGGGGGAAGGCACATGGGCTTCGGCTTATTCCCTTGCCTTTTGCCTGGGCACAGAGAAGTAAGGCATGCACACCAGAGCAAAAGGTAAAGGAATGAGAGGTGGGAGCCTTGGAAGGGAATGGGAGGGGGAGCACGGGGAGAGTTATTTGTGGTTTTTCTACTTTTGCAAGGGTTCTGTGCCCCACGCTCTCATGAAAGTGGAGGGGCCCCTCTATTTCCTTTGGAAATGCTGATGGAAGGTTGTTGATGCTCAGAGTTGGCAAAATCATTGTAATGGGGCTGGGCAGTGGGTACAGAGGGGTCTTTAGCTCAAAAGGATCTGTGATCTTGGCTTTTGCCCCTTCATTTGGAAAGAGCTATCTTCTGGATTAAAAATCTCAGAATTCCCCCAGGCAGCATAGCTAGGGGTTACTAGGATTTCTGTTCCAAAAGGAACTTTTGCAAGCTGAGTTACCACTCCCCCTGCATTACTGTTTCTGCAGCCTAATTCATTCCTGTGAGTCATCGCAAGCAATTTGCTAAGTAGGCACCTTTCCAGCCACACACGCTCTTGTTTTCTATAGCTGTGCTTCTCAGGCTACTTGATGTGAGGGAGCAGCAGTTTTTTTTTCTCCTAACATGCCAGGGATTGGCACCACATTTGTGCCCACTGGCTACAACTGTTTGTTTTTCCTGGAAATGTTGCAAACTGGCAAGTAACAGCTCACAGGCTGGCACTAGTCTGGGGACGACAACTTTGTGTATCACTAGCCTAGAGCATGAAGGAATGTGAATTAGTAGATTAAGATGAGACATGGCAGTAGGGACGACTAACAATAGCATAGACCCCTTATTTTCTTTATGAGTTACATTCTTATCTACTCTGCCTCACAGAGAGCTCAATATGCAGGCCCTAGTATCTCCTAGAAACAGGCCATTTCTTCACTAGACTGTTATAGTGCTATTATTCCACTTTCAACATCCTATGGAATCCTGGGATTTGCAGTTTAGGGAGGAGCCTTGTGCAGAAATGGCGACACACAAAGAGAGGAATGAGGTTCTTTCCATACCTGCAGCATTATCTAAGTTTTCACACAATTCTGCAAGGAGGTCCAAGGCACCCTCTTGTTGTTCGAGGTCTGACTGTGCCTCGTCTGAACTCTCCCCACGTTCAGTTCCAGGAGTCGAAGCTTCGAGCAGCTGAAGGCACTGTTTCATTTGTTCAATCTCATCCATTTGTCCCCGGAAGGCCTCTGCCATTGCCTCCTGTAACCACTGCCTCCGCTGGAGTGCAGGGAATTGACAGTTGGAAGGGGAAGAAAGAAAAAGGAAACAAGTCACAGACAAATCCATCTCTTCCTCCTGACAGCTACCTCCATGCCATTCAAAAATCCAAACTTCAGCTTCGAAACCTTGCTGTTTGACTGAACTTCCCTCTTACAAGATTCTTCTAAACACCTGTCATTAAGGCTCTTGTGTAGGCAGAACAAGTTATGCCCAATTTAGTCTTTTTTTGGCCTTATTGATCTGGAGCAGAGATGTAATATTTCTGGAAATTTTGAGGGGGAGGGTATCTTTTTTTTCTGAAAATGTCTATAATATTTCTCCGTGAAAAGAAAAATGACATTTTCAGAAAAAACTGAAATAATCAGCACCCTTTACAGATTAACTTGGATTGGCATAAAATTATCATGTTTGCTATAGTTTACAAATTGAATTTCCTCTTTAAAATCTTAATTTTTCCTACAGATGCAGAAACAAAGACCTAAACTGTAAGGAACACCGATAACTGTGAGGAATCTTTTTTGGTTTTGTCCATTTATGTAAATAAAGCAAGAATAAGAACAGAAGAAACAAATAAAATTATTTTGCCTTCTCTGGTTCTCCATACTGTCAAAAAGATGTAACACACTTATTCCTATAAGAAGAAAGGACAGGAATCTAGGAGCAAGAATTACAGTTATGTGATACTATAATGCAATAGCTTCAAACATAAGGAAAAGAGATTCCGTCTAAACATCAGGAAAAGCAGTTTGGCAGTGGAATGCACTGCTTCAAGAGTGTGGTAGAGTCTTCTTTGGAGGCTTTTAAACAGAGCTGGATGGCAATCTGCTAGGAATGCTTTGATGGGGTGTTCCTGCATAGCAGGGGGTTGGACTTGATGGCCCTTGTGGTCTCTTCCAACTCTCTGATTCTCTCTGTGATAAACCTAGTATCCCACACCTGCCCCCCCCATGTGCTGGGGACCAGTACCATATTTGTGCCCAAACTGTTTCTCTCTTTCCTGGAAGCTCACTGTGCACTGGCTGCCAATGGCTGGCATACTGGCACCAGTCTTTAGATCACTGCTATGAGCAGTAGTGTTGTACATGATCTGCTATAAAGGTCTGTCTGCTATATAGTTTCTGGAGATAATGTGAAAGGGGAATAAATATATGAACAGCTTATCTTAAATATTCTATTCAGCATTCTAAAAGAAAATACTGTTTTCCCTCTCAATTTTTTGGAAAAATAAGGCTGTCAGAAAAAAATGGAAGCTCCCTGTTTCTTCCCCCAAAGTTTTTTGCTCCCCTCACCCCTGGGGCCTTCATATCTCTAAGATGGAACCACGCAGAAGGAAGAATCTGAAACTGGGACAAGTGAATCCAGAGAGAGATTTGCTAAGGACACCCAATCAAATGGTAAATTGATAACAGACCTATGCAACACAGTAATACAGTCACCCCTCCATATTCACTAGTTTTCCTTTCATGAATTTGATGGCTTGCAGATTAGATTAGTATATTCTCTCTAGGAATCTCTTAGTTCCTCCAGCGTGCTTCTATGGTCAACTTCCCCCACAAGGGGACCTAGATTTCTAGAGAAATGTCCTCTCATGTAAAAAAACGCATTCATGATTCTTGTTTACAATCACGTTTTTTCCAGTTTCGCGGGGTTCTTGCTCCCCTAATCCTGCAAAAGGTGGAGGACCCACTGTAATTGTAACCCAGGGCAGTGCTTCTCAAGCTACCTGATGCAGGTAGCTGGCAGGGTTTCTTTCCCCAATGTGCCAGGGACAGGCACCATATTTGTGCCCACTGACTATAATTGTTTCTCTCTCTCTTGGAAACTTGCTACAGACTGGTAGCCCATACTTAATGGACTGGCAGCAGTCTATAGGCCACCATTTTGATCTAGGGCAAGAAAACAAACCACAAATGCCCTGCTTGGGGTGAATACTCTGTATGAATGAGACCCTTCTTCCTACTCAAGTTTCCTCAGCCAACTATAGCTACAACCCAGTAAGATCCTATTTCTATGCCCAGGAACGCATAGATCTCCAAGTGTCCTTGCACTTCCTTTCCCAGGTACAATCAACCGATCACATTCCCCCTCCTAGCAAGCAAAGCCGAGTACCTCATCAGACATGGGCTCCCTCGGACTGGGTTCAGCATTTCCTGCAGTCACTGCCATCTGCAGCAAGCCCTGGAGGTTGCGGGGATATTCATGAGGTGGTTGGTTGCCATCAGCTCCTCCTTCAGCCATGGTTGGAAAATGCAATTCCAATCAAGAGATGGCTCACAGAACTTTTAATGAAAAAGCAGAGAGAGAGAGTTGGTCAGTTAGCTAGTTAAGGTCAAACCCAGGAGTCAACAGACCTCCCCAAATTTATCCAGTCCTCCTTACTAAGCAACTGTGTCTTGGCCAGAAGCTTGGAAACGTTACACTTTGAGCTAGAGACTCGTCAGACAGCGTGGCCACTGGGAATTATAATCCACAACTGTAACTCTTTCAACTTGTCCTTTCTAAGAATGCTATCATCTTATTTATTAGTAACATTTGCAAGGAGGTATCACAGCGTACAGCATTTCTCTTTAGGGTTCCAGCTATTCTATCCCTGCAACAGTCAATCAGTAATCTATGGCCACCAAACATTTCCCTGGAACACTAGAGTAGAGGAGTTCCCTAACACATGAGAAGGTTTCAGCAGGCTTGAAGAAAACTCAAGGTTTCTGGAAGAATAATTTACCTGCTGACATCTCCATGTTGTTTTCTGAAGCTGCTGCTTTGGCTATATAAGAAATTAGCACTCAAAGAATGAGCTCACTGTTCACATACCACAGAATGGGAAACTATAATTTCTCTCATCCTTGATCATCATCTATGCTGGTTTGGGCTAATGGGAAATCCCAACAACATCCTAAGTGCCACAAGTTCCCACTCACTGATGTGCAAGATTCCAGCCTGGGTGTTTTTACTCTGCTTCCTGGTGTCCCATCACCCAAGTATATAGAATAATTACAGCATTCAGCATCTGCCGGCTGTGATGGGAACACAGGTTTTAGGGATTCCCTTATTGTACAAATGGTATCTCTCTGAGAAAGTTCCTATATAAAATCAGCTATTAGACTTATCAATAGGAGATGACCAGGAAATGTAAATGGAGATTTAACCTATCTTTCTTCAAGAAGCTCCAGTGTTATAGATTATGTTTGTCTCCCTGTGTTCCGCCTAGACAGAACAACTAACTTTATGGATAAGCTTTACTGATAGTGATCATTAGCCTCTATGTGCTTACTTAAAATTGACCCTCAACAGCCTTTGGTTAAATCAGAATAATCTTGTAACCCAGTCTGCAATTAACAGCTTCAAGAGACTTTGGGTCTTTCTGCCCTACACTGTTACTGTGCTATTATTCCACTTTCAACATCCTATGGAATCCTGGGATTTGCAGTTTCAGGAGGAGTATTCAGAATTCTCAGCCAGAGAGCTTTTTGGTCTGAGTAAACTACATAGCCCAGAATTCCATAGGATGTTGAAATAATAGCACTATAACAGTGTAGGGCAGAAAGGTCCTTGGAAAAATGACTTTTTTTAAATTACAACTCCCCAAATTTATATATTTCATTTATATTCTGCTTTCAATCCCACCAAGGGATCCAAAGTGGCTTAGAAAAAACGTTTAGCTAAAAATGTGCTATTCCAAAAGTTTAATAAAAAAAAAACAATTAAACATCCGTTCTATTAAAAATGCATGGTTAACAACAATTTAAAATACATTTAAAACATACTAATAACATACCAAAAAGACAGAGTGTACCACTTAGAATGCTACTGAAATCAGTCAAAGGCCTCCCCACATTAAAGGTCTTAATCTGCCAGGCGGAAAGAGTAGTGAGAAAGCTAATTGGACTTCCCACAGGGGGGGGGGTTCCACTGTCTGGGAATAGTTACTGAGAAGGCTCTCTTCTGTGACCTCACCAAAATCCCCCAAGCCACCATGGCAAGTAATAGCGATGAGCGATCCTGGAAAATATATTCCCAAACACTAATTTGTATAAGCTGTGCACTCCGTCACCCCTTCCTTCGGATGCAGAATCCGCAGAAGTGGTAGCATAGAGACCATAGCTTACATCTTGGCTATCAAGATCAATCCAAAATTTTGGATTGCTTGCCTCCATTTTTGTCATCCACCTAGTTTTACCCTTGTTTGGGACATCTTAATACTCAGAAGAAAAGGACAAGCTTACAGTCTAAAATTCATACAGTCTGCGAAGCTTATAGTCAAATAAAATCCAGAAACATAGAAAGAAGGACAGAAGAGAGTGTTCCGTTGCTCAAATATTCCATTACTCAAATAACCTATGAATTATACATACCTTTATTACAACTGACTCAGATGAAAATTTGGGATAAGACACTGCCCAGAAAAAAAGGAGAGATCTGGAACGTACAGAGAAGAAACATAAAGTCAGTGAAGTATGTTAGGGAAAAAAGGTCTGGAAAACATTTAGTCTGGAACAGAGCTAGGGAAGTTGTTTTTTGGACTACAACTCCCAAAATGCAGCAGCTATGCTGGCTCGGAGATTGTGAGAGTTATATTCCAAAAAATAACTTCTTCAAGCCATCTGTCTGAAGTCACACACAGACAAATCAATCTGACCCTGTGCATGTACATAGGAACCTCTGAACATCAGGATGAGCAATTGTGGCAGGTCCTAGAGGGGATCACATGTATTGCCAAAAAATAGGGGGAAAACAGTCTTCCAATTCAGAGAGAAGGGAGAAATAAGTAAATGCACACACTCTTATTAAAATATTATTATTGAAATGATTCCAAATGAATTTAAAATAATGACTTCAAGCCTGTAAGAACACTGTGCCCCCCTCCTCCGTTGCCTATGGACCACAAGTTAAAAAGAATCCTTGAATATTTTTGAGACTAAAGAGGGGAAAAAAAGAGTAATGGGAAAAACAAAATGAAACTCCACTTCAAAAGATGTATTCATCAGGTGCATTTTTTTTCTTTTTAAGTCAGTCTTACAGATTTTATAGGAATCGTTTATATCTTTTTATGCTGAAACAGATTAACACGGCTATGTCTCTGAACACTACTACAAGAGTATGATTTTGTGTGCTTAATGGTTGTGCAGCAATCCCCCTGGGGAAACAGTCAGAGGTAAATAGGTACAATTCCAACTTACACTAAAAGTGTAGTATACAGGTTTAGAATGTCAGACAAGGAATTTAAAACACCCAGGTTCAAACCTCTGCTCAGCCAAGAAGCTTCCTGCTTGACTTCCACCCGTCCCTCAACTCTCAGCCAACTTCCGCACTAGACCGTTATAGTGCGATTATTCCACTTTCAGCATTGTATGGAATCCTGGGGTTTGCAGTTTAGGGAGGGGCCTCAAAACCCCAGGATTCCATAGGATGTTGAAAGTAGAATGATCACCCTGTTATAGTCTAGTGCGGAAATGGGCTCAGTGAACCCTACCTCGCAGGGTTGGCGTTTTTGCCTTCTGCACCTCTTCAATATCTTTCTCTAACTCCCAAGAGCTCTGGGTTGCTCTGACAAAGGGTGGGTATAAATGAGATACAAGACATGCTAATCATTACAGCAATGTTTGCAGCTTCCAACCTTGTTCTTCTGGCCTGAGCAGACTGAGGCCATTTCCGCACTAGCCTGTTATAGCGCGATGATTCCACGTTCAACCTCCTCTGGCATCCTGGGGTTTGCAGTTTCGGGAGGGGCCAGCCGGCCCCTCCCGAAACTGCAAACCCCAGGATGCCAGAGGAGGTTGAACGTGGAATCATCGCGCTATAACAGGCTAGTGCGGAAATGGCCTTAGTGGCTAAACACTACAAAGCAGAGAATTTGCAGTATGAATCATATCTAAATCCTGAACTCACTAAATGACCTCAGGCAAGCAGCTCAGCCTTATTTTCCAACATGGGTGGAGGAATAACATTACTCATCTATTTCACACACTTCCCATGGATTGTATAACCAGATCCTGAATCGCTCATGCAAAAGTTAAAACATAAAGCCTTGACAAATAAAAAAATAAAATAAAAATAAAGTGAGGCTTTCCTTATCTTGGAGACAAAGGGTTAAGAAAACCATCACTCACCCCAAGGCAGTTCTTCAGAAAACTGAAGGCCTTGCCTATTTCCGCACTAGACTGTTATAGTGCTATTATTCCACTTCCAACATCCTATGGAATCCTGGGGTTTGCAGACTAGAGAGTGGGGATTTGAACCCTGGCCCATTTCTGCACTAGACCTCAAAGGCCTCTCCCTAAACTGCAAACCCCAGGATCCCATAGGATGTTGAAAGTGGAATAATAGCGCTATAACAGCCTAGTGCGGAAATGGCTCTTTCCAGCAATCATCACAGCCTGGCTTGCAGAGGCGACCCCAAGAGCTGGCGAATCCCCATTTCCCACCCCAAATACACGCCTATGCTTTTATTTTCCTTCCCCTCTGCTTCATCTCCAGCCCCCCCAGCAAAGGGCCCTTGTCCCTCCCCATCTCCTCTTCCGACCCTAAGGGGTTTCCCACTATCTTCTTCCAAGGGGGCATCTCGACCCCGATCCCCGGGCTTTCATGTCGATCCCACGCTCACCCCCTATGCGCGTCCTCCCTCCCCACGACAGCTTCCGGAAGCGGCCATCTGCAACCACGTGCGAAGGAAAGGGAGGAGACTACGCAGGAGGGAGCGGGCGGGCGACCCCTGCTGGCCAAATCGGAGAATAACACGGTTGGGATTGGAAAGAGGCGGCGTAATTTGCTTGAGTGCCCTTTCCGCGCTACGCTGTTATATTCCGCACTTGCCTATTATAGCGCGATGATTCCACTTTCATCATTTTCATCCGGCCGGCCCCTCCCGGAACTGCAAACCCCAGGATTCCATAGGAGGTTGAAAGTGGAATCATCGCGCTGTAAGAGTGTCGTGTGGAAATGGCCGACAAAGTAGTAGCTTCTTTATCAAAGGCTTTGTTAAGTGAGTTGCGCCCACAATACCTTTATTTGTTGTTGTTGTGTGCCTTCAATTCATTCCCAACTTATGGTGACCCTAAGATGAACATATTATGGGGTTTTCTGGGGCTCAGAGTGTGTAATGCACCTAAGATCACCCAGTGACTTTCCATGGCTGAGCAGGAACCAAACTCTGGTGTCCAGGGTTGTAGTCCAGGGTTGTACTCCAATGCTCAAACCACGGTACTATCCTGTCTCTGAATGCCTTTCTTAGGCCCCCAGAAATATCATTGAGAGAGAGAGACACAAGCTTTCAAGTCTATCAGAGTTCTTCGTCGGGATTCATATTACAAATATTGAGTGGAGGGAGGACAGAAATAAATAAACTAAAAATTATACTGGCTGGAAGCTTTAGTCTTGGGATTTGTAGCCCCAAAATGGAAACTGGAGGCTCAGAGAATCTGTTAGCTTCAGGTGGGAGCTTACTTCTTGTGGAATATTAGAATCAATTGCCTACCTCCGTCTTCCCCCCCCCCAAAAATGTAGAAGTAAATGAATTTAGTTCTTCTACCGAATCAGCAAGGTGAGAACCACTTCTCAGCTAGTGTCTACTGGATGGCTATTTCCGCACTAGACTGTTATAGCGCTATTATCCCACTTTCAACATCCTATGGAATCCTGGGGTTTGCAGTTTAGGGAGGGGCCAGCCGGCCCCTCCCTAAACTGCAAACCCCGGGATTCCATAGGATGTTGAAAGTGGGATAATAGCGCTATAACAGTCTAGTGCAGAAATGGCCATCAATGTCATGAAGAAGTAGCAGTTCTTAAATTAATTGTCCTGTTGTTGTGTGTCTTCAAATTGGCTTTGACTGATACTACCAGCCCTGCTTAGGTCTTGGAAACTTGAGGCTGTAGCTTCTTTGAATCATTCCACCTGTAATTTAGCCTTCCTTTTTCCCCACTACCTTCTACTTTTCTGAGCGTTATCATTTTATGATGTGTCTAAAGTATAACTATTTCCGCACCAGCATGTTATCATGCTATTATTCCATTTTCAACACCCTATGGAATCCTGGGGTTTTCAGTTTAGGGAAGGCTCCTCCCTAATCTGCAAACCCCAGGATCCCATAGGATATTGAAAGTGGAATAATACCACAATAACATGCTAGTGTGGAAATGGCCTACGATGGCCTCAGTTCAGTCCTGTTGACTTTAGCAAGAGTTCAAGCTAAATTTACTCAGGCTTTCCTGCCTAGAGGTGTAGCTCTAGGCAGGAGGCAAAATGAGGAATCACCTTCTCATAAGAATTCCGCCCCGCAAAATTATATTTTCCTTCTGACTCCAAATTTATGGCACTATAGAGAGTGAGATATGGAAAAGTGTTCATATGTAGAACTCTCACTTTTGCTGTGTGGATGCCTAACTTGTATTTCTAAATGCTCAGTTAACTTTTTCTATGGGGACCAAGTCCTTCCTACCCTATATTTATATTCCTGTGTATTTGGCTTTTTTGGCAAGCCATGGTATCTTTTGAACTTTTCTCTGGCACCATCTTTCAAATCAGTGGATGTTTCTCCTGTCATCTTTTTTCACTGTCCCGCTTTCACATCCATACATAGTAATGAGAAATAGTATGGCATAGATGATCCTGACCTTGGTATTCTGGGATTTTTTATATGAAATTTAAATTATTAAATTTGTTAGTATGTTATAATTGTCATGGATAGGGAGAAGCATTTGTGGTGTTTCCTGCCTTATGCATAGCCTCCACCTAACCTGATTTGGCAGGGATGTTTCTGATTAAGCCTTTGTGATCCCACTTTTTCAGCTGTGTTTAAAATGTTCCAGTTTCTCTCTCTTCGTTCTACTTTTTCTCTCTGTCCTCAGCTGACTTAAGTTGCAGAAAACTGAGTTCAGTGTGCAAAAGTAATTTCAACTCAATTGATTCAGAAAGGGGAAAATAAGGGGAGGAATCTTGCCCTTCCCAGTAGGCTGAGGCAAAAGCAAACGACTGCACTCACTCCTAGCTTGTGTGTGTGTGGTTTTTTTTCACTGATGGCATTTGCCATCTTGACCACATTCCAGTGTTGGTTGGCCACACATGTCCAAATTTTCATCTGTGAAATGTTGGAGGTTTTATACCTCATGTGGCAAAATGACTAGGCTTTTGGTCAAGGATGGATGAATGTTCAAGGGTCAAAAAAAAGGGAGAGGGAAGAGTTTTTCTCTGAACAACTTCACTTTACTTTCCCCGAAATGTTTCCCTGAAGCGTTTAAGAAGTAGAATAGAAAAAAAATTAAGATAAATTGGCAAAGCGTGTTATGGAATAATTTCTTTCAGAATGGTGAATAAATTGTTTAATATAAAGTGTTACTCCCACGAAATAATTTCTAAAAATTATGTCATAGGAAAGACATTGACAATGTGCAACGTCTGACAATTGCAGTCGCTGATCTTGGTTTCCTTTTCCCAGACCTTTTTATGCTTTACGTTTGCTTGGTACTATGAGGGAACAAGACCCCTTTGTTCTTAGCTTACTTCCATTTCTGCAGAGTTCCAAATGCAAAAGTAGTTTGCACTCAGGTAACTCAACAGGGAGGAGAGAAGGGGAAATGGTGGAGTCTTGCCCTTCCCTCTAGGCTCAGGCAGAAGCAAACTGCTGCAGTCTCCTCTAGCTTGTCTGTTCATTCTCATTAGTAACTTTTGCCAATTTGACCGCTCTCTGACATTGCTTGGCAACGTGTGTCCCAGTTTTCATTTGTGAAATGTTGGAGGCTAGGCATTCATTTTCTCGTGCATTTTGTCCCAGAATGACTGACCAGCAATTGGTACCCGTTCCCCTGCTACATCTGCCTGTCTTTAGTGCTTGTCTAGCATCCCAAGGTCCTTTATTTCAAGAATTAGCAGCCCTCTTCCTAAATTCTATATAAAAATGATAGGGAAAGGACATGTATATGCATGCAAGAAAAAGAATGGAGGCAGAGTTCCTTCTTCCTCTGTCTTTAATTTTTTTAAAAATGGCCTAGATTTGCAGCTTGGTTGGAATCAAACCAACTGAGCAACCAAACAAGGGGGATGGAGCAAGGATTTTTTTTTTTTTTGCCTTGCAGACAACTTGAAAGTTCATCATATCTCCTTTCCAAATGTCAGCTGCCATCTTTCTGTCCCCCTGGCTTCATCTTTTCCTCTCAGACACTTCATTTCCACCCATAAGAGTCTGAGCAAATGGCAGTGGTCAGGGAAAATGCAGCAGGTGGCAGACATCATTTGAATGCATCCCCCCTATTACTTCCCTAAACATATGTACTTATTTAATTTATCCTGTCTCTTGATCCACAGACACTCAGGAATAAAAAAAAGAACTACATATACTGCGAAAGGAGGAATAAAACGTCAAATAGCAACAAGCGGGGGAAGCTGTTAGTAATAAACTGTCTGAAATATAAATTTGTGTGTGGGGGGGGGGTTCTCAGCCCAAATGCCTGTTGAAAAATTCGATTATTTTAAAATTGCATTTTATTAAAGCTTTTAGGATCTTGTGTGTACGTGCATTTTATCGCTTTAAAATTTTTTTCAGGAAGTTTAAATCCAATTTTCATCTACCTTTGTATTCTTCTGATTTTATGCCTGTTGCCTTGTGTAATTTTCTTTTGTAATAGGCAGGGTAAAATTCAAATTGAAATCATCTTCATCGTCATCTCATGAATGAAAATTCTCCAGGTGTGGCTCCGTATATAGGTAAAACAACACCATCCATGAGGAAGGTATTTATAAACTTGGGGGAAAATTAAAGTTGGAAGAAATATAGCAGATAATTGCAGAGAAAATATCTTCATAGGAGTTTAGAGAAGAAAAAAGCCCAGTAAAGACTGAGCAGGTTCAGTGGCCTCAGGAAGCAGCTTTAGAGTATCTGAGTAAAATGGTCGAGTCTCTGCGCCCTCCAGGACTGAAAGCCTAACTCCACCACTTCACTATCTAATGAATGGAAGGGCCGTGAGAATTCAGCCCTTGCTTGTCTCTGGCCATTTCCGCACGAGTCTGTTATAGCGCGATGATTCCACTTTCAACCTCCTATGGAATCCTGGGGTTCGCAGTTTCGGGAGGGGCCATCCAGTCCCTCCTGAAACTGCAAACCCCAGGATTCCATAGGAGGTTGAAAGTGGAATCATCGCGCTATAACAGACTCGTGCGGAAATGGCCTCTCTTGCTGTCTTCAGATAGGCTCTACAGGATCTACTAAGACAGAAGGAGCCACAGTAAAAGACACCTGTTTAGAGGACTTTAAAACAAAATAGGATGGAGCAAGCACTTGACCACTGTAAAGAGCTAGCAGGAACAGCAGGAGCAAAAAATGGTAGGAAGTGATTGCAAATAGGATTTGTGATGTACCAAGTCGACCAGGTCACAGGTATTATCCAACTGGAGCCCATCTTTCTCACACTGAGAGCAACTCCAGACTGACCCAAAGTTATTTTAGTGTCTGTGTGTGTCTGTGTATCTGATGTTCATATAGTATTCCTTCTATCCCAGTATTTTTCTTGCAAATTTCTAGTAAAAGTGGCAGCTGTTAAAACCCACCAGTGTTTTCTTTTTTCCCTGTCCCGGAAGTTTCCAGTATAGACAGGGGTCAATTCCTACATCTGTATTGGTTTGGTTCCTCCTACTGTACTTTTGGGGCACCTCACTAATGACATTTGGAATAATGTTTAACCAGAGAAGTTTTCTTCTGACCTTCCTTTTCTCATTACGATTCTGGTTACCAGACTGAACATTTCTTCTCTGGGGACATATCTGCACTACACAGTTATAGTGCTATTATTCCACTTGTAACATCTTGTGGAATTCTGGGGTTTGTCGTTGACTGAGGCCAAAGAGCTCTCTGGCTGAGAATTGTAAAGATCCCTCTCTAAATTGCAAATCCCAGGGTTCCATAAGATGTTGAAAGTGGAATAATAGCTCTATAACAGTGTAGTGTGGAAAGGCCCTTTGTCTTCTTTCTTTTACAGTGGTATGGCACTTTAGCTCTATGATTAAAATATTTAAAAATAAGTGTGTGAGACAGCGATGCTGGTGAGGAGCATGAGGTATTGAGTTTGTGGAGGGGATGTCAGGAGGATGGAGGGAAACTACAGCCCATGCTTTTTTCCCCACAAAAGAGCAGTTGAAAAGAAATGTGCAGATTGGAGTAGCACTAAACTGCTACAACCAACTACAAATTAGGCTCAAAATGCATTTAGTACATTTAGGACACAACTGGATGCAGAAGCAACCATCACAGGCTATGAAATTGTGCATGGAAAGCCCTTATTATAGTCTAAGAGGAGCCCTGGGCAGAAATCACAGTGACCAGGGATGTCTGTTTTTCATTTATATCAGTGGGCAGTTGTCCCAACTCAACAGTGATATCTGCACAGCTTTGCCTGTTGTTGCAAAAAAGTTGCTTGTTTAGTTTAACCGCAGTTCCATGATTCTCCCCTCCCCATTTTAACCAGTTTCTTCTAAGAAATATCTGACTGAAAATCTATGAAGAAATAGAATACGAGTCAGGAATGTTGATCAGAACCTCGCACTGCATATAAGATGCTGTATTCAAGAGTTGTTTTGTGTGTTCAAGACAGCAAAGGGGAACCTGTGGTTCTTTTTCTTGTTTTGTTGGACTAAAACTCCCACAGTTCCTATTGGCTATGTTTGCTAGTGTCTCTGGGAACTGAAGTACAAAAGGCGAGTTAATATGTTACAGAAAAAAAAAAGAAGAGTCCAGTGGCACCTTAAAGACAATATGCATATTATAGCATGAGCTTTTGTGGATTACAGCCATTTTTTCAGATGTGTGAAATATTATTTAAGTTTTATATATACACATAAAGGTATATCTCAATTAATGAAGCAGATGTTTTTGCTGTGGTTTCTTTGGTGCCGGAAGCTGAAATGCGGACAGAATAGGGCTAGATTCCTAAATCGCAAGGGGAAAAAAAGAGCAGTTCAAGATGATCCACCAAATTTGTTCTTCAAAACTAGCAGTACGCTTATATGAAATGAAACAGCTGGATCAGATAAGCCTTGCATAAGTAAACAAAGACTTGCTGAATTGTTTAGAGATCACATGAAAGCATCTTCCAAAGTGCGTTCAGAGAGAACTGTATCTTTCACCAGTCTCCACTTTTCCTTGATTTCCATTTTATTGGCCAGACTTCCAGATCTATGTTTTCTTAACATGTATAGGACAGCTGTTGAGGCAGACTTATCTGTCCCCCACCCTTCTTTCAGTTTTGCTGTTCATCATGATGAATAAGGGGCTCTGACAGTGGATGCTGTATTACTTTGCCTGTTATAGGAAGGCACACATTGCAATAGTAGGATTGGCTAGAGCAGAATCCCGCTTTTCCCTTGATCAAGCTTTAGGGCATTATTTACTATAGTCCTGCTGCTGCAACCTGGCACTAAAAGTCTGTTTCCCCAGCCCTCCTTTACCAAACCTCTCAATGCTGATGGTGCTAAAAAGCCTTGCAGCTGGACAGAGAATAAGGAGAGAAAGAGCGGCTGGGCAGATATAAAAAGTCTTTGTATAAAAGATTTTCTTTGTCAGAGGCTTGGGTAACTAGGGCATGCCTGTACTTGGGATGGAACGAGTGAGATCAGAGGGAATCAAAATATAGAAAGTACAAGCAATAATAATTGCCACAGTAGTTGCCATTTATAAAACCATTGTTGTGTGATAAAACAAGCATCCTTGTGATAGTGAGGTGATTCATACATGTAGTGAGACCTCTTAACTACTACCATCTTTGTGCTTGTTCAAACTATAAATAGATTGCCAGTGTTGCCATAGCCTTGGGTGAATCCAAAGATTTTTTTTCCTCCCTGGCCCTCCTCACAGACCTCCCTGATTCACCAGGTTCTAACAAAACAGGGAGAATGGCCATAGATGGAATTGTCCAGGAGTGGCAATTTTTTGCCTTCTAGATAAGTTTCTAGGGCCCCCTGCATTGTTTATCAATACAGTAGTAGAATTCTGATCATTTCTTTTCCCTCATTTTCTGGCATTTTCATCAGTTTGTGTTCCTCACCCTGGGTGAAAGGGGTAGAAAACTGGTCCCCAGACTTGCCAAAGTTGCCCATTCCTAACACAGAGGAAATAGAGTTGAATATATTGATGAATTTTGTATTTACATCTGCATTACTGTATAGGTGTACGTTTATGTGTCCATCTATATATGTGCGTGTGTGTGTGCATGTATATTTGCTAAGTCTGTGTGTGAAGTAGTGTGATGTAGCAGTTACATTGTGGGTCTGGGACTTGTGAGATCCAGATTCTAGTTCTCACTAAGCCATAAAAGTCGTGAGATGACCCTGGGGCAGTTGAACACACACACTCTCAACCTGATCTCCTTCACAAGGTTGTTGTGAAGATAACCATGGAGCAGGAAGAACCACATATACTGCCTTGAACTCACTGGAAGAAATGCAGAATATAAAAGAAACAAATAAACAGATCTCTTCCATCCCGGCACCAGTCAAAGAGAATGAAAAGGTGCTTTGCTGTGTATGTGTGCAAAGAGCAGTGTATTAGAGTGCGCACACTAGTACAAGAACAACAAAAGAAATCTTTGACACCAACCAAAACCTAAAGCGAGTAAGAAGTGCAAGGAAAGAAAAGCAGAAGTTCTTCCCTCCCAGTTGACAAAGGGGGTACAAAGTGGAGAAAGCTGCCACCCACAGGCCCAGTGTGAAGTGATACAGGACTTCTGCTTTACCCATCTTACTAGCGAGGGGAGAAAAGACCATCCTCACCCATGTGCCTATTTCTTCCTCCACCAATGCTTCCAAATGTTTCATTGGAGCTATGTTGGTTGTGGGAGGCACCCCACACTGTAAAAAACACTAATGCAGACTCATTCCCAGTTGCTGTTGTTATGTGCCTTCAAGTCATTTCTGACTTAATGGCAACCCTAAGGTGGCCCTATCGTGGGGTTTTCTAAGCAAAATTTGTTCAAAGAGCGTTTGCCTTTGCTCTCCTCTGAGGCCGAGAGAATGTGACTCACCCAAGGCCAGCCAGTGGGTTTCCTTGGCTAAGTGGGGATTCGAACCCTGGTCTCCCAGGTCATAGTCCAACATTCAAACTACTATATCAGACTGGCACTCTTCATTCCCAGTACAGACAGACAGTTGGCCTAAGCTGTCTTGCAAGCTAAACCCTGTTAGACCACACTACCAATTCAGACAGACATGCATGGAGGTCCAGTCACAGAAATGGAGATATGAATCATCAGCAGTTATGTAAAACTGTTGTGTAGACAGGAGTGGAGTTTCTGGTGTGTGTTTCAAACTCTCACAGCATGCATTCAACGGGTGCCTGTGAATGAGAGAGTGGCAGGAAGGGGGAAGATCTTAATTTACATCTCAAATCCCAATCTCTCTTTCAGTCTCCAGTGAATATACCTGCCTCCTTTTCCACACAATGACAATCTCCCTGCATTTCAAACTCCAAACCACAAATGCACCCACACTTACCAGTTAAAAAAAAAAAAAAGGAGATCTAATTTCACAGTCATACATGTTCGGTGCCACAACTGGTACAAATCCACAGTTACAGACTCCCTTTCTGTGTGTGTGTCAGACACATCTACAATATGCAAATCCTCCCTCTACAAAACCTTACACACCCCATCAGCTGAAGCTCTCCTTCCTCCCAAGCTCCCTCTCAGCCCCATGACACAATTTTCTCCTTCACCCCCAGAGGTCCTATCCCTGATTAACCCCTCCCACCCAGCTGCCACAGGCCTCCTGTTTGTAAAACCCTTTCCCACTTTCCCCTCTCCAACCCCACCCTCTAATCCCCACCCCTTTCTCCTGGCTGCCTGGGGAGGAGGCGCTGCCTTTGTTCCGCTAAGGGTTAACCCGGATTGTGTCTGTCACCCAGTTGCCCGGATGCTGATGTAAGGGGAGAGCTCGAGAGATCCCTTTAGATTGCAGTGAGAGGGGAGGCGAAGGACCAGAGCAGAAGAGCCTCTTCGCTACTAGCAGCATCCTTCACTCATAGCAGCATCAGCACCACTGACAGTGGTGGCGGCAGCGGTGGCAGCAGCAGCAGCCGCCTTGGCTGGACCAGCCGGATGATGCTGGTACCTGGACTGTAGCATCTTCCTTCTTCTCCTTTCTCCTCCTCCTCCTCCTCCTCCTTCACTCTCCCCCTCCCTTCCTTCCTGATGCCCAGAGCATCCCCCTCCCGTTAAATCTGCCAGGATGCCGGCCCCGGTATTGTCCCTATAGGGGGATATCAGGGGGGCCTTTCCTCTCCTTTCCCCACCCTCCTCCCCTCCCCAACCCCCCCAGCCCCTCTTGTTTCTTCTTGTCGCTCAGAAGGGTGACAGACAAAAGCCATGTCCGGTGGCAAAGAAGCAGGTGGGGTCCACCCCTACCAGCCTCAACAGAGCCAGCAGCACGCTCAGTACGTGGGGCCCTACAGGCTGGAGAAAACCCTGGGCAAAGGGCAGACCGGTGAGTACTTGCTGTTATGCCGATGTTTTTTAGGGGTGGTGGTGCAGGTGTGTAAGGGCAGGGGAAGGCCCGATGCCATGGGGTTGGGCATTATGGGACAGCCCCACTGGCAGAGAATCCCCCTCTTCAGACCACTGGCACCCCGTTCTCCTCTGTGCACTGTGGTGGGTGACGAGGGGTGATTTGGCAGGCTGATCAAGGGTAAATTGGACCCTTGTGAGGAATACAAGATGTATGTGTAGTAAGGGAAGAGAAATGCTTGTCCCATTGCAGAATAAGGGTGAGAGAGAGAGATTAGAAAAAAGGGGAGGCAGAGGTATTGCTTGTGGAGAAAATAAGTGGGTGTTGGGGGGTGTTGAAGGGAAAGATGGGGTTCTTGCTTCCCTGGAGTTTCTTTGGGGTAGTCCTATTTGGGACAAATGGAACCTTGGAGGTTAAACTGGGGAGAGTGTCAGGAAAGGTAGATTGCACTGTGGACACTGAGGCACCTAGAGCTCTCTCTGACATTTTGGGGAGATGGTTTCTGAGCAAGGAAGGGGTGTTAAAAAGGGATGCTGAGGAGGACACTGGAGGTGTTTACCCAGCTAGAGTTTATTTGGGGTGCATGTGCTTGGCACTGAATACTATTCTTTTCAAAATGTGTCAAATAGACACGCAAAAAAATTTTTTTTAAGGGTGTAGGTTTTGAAAGGCATAACATTACATCCCTACTCAGAAACAAATGCTTTTTTTTTTTGGTTTGAATATTAAGTACCACATTGTTTATGTGGTAGTAGAAATGGGTGTGTGTATGTGTACATGCACACAAAATACCTAGTGGAGTCTAGAAGGGGGGAAAGCAGCAGTGGGTCACCCGTATTTTCTGGATGGATCTCTCTTCAGGCAATTGGATCCTGAAGCAGAAAATGTTTAGGGTGAAGTGACAGCATTAACGAAATGCTGCAATGACCAAGGCTAGTTGGAAAAGGAAGAAAAACAGAGGAACAAACTGGTCCAGATTTATGCCCCAAATAATCCATTGGGGTGGAGGGTTGGCAAGCATCTTTTCCTATTTCACATCTCCATCTCTACCTTTTTGAGACACAGTATTTCCAGGGTGAGGGAACCAGGGGTGGTGCTAGCCGTAGCTGTGAGTGTGTGTGTTGTGGAGAGGCCTATAGATTTCTCCCCCCCCATCTTTTCCCGCTGCAGCACTCTGGATGAATGAAAGAGTTTTTTTTTTTACTCTCTGCAGGGATGCTGATTTGATTGTGCGGTTTAGATTATTGGGCTTGGTTATGAGCGAGATTGCCTGTATAAATGCTTAAGGCTGGGCCATATGAAAAACCAGTCTTCTTTAGCTCTTTCTCTCTCTTCTTTCTCTGTGATGGTCAGGTCAGTCGCTGGATGGAAGGTTGAGAATGGGAGGGGGGGACCCATCCATCTCTCTGCAATGATGCAGGAAAACCCAAACCAGAAGGCCTCTCTTTCTTTTTCTCTCTCGCTCCCTTTCTCAGTCCCTCAATTTGTGTGTATCTGTGTGTAGAATGGGTATTGTGGCTTGAAAAGGGGATGGTTATACTGCAGTGGCAGAAGAAGATACTATGACAGAGGAAGAAGAACCGGGATATCAGTATGTATATATGTGTGCGTGTGTGTGAGAGAGAGAGTATGTTTGGGAGGTTTAATAATAATAATTTTAACAGAATTAGTACAAGTATAAAGATCTGGAGCAGGTAGTTGAAAAAGACAGAAAAAGGCATCAGGGGATAAGGCAGGGTGGAATTTTGCTGAATAATCATTTCTTTACTGTGGCGGCAAGCGGTTCATGCAAAGATGCTTCAGGAATATCAGACTGAATGGGCAGATGGAGGGAGCGAGGTTGTTGTGGGAGGAGGGCAGCAAAAGGCCTAGTCGTTCTTCTGTCCCCCAGGATGGGAAGAGAGCAGAAGCAATGATCTTGTTGCTGTTTTCTAGTAGTATTGTTTCCTATTTTTAAAGAAGTATTGTTACTATTATGAGAATCCTTACGGTGGTCAGACATGTTGCTAGGAAATAACTAAACCCCAGGCAGAAGTGACATGCCCAAGGTCACCTAAGGGATGTTGGTGGCAGAGACAGAAAGCAACAGTTATACAGGTCCTTAAATCTCCTTAACTATCATGTTCAACTCTCTTTTTTTCTAGATTGAAGGTGCTGGCCTGGAATTATCCAGGAAAGCTGGTGTGTGTGTATGTCTGTGTGTGATGAATGATACATGTATCTATGTAATGAAGAAACACACACACACATATATATTGATAAATTACTGTTGTTTTTTTTTAAAGTTCCCCTAAGTGGAAAAATTGCAATTGGTATGTTTAAGAAGAGTGATCACTTTAATGTGAGTTTATGAAAAGATGAGAAAGCCATTCTAGATTATTGGACAACTTGTGATCAGAAACCTTAAGATCTATAGCAGGAATAATTTGGGTAGTTTTGTTTTGCAATTCTGCTTGGACTGTGGTAAGATTTAGATAGTATATTGGATATCATGGGTGGGAACTGTGTGGCCCTCTGGATGTTGTTGGATTATAACTCCCAGCACAGCTGGTGTCATGGAATGCTGGGAGCTGCATTGCAACCAAAGTTGGAAAGCTACATGATTCATACCTCTGCTGTGGGATAGTGTTGCTGACCATCAACTCCAGAAAGCTGTTTGCTTGAAATCTTAGCAAGTTGGATCCAGAAGTTAGTTACTCTTTAGTACCATTGGAATCAGTGACAATCAATGGAATTTAAATTAGGCCTGACTAATTTCTCTTGTTGACTCCAAAGGAACAAAAGTATGGTTGAATTCCTCTGAATTTAAGCCAGTGAATGTGCTGTGGGCATTACTCTATAAAAATTCTTAATATTACTCTTACTCCTGAATATTTTCTAAAAAGAGTAGCATTACTGAGAGGTACACAAACCATTTCATGATCTAGATAAAGTTTGAAAAATGTAGATTCTGGATAACAGCTTCTAGAAACGCTCAATCAAAGTTGACTTGTGGTCCAAAAGAGAAACTTTTCCAAGCTCTGCTCTCAGTTTATTCTTGCTTTTGAAAAAAAAGGCTATTACCTCATGGATGTTGGGAGATCTATTCCACATTAAGAGATTAATAGTAATATTTAGATAACCTTTGGTCATGAAATTGGCATTAATGGTTGCTGAGAAAGCTATAACTCTGAACATGTGGAAATACATTAACGTTCTTTGTATTAAAAGAAAAAACAAACACAGATCTCCTTTCCACCCCATGTGAATACAGAGTTTGATTATATATAGTTGAGTCACCAGAGATCAGACAAAGCTGCTGGATCCATCCTCATTGTTGTTATTAATTGCCGTCAAGTCAACATCAACTTACGGAGATCCCATAGATGAAGGACTTCCAAGTGACCCTATCATCACCCACCCTGCTCAGGTCTTGCAGATTCAGGGACATGTCTTCCTCAGTTGAGTCTATCCATCTGTATTGTAGCCATCCTATTTTCCTACTGCCTTCTACCTTACCAAGCACTATTGTCTTTTCTAATGAGTCGTGTTTTCTCATGATACAGCCAAAGTACAACAGCCTCACGTTAGACATCTTGGCTTCTAGGGAGCATTCAGGCTTGATTTGCTCTAGGACCTGTACATTTCTCTTTTTAGCAGTCCAAGGTATCCATGGAACTTTTCTCCAGCACCACATTTCAAATGAGTTGATTTTCTTCCTTTCAGCTTTCTCCACTGCCCAGCTTTCATAAGTATACATAGAAACTGGAAATAAAATGGTGTGAACAAGCCTAACCTTAATATTCAATGATATATCTTTATACTTAAGGATGTTGTCTAGTTCCCTCATAGCTGCCCTTTCAAGTCCTTATCTTCTTCTGATTCTTGACTGTATTCCCCATTCTAATTAATGAGGCAAGGTACAGAAAATCTTGAAGTATTTCAATGTCTTTATCGTCTGCTTTAAGGTTATGTAAATCATCCCTCATCTAATCTGCTCTTCTTCCCTAAACCATAACACCTGTAGCCAACAGTACATTTACGCAAATTTTAGACTCTGGAATTAATTATCTTGCATACACACAGTTCAGATGGTGAAATGCATCATTTCACTTACTTCAAAATGTAGTAAGCATGACTGGCTGTGCTTGGGTGTCTTGAGTGGGGCCCTGGATGTTTGACCCCCAGGTCCTGCCCAGATGGAATCACAGCCTATGCCAGCCTTGCAAATTCGTTCCTCAATACCGCCAACTAGGAAATGTTGTACCAATCCATATATACCAACTGTCCCTTGTTTGTTAAGAACAAAACCATTTACCCCCTTTTGTCCCTCCTTTTTGAATATATAATTTTCATAGGCAAGTTGCTTGAGTATCTGTCATTCTTCATATTTGAGCTGGCAACCCCACATTAAATCACAGAATGTCTGTAACGTACAGGCTAGCCCAAGATGTTTTGCAACCTGGAGTAAAGTAGCAAAGGGTATCCCCTCCTCACCCAAGTCAAAGTGCGTAGTACCCAACGCCAACGCCAGCCAAGGTATTTTGCCACTTGAGACAGTAAATCCCTCGAGCACTTCTCCCCATCTGTGGCAGTAAAAATATAATAACTTAGTAAATAACAAGCAATTTGCTGCCCTTTCATGACACCCAAAATCTGCTGTCTGAGGCTGTCACCTCAATCTACTTAATAGCAGGGCCAGCCACAAAGGCACCATAGAGCGATATTTTATACACTGCTGCTGAGATATATTTTGAACTGTTGTAACATATTGTAGACAATAATATTTATAAAATATTCCTTTAGCCAAAGGAACAAACACCTCCTTGGCTTTTAAATAAGTGGCTACTGTAGAATACACAAACACAGCAGGCAGCAGGCTGAGTAGAGCTTTCAGTAATATGTGTCATTGTGTGTGAGTGTGTGTGCTCAGGCAGTAATCCTCATTCTAACAATTGGGGGGTTACAAGTACTGTGCATTGTGTTTAAAATGCACAATTTTGTACAAAGCTTGGAAATGATGCATTATAAATAATGGCATGGACTCCTAAGACGTTACTTTTGGGGTAAAGATGAACAGAATGTGTCACTGACATGTAGCACAATGTGTTACTCTTTCAAGAGTGAGTGATTAATCCCTATTCATCCCAAACTCTAGTTCCATAAAGCCAGGTCCAATCCCTGAGTTCAAAGAGTTCAGAGAGAGGCAGCCACCTTAGGCAACGGGTCTGGGATATCAGGAAAGGGTAACAAAAGGTATTTTGGCATGGTTACATTTTTCACGTTGGGGTCTGGAGACATCCTTGTGGTATTTTCTGTTTCAGGTTCCAGAATCACTTGACTAAGTTTAGATACTATGCACCTTGACCTTGTTTGTAGGGGGAAGCAATATGTTGATCTGCCTCAGGCAGCAGAATATCTCATCCCATCTTTGTATAGTGCCAGAAAAATGTGTGGAAAAGTGCTAAGCCAGATTGCATTTGTAGGGTTGCCAGACTGAAAACTGGAGAGGTTTTCATGGTTGTGTAGAAGAGGGAATTTTAGCAGGTGTTGCTTGTCATGCATCCAGGTAACACAACATAGGAGTTGACTCCAGTTTTCACTATGGCAACCTTATAGGCACATCAACCTTCGAGTGTCTTCTTCCTTTAGGGCCAGGCCAAGGCCTTGTTCTCAACCCAGGGCCTTTCTGCACTACACTGTTATAGTGCTATTATTCCACTTTCAACCTCCTGTGGAATTCTGGGATTTGTAGTTTCCTGAGGCCCAAGAGCTCTCTGGCTGAGAATTCTCAATGCCCCTCCCTAAACTGCAAACCCCAGGATTCCATTGGAGATTGAAAGTGGAATAGTAGCGCTATAACAGAGTAATGTGGAAAGGCCCCCAGGATGGGGAAAACAGGGCCTGAGAGCCTAAGGAGCAGCTGCCAAGAGAGCATGGCCTATTTCTCAGGCCTGGAAAGGTTGCTAATATCAGGTCTGGCCCTGTCTTTACATATTGTGAGATGGTCCTTCAGGCAGCAGACAAGAAATGGTTGGTTGCAAGTGCAATCTGTCATTCTTGTGTTTTGGCTGGGATGAGGATAGGGATGAAGTGCTTGTGGGATTTTCTGACTCATCTGCCCAAATATTCTTGATGACTTTAAGTACAACAGACCTTGACTTAACTGTTGGGTGGTAGGATGCCATTTGCTGCCCTGCCTCAGACAGCAAAATGTCATGAGCGTGCTCTGCCTGATTATATATTCATCTTTTAACCAGTCTGGAGACTGTTCACTGCTTGCTGGTTAAAGAGACTGATGTTTGAACTTCGTGTCAGTCCTGAAGAAGAAGTCCAGAGGCCTAAAGAGCTATAAGCCAGGATAGTTTAGTGGACTAAATTGCTCCCCTTAGTTCCAAGGCGTCTGGTTTGCCATATCATGTACAGTCCCAAGTGGGAAGGCAAGAACTTTATCAGGGTGCCTGAGTGTCTTTCTTTGCAGCGGTTACTACTCTGTTGAAAGGGCTGTCTGAGGATTGCTCTCTAATGAAGTGTTGTCTAGTCTAATTCCAGTTTCACAGGAGCCTTGAAGTTGCTCCTCAGCAGTTAACACTGGGGCCATTTCTGCACTACACTGTTATAGTGCCATTATTCCACTTTCAACCTCCTGTGGAATTCTGGGGTTTGTAGTTTACTGAGGCCAAAGAGCTCTCTGGCTGAAAATTCTAAATATCCCTCCCTGAACTTCAAGTTCCAGGATTCCATAGGATGTTGAAAGTGGAATAATAGCACTATAACAGTGTAATGCGGGTGGGATACCATATTAAGCAGTCATAGTGGCCAGCTAGTCACAGCCTGCCTCACTATGGCCATTTCCACACTAGCCTGTTATAGTGCGATGATTCCACTTTCAACATCCTCTGGAATCCTGGGGTTTGCAGTTTCGGGAGGGGCCATCCGGCCCCTCCCAAAACTGCAAACCCCAGGATTCCAGAGGATGTTGAAAGTGGAATCATTGCGCTATAACAGGCTAGTGCGGAAATAGCCTATGATGAGATGCACTGCCTTTCTGATTAAATTGCAGTAACTGTTTCTAAACTTTGATCTCTACCTAGATTGGCATAGGAAGAACTTGTGGAAACTGGTTGCCTGTTTTGTCCCTTGTAGAGGAGTTTTGGCATTTCTTCTTTTCCTGGCAATTTGTAAGTAGCTGTCCTGGGCTAGAAAGAGGCCATAGGGCCACGCAGTAACTCGATTCTGAGAGATTCTGGACACTTGTCAATACACATTTCTAGATGCTGCTGAGATCTACGAATCTCTTGGGACCAAAGAAACAATATATGGCTGCAAGTTTAAGCACTGCAGAAGGGAAAAAAAAAAAAAAACTCCTGCAGATGAACCTCTGTGACGACGCAGGACCACTGTATTATGGGCCTTCAATAATTGCCATTGGTCGTTGGCCCAAACTAGATTTCCAGGGTGATTGTGTATATGTTAAAGATGCCTTTGCCCTGTCGGTATACACAATGGTGGTGACATCTACCTTGAACAAGAAGAGGTGTATGTGTGCGTGTGGAGGAGCAAAAGCAGTTTTCTCTTCAGCCCAAGCTCACCATGCTCTACTCTGTAAAATCTGTAGCCTAAAGGAATTTTCTCCCTCCCTGGCATCAGAGGCGAGCAGGACGGGAGTCTGCTTAAGAGCAATGAAGCGTAGCAAGGTAAAGCAGAAAGGCAATTCTAGATTTTCTTTTCTTTTCCTCAGAGCTTGGAAAAGTTTTGCTTTTGGACTATTTGCATCCTCCAGTCAGCATGGCTGGTACTGCAGTCCAAAAAGTTGTTGTACAAAAATG
Organism: Ctenosaura bakeri; assembly: GCA_948474755.1. NCBI lineage: Eukaryota > Metazoa > Chordata > Lepidosauria > Squamata > Iguanidae > Ctenosaura > Ctenosaura bakeri. The sequence goes on from CAOLHI010001750.1 coordinate 417,946, forward strand.
AATTTCCCCAAGCTCAGGTGTGTGTGTGTTTGCCCTCACACCCTCTTTTATGAGAGTAGACTAGCCCCATTCATGCTTATATGTGTGCATGTGGGGCAAACATGTATTAAATTTATACAGAGTTGCATCACATATTGAGTTCGTTTCTGAGATGTAAGCCTCACAGAGAAGAACACTGGGCCTAGGAAGAGTCTGATCTTAACTGTATTTCTACCCAGCAATATTTGTAGGCTGCAAAACTATGCATGTGTGCATGGGGCAGGCAGTTATTTCAGCTGGTTTCAAGATCCGTGTGAAATGCAACCACACTCCCTTTGGTTGACGGCTGTCATGCTGCCATTCCTAGAATGCCCTGTGCGGCCAAGGGCTGGCCAGCAAAGAGGGCTCCCTCCCAAATCCAACCTTCTTTTCTCTAGAAAAGAAGGGTGGTTGCAAAATGGAAGCTGAGGGATAAATTGTTGTGCTTATTCTATTGCTACGTGTGGAATAACGAAACAGATTGTGAGTTAACTTCTCGAGGCAAGCCTTCATAACCTGGCTGTCTTTTGTTTTGATTCGCCTTGGGATGCACGAGCAGCAGCTAAAACCATTTTAAAGTGGAAATCCCTGTGAATTTCACTTGCTTAATTTATGCGTGCCATCCATGTAATCTAGAGAGATGCTTGTGGTAATCTGCATTTGAAATGGATTTGGGATTATTTAAGGAAAAAAAGGAACAAATTTTATGGTTTAGAAAAAAATAATGTAGACTAATAACTCTTGTGGAATTGTCTGTATGGCTAAAGATGCTCCCACATAGAGACTGTTATAGCGCTGTGATTCCACTTGCAACATCCTATGGAATCCTGGGGTTTGCAGTTTCCGAAACTGCAAACCCCAGGATTCCATAGGATATTGCAAGTGGAATCATAGCGCTATAACAGCCTAATGCGGAAATGGCCTAAGAGAGGCAGTATGCTATAGTCATTAGAGTGGTGACCTGGGACCTGGTTCGAGGACCCATTGAGCCATAAAGGTCTCTGGGTGACCTTTGGCCAATCATTCTGTCTCTGCCTGGCCTGTATCACAGGGCTGTTGTGAAGATAGATGTGTGGAGGAGAAGAGCCATATACACTGGTTTGAGCTCATCGAAGGAAAGGGGAGAATAAATAAAACAAGTGAAGACTAGAAGAGAGTATCCAATGTTAGAGAAGAGTGACGGACTAGATCTTGGTTGGCTATCTGACTGTCTGTGGGGCTGGATCCAGTCTGCGAAACAATTTTATAACACTGTTCCAGTGGTACCATCACCTCTGATGCCAATTTCAAGTATAAGATGAATAGTAGATGGAACTATAGAATATGGCCAAATTTAGGATAATTTGGGGCCAGGCATCTCTTCATATGGATGCATGAAGATTTAATTTTCTAGAAATTTACTGTGATTCATTTTGTGCAAAAGGCAAGAAAGTCATTTGAACCAGCTGAAGATTCATTCGTATTTTCTTGTATTATAAGGAAAGATGTTGGATATTTCTTTTGTGCCACAGAATTTATACTTGTCATCATGTATGTTGTGTGGTTCATCTTTAAATAAAAATATGAAAAATAAAAATAGACTCTGCCACAAAAAAAGTATTTTGCAGTATAGCCAAACCACACAAACTTTTTTTTTGTAGAGACGGACGAATCAATCTATTTCCAGTCCCTGCCCATTTCACACTTGTTCAGCCATAAATTTGTTCCATCCAATTTCTGCATCAGTATGCAGTTTTTTAAATTGGAAAAAAAAAGAGATAAAATTAGCATATTTTAATATACATTGACCCTAAAATATGCTTTGGGGTAGCTGCATAACTTGGAAAATTTATATTTTTGGACTTCCAGTTCTCAGAATTCCAACTTCCTAGAAGTTGCAGTGCAAGAATGCTTTCACCAAGTTTTGCACTGAGTGCAGAAATACCCATAGTATATACATTTTGCACCCCCTCCATATTTGTTTGTTTACAAATACTGTTATACCACTCAGATCCAAAGAATTTCAAAGGATATCCATCAATAAAATATACACAAACTTTCGTGATGTGAGGGAAGGATGTCAGGTGGAACTCAACATAGATGCTGCTTTTTAAATGTGTGCTCTTAACATACGTAAAAAAAAAAGATTTTATGTAACTTTTGAGCTCAGAACAGAAGCACAATATTAAGCAGTCTGAAATGTAACTGTGTTTTGAGCAGCATATTGCCTTGTGAAACAAAATTTAGTTTATCTTGTTTCAAATGTGGACTACAAACTTCTCTGTTCCTAGTTTTGTGTCGTACCTGAACTGGATTTTAAATCTTTGCTTAGCTTGGATTGGTTCATATGTGCATGCTTGTTCCTGACTGCCACATTGAGTAACGGATGGCTTTCCCGAGGGATCTGTTGTTGGTCTCACACCACAGATAGATCTTCCATTCTACCTCACAACATAGCAAACGCTGTTTCCTCTCAGACATTCATCTGTCAGTCATCAAGTGCAAGAAATGCATGTGTGAAACAGGGCTTTATGAAGGCTTGCCTCGAGAAGTTAACTCACAATCTGTTTCGTTATTCCACACATAGCAATAGAATAAGCACAACAATTTATCCCTCAGCTGAAAGGATTTGGTTTAACAAAAGCAGGTGCTAAGAGTGGGAAGAGACCAGTGTGGTATAGTTAGTGGTTTGAGTGTTAGGTTATGATTCTGGAGACCAGAGTTTGAATCCCTACAAAGCTGTAAAAACCCAGTGGGTAATCTTAGGCAAGTCACACTTTCTCAGCCTCACTGACACCCCCCAAAATATTGCCAAGAAAACTCCATGACAGGTTTGCCTTGGGGCTGCCATAAGTTAGGCCCTTTCCGCACCTTACCTTCTTCCGGCTCTGGGGTGCGAGGATCGTGCGAGCAGCCTCCGGCGAGAGGCTCTCATGTCCGGGGTCCTTCGGCTCTGCACGAGCTGCCTGCTCGTGCAAGAGCCCTACCTCTTCCTTCCGCAGTGCAGCCTGGGACCTTCCCAGGCTGTGCTGGGGCAGGAAGTGCAACCGGTGCGGCTCCAGAGGCTCCTCATGCCAGGTAAGTGCACGCGGGGCCCGGGAGCAATGCACAATCGTGCACCATTTTTGGCTTCTAGCAGAAAATGAAAAGGTGCACGATTGGTGCCTGCTGGCCCCTGGAGCGTCATGCAATTGTGAGTGCGTCGTGCAGATCACTCTTCACAGTCTTGCGATGCTCCAGGCGCCCTTTTGCATGGAAAATGCCGTGCGGAAAGGGCTTTAGAAACAAGTTGAAAGCACATTACAGCCACAGTTTTATCAGGGTTTTTTGAGAGAGAGAGAGAGAGAGAGAGAGAGATAGCATGGTGTGATGTAGTGGTTTGAGTGTTGGTTGGACTGTGATGCTGGAAACCGTGGTTCGATTCCCTGTTTGACCGTGGGAACCCACTGGGTGACTTTGGATGCATTACACATTCTTAACCCCAGAAAACCCTGTGATGGGTTCATCTTAAGGCTGTCATAAGTTGGAAACAACCTGAAAGCACACAACGACAACGACAACTGGAAATGTAAGGTTGTTGGAGTACAGCTCCCATAATCCCTCACCACGGGTTATATTAGCTAGGGTTGCCAAAGTGAAAACTGAAGAGGGCTCCTATAGCTTTCATGTTTCTGTAGAAGAGGGAATTTCAGCAGGCGTTGCTTGTTACACAACCAGGCAACAAGCAAGACCTGTTGAAATTCCCTCTTCTAGACAACCATTAAAAGATACAGCAACCGGCTCCAGTTTCCACTCTGGTGCAGTCCAGTGTCTGCAGGGCTATACATAACTTTGTTGATAAATAAATCTGTTAGTTTTTAAGTGCCAGAAGACTCTTTGCTGTGGTTTTTGCAGCCTCCATAGACTTGGTGTGAGAATGAGTGAAACTGCCGCCTGAGGAAGTCAGCTCAATGTGCTTAAGGGTAGGGAAGACCCCATTCATACTATCATAGTAAGATCTTATTTAATTTTTCTTAGATGTTAGATTTTATTTTTGTTTTTCTGAAGACTGCAATCTTATTGATTGCACTTTTGTAAATATGAGGTAAAATATGATTGGACTTAAAGTGAAAATATTTGGTGGTGGAAACACCAACTAGAGAGGTAAGAAGCAGGGTTGTGTCTCAAAGGTGGTGTGAAGGGACCAGTGGGGCATTCCCCTGGCTGTTACTCCTCTTCTTTGGATCTGTGGTCTTTTATTTTTATACACACACACACACGTATGTATGCACGCACATGAACACACATACATATATCTTTATACAAACATGAAATTTTAAATATCTAAAACTCTACATAAGGAGTAAAGACATAGACATATAAACAAACACCCAAACACATCCTGGATACCACAAGACTAAACTAAAATTATACTAAACCTCAACTAAACATATAAAACTTACTACTTAGCTTCCAACACTACTTAGGGTTGATCTTATGAATATGTATGCCATAGTTCCTCTACGTTATCTACTGTTCTTATAAAAATATATGTAAAACATCAGAATACCGAAAGCAACTGAATTACATCTACGGTTATTATTCACTCACTTTAGTCTTGAAACCCAAAGTTGGCTTCTCACATACACAATCATTTCCCCCAGTTTTTAAAAATCTATTAATGTTATAATTAAAGCCATTTGATAGTCCTAACTAGATCCCACCCATTGATTCAGTAGACACTTGGTTAATTAGCTATTGTAAGTTCCATAGATTCAATGGGTTTATTCTTGTTAGGATGAAGAATTGGATGTAGTCCTGAAAAGTAACTCTTTCAAGCTCTGATCTTATGTAGCTTTCTTTTTCAACACCAGCTGCTTTGTTGTTATTTTCTGCCTTCAAGTTGTTTCTGACTTACAGTAACCCTAAGGCGAACCTGTCGTAGGGTTTTCTCTGCAAGTTTTGTTCAGTGAGAGTTTGCCATTACCTTCCTCTGAGGCTGAGAATGTGTGACTTGCCAAAGGTCACCCATTGGGTTTATGTAGCCAAGGAGAAATTTGAAGCCTAGCCTAATGGAGTTGTAGCCCAGCACTCAACTACTATGGCCATTTCCGCACAAGACTGCTATAGTGCTTTGATTCCACTTTCAACATCCTATGGAATCCTGGGGTTTGCAGTTTCGGGAGGGGCCAGCTGGCTCTTTTCCACCTGGCTAAGTCACGCTGGCTCTTTTCCACCTGGTTATTTAAACTGGAGACACCAAGGAATGGCATTCTGTATGCAGAGCATGAATTGTGCCACTGATCTTGGGTTCATCTTGCAATAATCCAGGAAGATTCATCTTTGCCTCTTATTAATAATCGTTAACATGTAACGGCCCTCTTCACAATCAGGGTGGCTGAAGGACGGTGAGCAGGGAGGGGGAGGCAAACTGACCCCATTTGAACTGCGGTTGGAACTTTGTACTGCTCAGGGAAGTGGGGAAGCACACGAAGCTATAGTAATAACGAGTAAGCCACTTCCACGGGAATTGGGGGCATGATCTTCCAACATAATCTTGAAACATGTTGACTTCGGAATGTAAGCATCTCCCTGCGAGCCAGCAGTAAAGATGATGCTGTGCTCCTGGCTTGCCAGAACAGTAAGAAGTTATTGGGCGGGGGAGTGGGGAGACTTGTCCTTCGTGGTTTTGTTTGGATGACAAGAGCATTAGAGTCTTGTTCAGAGGGCAAGAGCATTAGAGATTAGACTGTAATCTTATGTACATTTCCCTGGAAAAAGTAAACCCCTTTGAACACACAAGGGGTTACTTCCAAATAAGCTTGTTTAGGATTGCACTGCAAAAAGAGAGAAACCAGACCAACCCCTGCCATTAGGAAGAATGAGATAACTGCCTCAGGTAGCACTTGGGCATGTGTGTGGCACTCAAAGTGCTCCTTTGAGTGTTGGGGGATTAATATGGGGAGCAAGCACAAATATTTTTAACCCTATAAGGTTGCTGGGGTTCTGGCAGCTTCCCCATTGATGCTATTACTGCATCTCTCTCTTGTGTGTGTGTGTGCACACATACACAAACATGTGCACATACATACTTGTCTCCCACTTTGTGTGTTTTTGTGTAGGAGAGATGTCTTTACTCGACTGTTTGGTATCTCATTCAGTCATACAGGGAGGTTCCCAGCTGTCTCCTAATCTACTGGAGGAAATGTCAACTAACCATTCTGGACAGTAAATCTGTGTAAGAAGTTATAGCACACTTTTCACATGTGCTAGTCCAGCTGAGTGGATGTTTCCTTTTTGAGGCAGGCTGTGGTGTCATGGTGTGGCGAATATATGTTCAGTTTTTCCAGACTTTAAAGGCATTATCCAGGGTGCTGAGCCCTGTCTCCCAAAAGAGGTTGAGTGAGTCTGAGAGCTGCTTTTTAAAAAGCTGGAAGAAAATGCGCGGTGGATTCACCACACTTCCTGCCGTGGAAGCTACCAGCTTGTAGTAAGGGCCACTGTGTTTAGTGGGGCTTATGCTGGATGTGCACTTTGACAGGGGTATCAATTTGTACATGCATTCTTATTATTATAGTACAACCTGCTCTCAGTGTAATACAACATTAATATCAAGTATGAACTGTATTTTGGGATTCAATTCCTAAAGAAGTTTGGAAGTGATACAGTATCCAACTGCATTCCAATGATTAGGCAGAAGTTCAGAATGTTTGAGGAACCTATATGCTTGATCTAACTAATTAGCATGATATTTTTTTTACACTGTAAACAGCCTCATAAAAGTGACTGGCCTGCAAAAAATGTGTACCAGCCTACTGGGGTTTGGCAGAGGACAAATGGAGAGCTCTTTTCCTCCTCCAGCAACTTGTTGCATATCTATGCTGAGCAGAGCTTGGAAATGTTCCGTTTTTTGATCTACAACTGCTAGAATTCCACCCAGCCTGCAAGACATTGGCTAGTTTATCTTGAGAGTTGCAGTTCATAACTTTATCTTTTCCCAAGCTTTGTGATCAAGCTCAAAGGAGGGGGCGAGGTTTCTCCAGATTTAAGTTAATAATTGAGTTACTAATTAATTAATTGATTCTCAGGGCTAAATCGTTAACAAATTTCACATTACCCTGTTGGTTCTTTTATCTAAGGCCTAGTTGTCTTAGGTTTTTGCAAACCTCTTAACTTTTAAAACCAGTTTTTCATTTGTAAGGGAATTACAAGGTTTAGGTCACAAAGATGAAGGGCAGCTTGGAAGGTGTCTTCTTTTCATGCTGATGAACTTCTTGTATTCTACTCCAGACTTTGCAGAGACTCTGTCCCATGAAATGCAATTATGAAAGTCTTAACTGCAGAAATTATTCTGGGTCCATGTGAGCATCAATACCTTAAAAAGTGGGGGAGATGAAAATAGAAGGAATGGAGAAAGGGAAAGCAAGTGAAAAGTTTTTGGTAGAGTCAGTGACAAATTCAGAAAATCATGTACTTGTTTCCTTCTCCCCAAAGCTCAAAATAGGGACAGGGGAGAGGGTTGTAATACCATGGACTGGATTTTTCACCTTTATTTTTGTGAGGCTTTTAGTGCTTCAGTGTAACATAAATTTAAATGTGAATTTAAAATTAATTTACTCATTAAATTATCCCTTTACAACTTAAATGCAAGTGAATGAGATGTTTAATTTATTAACAATTAATTCCATATGTTAATCCTTTCCCATTAAAACATAATGTAATGCAACATGTATTCTGCGTCTTTTGTTTGACCTAATAAAGGTGTCACCGAAACATGCATTTTGAATTTTATTACATTTTGCTGCTTGGCCAACCAAGCTGCCTTGTAGGTATGTATGAATGCGTATGTGTGTGTGTAAATATAAATATAAGTACTGAAGATAACTATCTCACTAACTTGCCCATCTCTGCATGGCTCATATATTTTATAATTATAAAATGGGTATTTTTGGAAGGAGTGCTGTCAAAGAAGGGGAAGTTTGACTTTTATAATGGTTAACCTACTTCACATGGTTATGGTTAATAGAGTAATGGTGGATTTCTAGCGCTTCTTTTCTTTCTTTAGGTCTGGTGAAGCTGGGTGTGCACTGCATCACAGGGCAAAAAGTCGCAATTAAGATTGTGAACCGGGAAAAGCTTTCTGAGTCAGTACTGATGAAGGTGAGTGTGTGTCTTTATTGGAGGGGGGAGTCACCATAGAAGATGAAGACTGAAAAGGTATTGAGCTGAATCTACAATCCAGAGAGAAACAGAAAAATGCATGCTGTGCTTTCTACAGATCCAATCTCTGACTGTCACCTTCATCCCCATAGAAAGGTCAAACCGGGTTGTCTTGCCAAAGTGAAGAAAACTTATTAGAAAATGTCAGACCAATTCACAGTCTGTATCTGTGACCAGAATGAATTTGTCAGCAGACACATCACCGCACAGAGATGTGCAAAATATATTCAGACTCCCACCAAATCCAGGAATTGACAAGCTTAAAGAAGGAAACTCAAAATTAAGATGGTAGAAGTCTTGTGCTTTTTTTGAGGTGAGGGGAATTCTGGGAGCCAAAGACCTAAAAGAGGATGTTTAAAAAACAGATTTATCCTCTAAGTTCCTTCGCCAAAAGGAAAGATGAGAGAAATCACAAGGCGGGGTTGAACATATACAGTTCCAGTGTTCTTGGGCTGACTTATTTTTCCAGATATTCTCATCATCCAGAACATCTGTACTGTTTCTGACCCATTGCCTTTTGCTAGGTTTAGACTGAGGCCTAATGGGCTGGGGTGAGTAAATGACTGCATCAGCCCTTTGGTTCGATCCGCATAGCACCAGTTGTGCTGGGCACAGTGGCTCAAATAGAGCATTTCCCCACCAGACCAGTGCAAATTTTTCTTTTTAGAAGTTTGTGCTGATGCGGAGAAAAATCCTTTCTGCTGAATGATGAGTTGCTACATAGCCCATGAAATAAGAGCCACAATGTGGAGCAATTTCGTGCAGCTTTGCTATGGTGGCTATAACACATAAAAACCATCCCTTTGCCAGGCCACTGGATAAAAAGAGCTTGATGCTTTCAAATAAACAGTGAAGAAGTTGCTTCTCTGCAGACTCTTACCTGATGCTTGTTAAGACCAGAATGAAATGTTTAGCAGCAGAAACCATTCTGGGATTGCTGCGGACAAACATGGTGGGCTGTGTTTGTCAATACGAGGCAGCATCCTAACAGGTACGCCTTGGAGTTAGATGGACGTCTGGAGGCAGACAATAGGAACTGGCTGGCAGCAAATGAGGAACGAAGTACTAGAGGCCCAGAGCATTAGGCCAGTCTGGAAATTAAGACAAAAATCTTAGCTAAAGGTTCTATTCCTAGATCAAGGTGGTGAGGGGATTATTCTTTCTCATTTACTTAGGGGAGATGGGATAAGGAAAAATTTAATCTAACCTACTTGCTTCTAGCCAGAAGGTGGGTGCAGAGCAGAGGGTGAGCCCTGGTGCCACAAGGATTGGGAGGAAAGGAAGAAGCTAATTAAGTAAATGCATGAACCTGCCTGAACAGTCTTTGCAAGTCACAGCAACAAATCAATTAAACTTCACAAATTGTATTAAACTGCTACTTCATTAGCTGAGCTGGAGATTGCACATAGCCCTGTCATCTTGCTAGGACCTGAGTTCAATAAAACTGAAGAATTTGTAACCCCGTCTCTCTCCTGGAAAGATCCCACAAAAAATGTAGAATAAGGGCTAGGCTTTGAGACAGCACTAAGTTCAACACATCAGGATGGATGCTGTAGATAATCACCTGTTTTTTTCTTTCTTTCTTTCTCTCTCTCTTTCTCCCTCCCTCATACTAGGTGGAACGGGAAATTGCCATTCTGAAGTTGATTGAACATCCACATGTGCTCAAACTCCATGACGTCTACGAGAACAAAAAATATTTGTAGGTATTTATTTGCAGATGGTCTCCTAGCTCTCTTGCCCGCTGCATCAGAACAGAGCATTGCCTTCTATGTGTTAGCCATTGCTCATAGCAACCTAGGGAATTCTTTTCTCCTTGATTTTCCTGCCAACTAAGAGTTTCCATGCCAGGGCAGGTTTTGGGCATTCTACTGTCTATTCCTCCTGGCATTGTGGAGGGATAACTCGTCTTCCTCCCTAAATGTCCCACTTTCTCTAACTCTGTGTACAGGAATTTTTCCATGGGAGAGGATGTATACTGTACATACATAAGTAGCATCAAAGAACAGACTAGAAGAGCACCTCTAGTAGATCTGGTAACTGAGCAAGGAGCAACACCTGGCACTAGGTCTACTGAATGGTGTATATTTCCCTCTCAGTAACTTTAGTCCATTAAAGATTATCCTATAATAAATTTGTTAGTCTGGAAGGTGTTGCAAAACTTTGCAACCTTTTTGTATGCTAGGTATACTTTTCTGTTGTTTTGCTGTGGTTAGACCTGGTATCCCTCACTGGTATGACTGGTTTCTGGATAACAACTTTTTACGTGTAAATAAAACCCTCAGTTCTTTCCCTGGCCCCCTTCATCCCCTTCATCACTTACCCACTACATGTCCTTTAAAAAACAAAACAGACAGTATGCTAGGGGACTGGATAAATACAGTGGAGTACATTGGAGACTTGTCATAGATGTTGTTGTTGTTACTGTTGTGTGCCTTCAACTCATTACTGACTTAATGGCAACCCTTCGGTGAACCTATCATGGAATTTTGTTGGTAGAATTAGTCTCAGGGGGAGTTTACCCTCTGAGACTGAGAGAGCATGACTTGCCCAAAGTCACCCAGCTTGTTTGGAGCAGGTTGAGCAGGGAATTGAACCCTGGTTTCCAAATGTACTAGTCTAACGCTCAAACCACTACACACATTGGCCAGACAACACCACTCTAAACTGTTCCCTACTTTGGCCATTTCCGCACAAGTCTGTTAGAGCGCGATGATTCCACTTTAAATCTCCCATGGAATTCTGGGGTTTGCAGTTTCGGGAGGGGCCAGCCAGCCCCTCCCAAAACTGCAAACCCCAGGATTCCATAGGAGGTTGAAAGTGGAATCATCACACTATAACAGTCTCGTGCGGAAATGGCCCTGAATAGGTATAACAATAGGTTACTTTACTAGTTTAACTTACATTTGTTCAACCTCAGAACTACCACTACCTTAGTATAATAAGTATTGTAGACTTTTTACATGGGACAGCACCTACTCCTGCACCAAAGAAGACCAAGCAAATGGTTCAAGGAAGGAAGTTACTTCTCTAGACAATCATCAGTGTGTGCCTGTCATTGCTACATTCATTGGCTAAAAGCACTTAATTGGAGGCACAAACTGGTTCCTTACAAACCTGTTGGGCAGAGTAGTACCTGCACATGTTGTCCAGTGTCTTTTTTTTTTTTTACAGAAATTGCCTCTCTCTATATATTTTTTTCAGAAAGAAAATGAAAGATATGTATGCAGGAATTATGGCTATCCAGATATGGTAGTAGAACTACAGCTACAGATAATCATGACTTGGATTTGACTTATGCTCACTGCAATCCCATCCCAATTAGACACTACATAGAACATGCCACTTTAATATACCACGCCTTTAAAAAAAACAGTTGCAAGAAGCTCTGATTGGGACCACAGGATGTAAGGAAGAGGGTTTAACCCTTTCTCTTTGTGGTTTCTTTGACTTCTGTTTCCTCCAGGATTTTTGTTCCATCTTGAGGACAGAAAAGTAGCAGTATAGGTGGGAAGTTGGGTAGGAAAACCAAACCCACCATCATGAAAGCCAAGGCACATGTGGCCAAGCAGCATTAGAGTGTGATCAAGATGGAAAAAATTATCAGTGAGGAAAAACAGACAAGCTAGGAGAGGCTGCAGGACATTGCTTTTGCCTGAATGTGCTGGGAAGGGCAAGATTCTGCCCCTTCTTCTCCTATCCCCCTGCTGCTGACTTAGTTGAATGCAAACCACCTTTACACTTTAAATTCAGTTTGGAACAAAAGAAGTAATCTGAGAACAAAGGGAGAAAATGGGAGAAGGAGAGAGAAGTTAGAACGCTTGAAAAACTTCTGAAAAAGTGGGACAGCAGAGGGTTAATTGGGACTTTCCCTGTGAAATCAGGACAGTTGGAGGGTTTGGAAGACAAAATTGGGGGAAATACTCTTACCAGTTCTCCCTCCATCTTATGCCTTATCAGGATTCCTCTACTTTCTTTTTGTTAACTCATTTATTGATGATTCTAATCATTTTCTTTAACGACATGCTTAATCTAATATGTTGTTTCACTCTGAGAAAGCAGTACAATCAAGAAATTTTAAATCGAGTGGGCTGTTTGTATGTATGTTCTGGATGTTTACAATAATCCCAGGCCCCCTCATAACTGTATTTCTGGCAACGGACCTGTTTGTGATATCAGTCAAGCCACATGTACTATTCCTAAAGGCAGACTAGGATACCAATATGATAAATAATAGCAGGGGGAGCCTGTGGTGATGAAGGGCATTCACACTGCAGTTCTCACAGAGCTAACCAGAGTTAGTATGATTCTCAATGCCAGTTATAGGGAAACGCAAGTGAGAAGGTGCTTTTATGCTCATAGTCTCCTAGTGAGGTTCCCAGAGGTTTCTAGTTCTCTGCTATTAGAAAAAAATACTGAACTAGGTAGGACTTTGGTCCGGTTCAACGTGACTCTTTTTTATGAGCATGTTGACTTCATTGTTCTGCTCAAGAACTGGCCGTGTTCATTCCCTGTGGTCATCTCATCATGCTCCCCTTCTTCCCAAATTCAATAGCCCACCGCCCCTTTTCCATCTCTCCTGATGCTGATGAGTGAGAGGCCTGGAAGCCATGCCCTATGAGGATAGACTTAGACAGCTGGGTATGTTTAGTCTGTAGAAGAAAAGGTTAAGAGGGGACATGATAGCCATGTTTAAATATTTGAAGGGATGCCATGTAGAGGAAGGAGAGGGCTTGTTTTCTGCTGCTCCAGAGACCAGGACAAGGAACAATGGATTCAAGCTGCAGGAAAGGAGATTCCACCTGAACCTCAGCAAGAACTTCCTGACGGTCAGGGCTGTCCGGCAGTGGAATATGCTGCCTCGGGGGGTAGTGGAGTCTCCTTCCTTGGAGGTTTTTAAGCAGAGGCTTGATGGCCATCTGTCGGAAGTGCTTTGAGGGTGTTCCTGCATGGCAGGGGGTTGGACTGGATGGCCCGTGTGGTCTCTTCCAACTCTACATTTCTATGATTCTATGATGCAGAGACTGAGCAAACCAACCATTTTGTCGGCTTTTAACTTTAATTTGATAGGGAACGGGGTGTGTGTGTGTGTACGGTACACACATGCACGCAACTAAAACCTTCCTTCATGGAGAGAAGAGTATGATGAAATAAAAGCTTGATTTCAGCAAGTCAAGTCTGCTGCCAAAGGCAGAGGGACTAGGCCTGTTAAATAAAGAGGTTGAAGATCCCATCTGCTTCTGAAATTCCTGACACAGAATGGTGGTTTCCTAGGTAGACTTGATCAGTGTTTCTCTGTGTGTGAAAGCTGACAGAGCAGCTTGGCTTCTGTGAACGTGAGTGTGAGTGTGTGTGTGTGTGTGAGAGAGAGAGAGAGACAGAGAGAGAGACAGAGAGAGAGAGAGAGAGATGGCCATCCAGAATACCAGGCAGTGCCAGACAACTGGCAATCCTCACACATAAGCTCTCTTTGTCACCCTCCTCTGATGACACAATGGGAGGAGGTATGGAGAGAGACAAAGAGGCTGGACAGAGGAGGCTGCCCCGAGCAAATATTTGGAATAAACTTATGTATGTGTATGTGTAGATATATATATGTGTATACATATATATGAGTGTACACACACATGCACAAATATACATACATGAGGTTGCCAGACTGAAAGGAATAGAGAGTTCCTGTACATTTAACAGTTGTGCGAAAGAGGAAATTTCAGCAAATATTCTTTGTCACTTGGTTGCATGACAAGCAACACCTCTGAAATTCCCCCTTCTACCCAACCATTAACTGTACTGTTTTCAATTTGGCAACCCTGTGACAATTTTTTTTTAAAATTAAGCTATTTGCTCCCCTTATTTGGAGGGCAAAAGTACACAAATCCCTATGTTTGCCTCGTAAAGTCTATGGCTTTTTGAAAAAGAAAATTTAGTTGGATAATAAAATATGCAGTCTATAGGCCAGCCAGTCTGACCATGAGGCAAGCTGAAGTGGCCACGTTTAGGTACCCCATTGGTTACCCCAATTTATGGGTGTGTGTGTGGAGGAAGGGCAGTGGGAGGAAAAGTTGAAAATGTTGAATCTTTTAAAGGAGAACATAATAAGAGATGAGCAGAGCAGATGCCATGGGTGTCTCACTGGGAATCTTTCTGTACGAAAAAATCTTACTGAGATTGACACAGGATATACTGCTGAATAGGAGAATTTTAAGGGTGGGTAATATCCTGTGTTGATAACCGAAAGGAATGAGAACTACCATTTTATGTTTTCTATCTCAGGTTGCACAGTCATCCTCTCAGTCAAAACTTATTAATTATTGTTGCTTTCAGTATTTGACAGATTGAAATCGGCAAAAAGAGACAGGCCTCAATGAGCTGGTAATCGAAAACAAGATGTTGAACAAATAGTTTCATCATTCATAGCAAAGATTGTACCCAATGGTTCACTACCTCTCGCCTTCTAAGTCCAGTGTATGCAAAACAATTGATGAGGCCAAGAGCCTTATTTTTTTGAAAGCTTTTAAAATAGTTAATATGAGTGAATAACTTACCTTGCTAAAGTTCTTTTATATTTCACTCCCACCCTACTGTATCCTCATTTATTTATATCACATCTTCCCTACAGTGTGGTCAAGGCAGTGTTCATGGTTCTCCTTTTTCACCTTAATGCAACTCTCTTTTTTCTCCTTACTGCAACTTTGTGAAATGTATTAGGCTGATGGAAAGTAATTTGCCCAAGGTTGACAGTAAATTTCAGTGCTGAAGAGGGATTAGAACTCACATCCCTCAGACAACTCAGATACTATCATGTTAGAAACAGTGCCGTGTCTCCTGTCTTTTGAATTGGTGTCTGCACAAGTTTTGAATTGCTTCAGTGGCAGCCTGCCCAAAAGCAACTTTTAAATCACAGTTTTTAGTGCTCTTTTCTTTCAGCCTGGTTTGCAATGACTTCTGCTTTGAATTAATTAAGACAGTGGACTCTGACAGATTCTCAATACTTTCCCTCCACTTTTCTCTGCTTCTCGGTCCCACTACCTCTGGACTCCTGCATCAGATACTTGGTTTTGGAACATGTCTCAGGAGGAGAACTCTTTGACTACCTAGTGAAGAAGGGACGGCTCACACCCAAAGAAGCCAGAAAGTTTTTCCGGCAAATTGTTTCAGCTTTGGACTTCTGTCATAGTTATTCCATATGGTGAGTTTCCCTAGTTCCTCTTGTTGTTGTTGTGTGCTGTAAGTCATTTGTGAGTTACAGCAACTGTGAGGTGAACCTATCACGGGGTTTTCTTGGCATGATTTGTTCAGAGGGGGTTTGTCCTTGCCTTCCTCTGAGGCTGAGTGTGATTTCCCCAAGGTCACCCAGTGGGTTTCCATGGCTAAGTGGGGATTTGAACCCTGGTCTCACAGTGTCCTAGTCCAACACTCAGGCCATTTCCGCACTAGACTGTTACAGTGCTATTTTTCCACTTTCAGCATCCTATGGAATCCTGGGGTTTGCAGTTTAGGGAGGGGCCTTTGAGGTGCAAACCCTAAACTGCAAACTCCAGAACTCCATAGGATGTTGAAAGTGGAATAATAGCACTATAATAGGCTAGTGCAGAAATGGCCTCAGACTACTATGTTATGTTGGTTGTCTCCTTCCTTATCTTTTTCCCTCCTTCCCTTCTCCAACTGATTGATTGTGGCGTTGATGTGGTCCATTTTTTTATTTCAGGGAAAGGAAAATTATTGTTCTTATGTTTTAATTTCATGCAGTAATACCAAAAGGTAAAGATTTCACTGCCATGGAGATAAGTGTTAGCATCTCCTAATATCTGCTCATCAAACTACTATGCAAGGCACAGGAGTGAAGGCTGGTATAAGCTGGCAACTAAAGGACTGCTGGTCCCTGTGCAATCCTGCCTGCACTTTAAGATGTGTTTCAGAGGTCCTGCTAATGGAAGAGGCGGTTGGTGAATCAGCTGTGGAAGGAGGAATCTATCCTTGATTTTTCTGCAGCTGCTCCAAGTTGTATGGAAGCCCTCCTGGTGCCCATCCTTTGCAGGGAGAGAATCCAGTATTAGGAGAGCTCTATACAACTTGGAAGAACAACAATAAAACCAAGAAAGAATCTACTGCCCTCATGGCAGGGAAGTCACAGGCCAGCCATGGCTCATGAGTCCACCAGTAAGATCAGCTAGATTGGCATGTGTGAGGGACAGGGATTTCTCAGTGGTAGCCCCATAGATTTGGAGCTACCTTCCAACTGACCTCATTTATGTGTACTGGTGCTTAAATGAGCTATCTTTTTGCAGTTAACATTTCACTATGACTTTAAATGATGTAGCCAGAGCAGATTTTGTTGTTGTTGTATACAGGTTTCTGTGTGCCTATATATCTACTGTATCTGAATAATTTCTTGCTTTATGAGAGGAAATTGAAAAGCAGCTTGTAAATGTTTTAAATGAAACAGTTGCAACAATTGTCAGTGTACAATCAGTGGAAAACAAATGCTTCCAATCAGTTTCTGAAACTGATAAAATAAATTAAAACTGGAGGTCAAGTTTCCAGATTCATTGAAAAGGATTGAGAAGATGAAGTGAGCTTTGTCAACATCCACTGGCGGTCTCAGGAGTTTATTCATTTCTGTTTGATCGTGCAGTAGGGGTATGCCAGGATGAGTTCCAAATCTGAGAGGGGAACAGTGACCTGTGAATAACCCAAAACAGTTAGCAACTGGGTGCAGCTGAAGTTCCTTGTGTGTGTAGGATATTTCTTTCTTCTGGAGTAGCAATGCTGAGAGAGCAAATCTTAACTCCGAAGCTCAAAGTCCATTTCCATGAACATGGGAATGGGTACTGGAAAATTATTCCATTTTACTCTTGGGTTTCTAAACATCAGTGGGTGCCCTGTCCATTGCATCACAAGTTAGATTCTACTTGCATATTTATTACTTCCACTGACCATTTGAAAAACAAAACAAAACAGTACATCATCAGCGATTCTCTGTTCTGGCTGCATGTCCTTCACTAGGATATAGCCATCCACCTACTGACTGCAAGAGATTCTGGGGCAAAGTTGGACGTGAGTATGTGTGTGTGTTTGTGTGTGTTTGAGAGCCTGGAAAAGTTGCTTTTCTGGACTACAGCCACTAGCTGCTCTGGCCAGGAGATTCTGAGAGCTGTAGTTGTATAGAGTAATATTTCCAAGTTGCGGTGTGTATGCACTTTGTTTCCTGTTGACCTGTCAATCTCTGTAAGTTTTGTTTGGACCTCCCTAGCCACCGAGACTTGAAACCAGAAAATTTATTGCTGGATGAGAAGAACAACATCCGAATTGCAGATTTCGGCATGGCCTCCCTGCAGGTCGGAGATAGCCTGCTGGAAACAAGTTGTGGGTGAGTCGACATCTGTGAAGGGCTGATGATGAGGGTGGTATGCCACACAGAAAAAAAGTGATGAATGAAGCATGTTGGTCCTTGTGCAAGCTGTTTCACAGGTCACCTTTGGAACAGCAGTGTTTGCTATGGTACAAAATTTGAGTGTTTGGAAACTGGGGGAGATGACCCATGTCTTAAGAGAGAGAGATGTTCTCTCATCATCATCAAGTCTACTGGAAAGTGCATGAAGCAGAAACAACTGCTGTTTCAGTGATGGGGAAACGTTGGTCCTCCAAATGTTTTTAGATTATAGCTCCCACAATCCCTTTACCATTAGCCATATTAGCTAGCGATGGTGGAAGTTGTGGATCAAAACATTTGTAGACCTAAAGCTTCCCCACCCCTGCAGTGCTTAGTTTGTGAATCACTCCTATGCCTGTGGTGGAGGGACTCATTTATGAAGGAATTTACCAGCCCTACAAATAGGACAGCACAGAGTTCCCATCCGGTGAAGGATATATATATAAATCATGTCCCCTTAGCTATGGTAGTCACTGTCCTTCACCCACTCCAACCATTTATTTGATTTAATTTCCAGACTCTTCAGTCGGGAGACATAAATGTTTTGTCAGTTCCTCTGCCTCAGAATGTTTATACATCTGTGTGATGGAGTGATTTTTATTCCATGAAGGAAGCACTTTGAGGTTGCCCTGTAACTATATGAGCTCTTAATCCCCAGTTGTTTCTGGTTTGAAGGTGGTCTGCTAAGGAGTTGCTGAGGAAGCAACTTGAACTGAATGAGATAAAGGAATTGCCAAAACCAGCCTTCCCTAAACCATTGCTCCCCAAATATGTTGGACTACAATGCCCATCACCCCCAGCTACATAGTTGTGGTAGGCACTACAGCCCATTATATCTGGGAGGCAACAACCTGGTAAAGGCTGGCCTAGGCACACTATCTTTTCCACACAAGCCCTGATCTGAGCAGCCTCACCTTCAGAAACAGTTTCCAAAGAGAAGGGCTTTTCTGTCATGATGTCATGGCTGAGAAATGTCTTCTTCAAAAGTATTGGCCTGGTGCCTAGTAAAAAACAAAAACTGACAAAACTAATTGTTGGATTATTATCACCTCGAATGTCCCTTTTTTTAAAAAAAAAATATGTTAGCCCTGCTGTTTTTTTTGTTTTGTTTTGTTTCTTGTATGTTCATTTTAGTTCTTTGTATTGCTTTCTAATCTTTGTAAATTGCTTCACTCTTTTTAATGGATCATCAGTGTAAGCCCAACACCAACCTCTTAAATAAATAGATAGTGAAGCTTCAAAGCCTTGGCTTGGGATCCTCCAGGTGTTGTTGTGTTACACAGCCCTTTAGAAATGTATCCGCGGGTATATATATAGCCCACTATATATGGTTCTCCATCTTTGCTCAAGACACCGCTATTTGGCACTTCCTAGAATAACTTGGAGGGATGGCAGTTCCAGGGCCTTGCTTCACACTATCCTATGTAGGCCCTTTCCCAGAAACAGTCAATTTCCAGGGCACATTCGGACTCACAAGCCTGGGAAATGCAAAAGCCAATCACCTTAAGGGCAGGGAGGAATGGGGGATTCTTCTCCATGGCTTTTTCTTGGTTGGCTGGGGAGGGGAAGGGGTGTCCCATAGGCTTCACACCACATGCTTCTTGGACCTGTGGTGTCCCTGCATTTGACAGAGACAGTCCCAATGCATCTTCTGCCAGCCCACTTTCTCGGCTACATTTAAAATGTCCTAGGGCTTTATCACGTGGTTGCTCTTCAGTTGTTCTCCTGGTGGGAGACCATGTGGAAAATGTTTCTTCTACAAACACAAAACATCCATTAGTAACCTCCTCTGTAAAAGAAACATTCTCCACATGGTCTCCAACCAGGAGAACAGCAGAAAAGGAACAGGGTAATGGGATAAGTCCCAGCTAAATATGCTATATCCTGTTGTAATTGCAATTTACCTGTCTCATGTGATAAAGCCCTTAGTTTTTCTCTTCTCCTCTCACTTTCGCCCTTCTTTCTCAGTTTACTTCAATTGCTACAAACTTAATTCAAATGCAAAAGTTGTTTGTACAGTACTTATTTAACTGAGGCCATTTCTGCACTACACTCTTATAGCGCGATTATTCGACTTTCAACATCCTATGGAATCCTGGGGTTTGCAGTTTCGGGAGGGGCCGGCCGGCCTGCAAACCCCAGGATTCCATAGGATGTTGAAAGTCAAATAATTGTGCTATAAGAGTGTAGTGCGGAAATGGCCTCAGTAAGGAGAGTGGAGTGAAGGGGGAAAAATCTTGCTCTTCCCTATAGACTCAAGCAAAAGGACTCTGAGTGTACGTGGCACTAGCTTTTCTTTTCTTCCTGATTAATAAGTTTTGCCATCTTGACCACACTCTCATATTGTGTGGGCACATGTTTTCTGGGTTTCCATCTATGAAATGTTGGAGGGTACAGCCCTAGGGATCAGCTTTCTCTTGCATTTCATTCTTCCTCTGTCTCTCTGTCTTTTTCTTTCTTTTCTGCCCCCAATGCTGGGCTGCAGTTCTCCTCACTATGCATGTCCTGAAGTGATCAAGGTAAGGATTCTGGCCTGGTGCCCACCCTTCATCCCTGTCAGTATCTCCTTCCTTCCCCTATTGCCCAGAGACAGAAACCTACAGGTCCATCTACTGAGCCGAGCATCATGCTTCATTCTGATGGCTTCTTGGGGCAGTAGCTGTATTGCAAAAATATAATAGTTGATTGAGAAAAGGAATTGTGGGTGGGGGGAATTGATCCAGGGTGAGCTACGTGAGCTATTCACTCATCTATTTATCTAAAACAAATTGTAGTTAAGATTTAGAATACATGTATCCACATAGATGCATAGATGCACATGAGCCTGCACACAATGGCCAACAAGATTTGGCCTACAGTCTTATGGTCACGTATCTGGGAGCAAGGCCCCATTGCGCTCAGTGGGAATCACTTCTGAATAGACATGTATAGGATGATTGATTATTTTGTTAACATAATTAAAAACTACTGAGTTGAGTGAGGGACTGACCCTGATTAATAGCTGAGCAGATAATGACAAAGACTTTGGCTCAGGCTGAGTTCCTTGCATTTTGGTACCAGTATTAAAGACTAACTTCCCATTGATTTCAAGGGGAAACAAGAATGACTAACTTACACTTCTGCCCATAGCTACACAGAAGAAGCCACATTAGACTGAATCTGGCCTTTTTATTTTTTTTTACTTCATTTACTTACAGAAACTAGAGATACAATATCTTCAAAGAGGCATTCCTTGTTACATGTGAATAGTTTTGAGAGATGGTGCAAGGTGTGACACAGACATGGATCATTTAAAAACAAATAAAGAGAGTGGGTTAGATCCAGACTTGGCCATTTAGCATAGAGTTTGGTGTGGCCCTCCAGACGGTTGTATGATATAGACCAGTTGAAATTGATGGGACCTAATTTAGTTGTGACTTGTACCATTGATTTCAGTGGGTCTGCTTTAAAGACTGGATCTAGAGCCTTTTAATTTTTGTTGGAACTGTTTTTCCTTCTCTTTTCATATGCATCTTTTTGTAAATGCTATTGATTAATTAATCAATTAATCAGTCAAATTCAAGGCATATTCTAAGATTTATTTCGCTAAACATTCTAGTTATATGTAGGTTCAGATGTGGTAGATTTGCCTGCCTTCCCTCACACTTGTTAAACCAGGTGGGTAATCTGGTACCTCCAGATATTTTGGAGTACAACTTCTAACAGTCCAGCCCACATGGCAAGTGATCAGGTATTATGGGAGTTGTAGTCCAAAAATATCTAAAGGGTTCCAGAACACCTATCCCTGCTTTCTGAAGAGTTTGTCAAGAGAATTTAAGCTTTTAGTCTAGCCACCCCTAATGTGCCATCCAGATGTGTTAGAGTATAAATTCCTTCATCTTGTCAATGATGGGAGTTGTACTTCAGCACATCTGGAGAGCTCCATCTTGGGGAAGGTCATATTTAGTGCCAACTTGAAATTAGGAGGGGGGAAAAGCACCATTCTCCTAATGTACAATGATCCCCACTTTGGAGCCACTAAGTTTGAATTTTTTTAGGTGGTTGATTGAAATATGAAGGATGCTTCCCTTCCTGCAGAAGGATCCCACATTTTAAGGACAAGAAAAAGAATGCCTTCTGCTCTCTTGAGGATTTTGTTAGGAAAGGGAAATGGGAAATATTGGTAGCCACTGATAGGAAGAAAGTAGGCTTAAGCTTAGTGGAGTCTGTCCCAAATGGGAAAAGCAAATGAGAACGCACTAGTCATAGAGAGAAAAGAGGGAAAGATTTCCAGCTTTACAGAGAAAGGGTTATAAAGTCCAGTGTGTTTCAGAATGCACCCTCCTTTGGGACACTGTAGACATAAAGCTTTATAATAAAACTTTACACTGTTATAGTATGCTAAACAACCATGAACTGAACAATGTATTTAGACTCTATCACCCTTTCACCGTTTATTATGAGATTTCTTCTTTTTGCTTCCTAACCCAGGTTGGGACAGGATGAGGAGACCTGATTCTCACTCAGTAGTGACAAATATATTCCCACCACCCCCTGCTGTCCCCAGAGTGTTATTAACATGGATAAGACTTTTGCCCTGAGCTCTTAATATCTTATTGTCTGTCATTCCCAACAACACTTCCCATCACATTCCAAACCAACTCAACCCAACCCAACCCCAGCCTCCCCTTGACCATTGTTGGTGTTGTTGTGTGCCTTCAAGTCATTGCTGACTTATATTGACCCTAAGACCACCCTATCACAGGGTTTTCTGGGGGCTGAGAGTACATGACATGCTCAAGGCCATCCAATAGGTTAACACGGCTGAGCGAGGAATTGAACTCTGGTCTCCAGGGTTGTAGTCCAGTGCTCAAACCACTGCATTACATTGGTTCTCCTTTGCCAGTTATCATTCCACAAATCTCTTTGCTCTTTGCCTCTCAGGGAGAGAAGTATGATGGACGTCGAGCTGACATGTGGAGTTGTGGAGTCATCCTCTTTGCCCTGCTGGTGGTAAGGTTCCTCTCTGTGAATCATCAGCTTCTATGCACCACACCCTGCTCACCCTTGCAAGGGAGGTTCCAAGGCTCCATTCAGTGCTTGCTGGTTCCCAAGGGAACTATATTGGTTCTTGAGGCAGGACATACAAATGCCCTTATTATTTTGACTGGCTGCTGAAAAATACAGTACATATACGTGTGTCGTAAATTAAGTATCTGATTTTTTTTTCTCTTTACTGGTGCTATAAATCAGCTGCCTGGGGTCTGGTACTCTCTTCTGGTAGGGAAGGGCCCTCTTGAAATGGAAAACTATTAGTGTTGCTGTCACTGTTACCTTCCTCAGTGTGTATGCCATTTATAACAGCGTTGTACAGTAGGGTTAGTCTGCTTTGACTGGATCCCTGTGCTAGAGTTGTGTGCAAAAGACATACACTTAGAAGTAAATTCTGGCCCGTCTAATTGTAAATCCCAACTAGCATACACCCATCAGATCAGCAGAATTTACAGCAGTGTCTCAAGCTTGT